>BROG01000555.1:35000-192500 GCA_030159075.1 Atrina japonica
TGTGGCAAAAAAATGTGATAAACAAAAAAAATTAAGACCAACATTCGGTAATACATGTATTTTGATATAAACTAGACGTTGAAAATCTTAATGTGTGGAGAACTCCTGATAGCAAAGTGTACAGTGTATATTGTATGAATTTAATATTCAGTATTTTGAATAATTTTATTGTTGTATAATGTTAACTCAAAACTTATTCTTAATTTATTCATCTGTATTGTTTTTTTTTTCTCCAAATTTGCCAGTTTGCTATTGATGTACATGTACTTCCCAGCTATTTTCTGTATTGTGGAGATATTTTCAAAGGGAGACAATCAGAATGTGTCCCATTATCACATTTTGTACATTGTATATGTTGTACATTGTATATAAACCTCCATTTGTATAAACATTGTTATTTCACATATCTTGCACATATCATGAATATTCAGATTAATAAGAATTTTTACTGTTATTTACACAGCATTAAGAATATATTAGATATAATTTATATTTTCACACTCAGTCTTTACAATATTTTGAATATTCATTTTGTTAGTATTCTTGTAAGAAAATAAACTGTATATATTTCTTTGTATTTTTGAGTTTTTTATTCATTTTTGTGAAAAAGGAAATCAAATAAAAAAAGTAGTACATGTATTTTGAGACATTTTTACAGGAAACAGACTTAAATCTTTTTATTATATTAAGCAGAGCTTCTGGAAGGCTAGTGTGCTCTATATATATATATATATGTTATAATGTCCTTCAAGATAAAGTGATACATCCAAGTTCTATAAGAAATAAAAATACATGTACTGCCCTTTTCACAAATCAAAATTTATAGGTAAAACATTTTGCCTTGTAGTGATTCCATGCATTATGACATCTTCCCAAGTCAAGGTTTTCTGATCCACTTCATTGCTCACACATCGTGAAGATTTGGCCTATATATTTTGACTTTGATGCTTTGATTTCCATTGGCTGTGAGTACTGTTTCATGAGCCTATTAGAACACATTTAATCATGCGTTGACCACATAATAGAGGGGAAAGTACCTTAAACACAGGATAATGGCAACATGTAGGCTATGCCACAAGTCTTTTTTTTAATTGGATTAACTTGGGGGGGGGGGGGGGGGGGGGGGGGGGGGGGGGGGGGGGGGGGGGGGGGGGGGTGGGGGAGGACGGGGGGGGGGTCAGTGTTTGGTCAGTCTAAGTGAAATTTTTTATTGGCAGTTTGTTCTGCATTTATATACAGAGTTCTCTCTTCAACTAAAACATGCCAACACCACAGAATAAAAAATGTGGGGCCTCATTGGCTGATTGGTTAGATTACTGCACTTTAAACAATGAAGTCTGTCACCTCTGGTCAGCGTAGGTTCAAGCCCCAATGGAACATAAGCTGACTCTTGTAAGAAAGTTTTTTTGAAGTTTACTTGCTGAAGGCAGGTGGTTTCTTTTTAGGTACATTTTAACCAGGTTTACTACTGCACCATTAAAAACTGGTTGCCACCACATGACTGAACATGTGTACTGTAAACTGTATGTAATACACCCGCCAAGAATGAATTGTGAAAGGGTTTCTCTATTATGGAAATGTTGGAATGTGTTGAGAAATGTGAGGATGGTGGACTTTCAAAAACTTTTAGCTACTAGTAAATTGTTATTTCATTCCAGTTACCTATTCAAGTCAGGATTAATGGTAGGCCTACACATATCTGCTCAATATATAGCAACACTAATATTTTAGTGTCATACAATTAAAACCAGAGGATGAATAGACATAACTATACCACACTACATCAAGGTATGACCTTGAGTCAAGGTCATAACACACTGCCTTATTGAGAACAACTGTAGAATGAAGATAAAAAACATTACCTTTTGTAGTGGGTGAGATCTACTCAGAACAAATATATTTCACAGACTACCAGGGTGACCTTAACCTTAAGGGTATGATATTGAATCTTGGTTATGATGCACCACTTCATTGAAAACAAAATTTGTGTGAAGTTTAAAAGCTTTCCATTTTGTGGTGAGCAGATATGCTTCAGACAAAAAAAAAAATGGCAGACTGCCACAATTACCTTGACCTTTGAGATATAACCTTGAGTGAATGTCATGACTCACCACTTTATTGAGAACAACTTATGTGAAAATTAAAAACATTTCCTGCTGTTGCTCTGAAAGAAAATATTTCACAGACTGTCATGGTGACCTTGACCTTTGATGTATGACCTTGAGATTAACTGTTTAAAATTTTAAAACATCCTCATTTGTAGTGTGCAATATCAGATCAAACAACATAAAATGATCTTCACCTTTGAGATATGACCTTGGGTTATGGTTAAGTCCCTTTTGTAGTATGAAATACTCATGCATTGCATGAAATACTCCAGACAAAAAAGGCAAACTGACCTTGGCTTTTGACAGATGATCTCGAGTCAAGGTCATGACAACCCACCTTATTGAAGACAACTGTTATGTGATGTTTTAAAATATTCCCTTTTGTAGTGTGCAAGATATGTTCTTGGCAAAGTAAAAATGGCAGACGATGGTTACCTTGGCATTTGAGATATGACCATGAGCAAAGTTCACGACAAATCGCCTCATTGAGAACAACTGTTGTATGAAGATTGTCGATATTATCTTTTGTGGTGTGCAAAGTATGATGCAAAAAAAAAATATTTTACAGACTGCCAACGTGACTTTAACCGTTTGGGAAGGATCTTGAGTCAAGCTCATGACACACGTGTACAGCTTTATTGAGCTCGAGAACAACACAAATTGTTTGTGAACTTTGAAAACATCCCTTTTTGTGAAATGCGAGACATGTTCTATTCAAAACAAAATCGCAGACTGTCATGGTGACCATGACATTTTAGGTATGACCTTGACCCAAAGTCATGACACATACCTTCATTGAGAACAACTGTGATGTTTGGAAGCATTCCTAGTTTATTTATGTCAACCCTCAAAATTCCTTTGATACATTTGTGGATCCGCTTCTTAAATATTCTCACGCTCTGTCATCTGTATGGTAATTGAGTAAAATCGATTTTATGAAATCATAAATTATTTAATTATACCATAAATTAATTATTGTTAACTCTAATTCGATTTTAGATCAAGAATTCATTTTGTGATACCCGGTATCTTAAAATGCTTTTAAAATAAGTAACGAAACTGTGCGTCATGAAACTGTTAGAACATCTACCGTCTGTACAATCAATACCAGATATTGGGGTATATAAAAGGGACTGGCTGAGGCGTGCGGATTAGGCCTATACGTGTTTGTATGTCTCATGTATTCAGTAACATTAAAATTGCAGGTGGAAATCCAGTCCTGACCAATGAGATTACAATTCAAAAGCGTGTGTGAGGGGAGGAGGCAATTTTTTTTATGAAAATGTTTTCACTGGTTTAAAATTTATTTTGACGTGCCACTTGTATGTGTAAAAGTACCCTGTCCCGGGTCCCTACGCCTGTGCTAGTGCTACAGGCCTAACATACATGTAGGAACTCGGGTGGTGTTATCTACATTTTCTGTTAGGCCTATTCATGTTTATTTTTTCATTAATTTTGCTATTGACTTTTTATATTTTTTTCTTTTTATTAAAAAATTGAAAATATCAACATCAGACGTAAAATAATGAAAAGATAACGCAAAGGCATGAACATGTATTATGGAATTATTTTTTGATTGTGCAAGATGTATCATACGATAGCGACTTGGATTCGCTGCCAAGTCGAGATCGGCATACAATATTTCAAAGCCGGCCACAAGCGTGTTCGATTGGATTCCATAAAAAGGTCTGACGCAAAATTTGGCAGTCGCCATGTTATTTAGAGTTTTGTCGCTTTTATATTTGGTAAGACAACATAACACACCATTCAAATGCATTTCATTTCAAGTACTCAAGGTTCAACCGGTAAAAAGACTAGTTATCATTAGGTTGTTGCGAACTATTTCAAATAAGGTCCGATTATTTTATTGTACCATGTAGAAGCGTGTTTGCAAGTTTTTGGGCGTGGCGTACTGTGTGTGGTCACTATATAGGCTAGTCGTATATTATAAGCCTTCGTTGGCTCAAATCGTTTGCTTTCATCGTTTTTATCGGATATTTGATTTTACTATTAATGCGGAACCACGAAGTTTTAGTGGAAGTTATCATTTTCTCGGAGCAAGTTCCCAACGACTTTTTGTGGTAACTTTGAATGGTTTTACAATGTTTTCAACAGTTTTCAGTTTATTTTTGTCATTAGGATTATAAATAAACATCTTGAATACTTACAAAAACGGTTTACCTAATCATATGGTGGAGGTATATCCTATTCTGAAGCACTTTTCTAACTGTCACCCCCTCATTTCAGACTGTCAAGCTGGTCGTGTAAGAGATGTTCCAGACTTTCAGAATGCTATGAAAAAATGTTAATATCAAATAATTTGAGCCAATGGTGGCTTGTATTATAGGACTATTATATAGTCCTGTAGACTATTGTTTGCATTTTGTATAATTTAATTTTAAATATATAACATTCTTTTTTATTTTAAGCCAAAGAAAAGAGAACATGCAATAAATTATGCCAAGAGTTCCTTTTGTATCACCACCCCGTTCACCATTCAAATCATAATTGCTCTATACTAGTTCATTATTTGAACAGAACAGAAACTCACTGCAGAAACAATGTTACTATTGATTTTACTTACATTTAATACAAAACACACATTCTGTGGATGTCTTTTAGTAACTCAACAAGTCAATACTCCTTTATTGTATAAAGTCAGTTGGGGTGTAAAACAGAAGAGACTTGTTCCAGTAACTGCACCTTGTAATTTAGGGTATTTCATCCATGCCCATGACAAAAGATGAAATAAATCCTTTACGATTGAAAATATTCATAATTATTTATTCTGAACAACCTAATTTTATACAGCACAAATAAACTTACATTATGGGCATATATTATGAATGGATAACCCCAGATTATTTCCCCATAATATAATATTGAAAACCTTCATTGGAACAAACTAATTTGTTTAATGAATTATTATAAGGAAAAAAGGGCTATCATTGACAGAATGGCTTTGTAAAAGAAATCCTTGTTTCTGTTTGATCCTACATTAATTCATGGGTGACACTGAGAGCTGTTTTTGGAAAACAATTAGCAAAAATACCCTCACCCCAAAATTGGGGGGGGGGGACTATGAATGGTACTGTACTTTTAAAAAGTATTTTACATCTTACAATCTTTTCATAGTTGAGGGGTTCTTCCGGTACAGGTATCTCCCCCCCCCCTCCCCCCGGAAATGACTTTTTAACAAGATAATGGATAGGGTTTAACATGCTTAGGGTTGACCTGCTTATTTAATGATTTAAAACATTTTGCATAGAATATGCATCTTCAAATTATGATTATGAACAAATGATTTGTTCAGATGCTTGATTAATCTAGTACTTATATTTAAAACAATGTATCCAGTTTGGATTTTTTCCTTTTTATTTTCAATGTTATGGCTAAGAAGATTAGTTAGGTTCAGATTAATTGTGAAGAATTAAAATAATTGATTTGTAACTCTTTGTAATCTCCATATATTGCAGGTAATTCTGACCATATTCCTGAATAGCTGGTGTGGAGCAAATTGTAAGTATTAATTTCATGTGATATATTGACTTATTACATTTTTTATTAAATTTATCAATTTAATAGAAGCTTTATTTTTCACTGTTATTTTCATTGATTTTACTGTATTTTGGTTGGCTTAATGAATCAGTATTTTTCATTAAGCCAGTCAAAATACAGCACCAGGCCACTAATGAAAATCTGATAAATCAATCTCATCTATAATGTAATGATAATTGTCAATCCATTGTGTGATTATCATCTTATCATTATTATATAAACAAAATGGCTCAGCACAGACTTGTTAGTCTTGACTAAAAAGCAGATGATATTATGTTTAGATGGACTGTTTAAGTGGTCGAAAGGCAGTGGAAATGTTTAATGTATCCTCTATCTACGTCAACAGTTAAAAAGTTTTTGAAAAAATTCGGTGACACTGGAGATACAGTATGGAAAATAAATATCAAATTGGGCAAACTTCGAAGCAAGTTTGCTGTCCATGTCTAACAAAAATTTAAGTAATTTATGGATGTACCCTAACCATAATATTATCAAACTGAAGCCCAGACTTCCAGGTTAAAAAGTGCCATTTTTCATTATTTTTGGGTATCTACCAAATTCAGAGGTCAAAATCAAACAAATTAACAGATTTACTAACAATATAAAGTGTTTTTTCATTTTTGCAACTTCTTTAAGTCCTGATACTGTAGTGGCACCTTAAGTCCCGATACTGTAGTGGCACCTTAAGTCCTGATACTGCAGTGGCACTTTAAGTCCTGATACTGCAGTGGCACTTTAAGTCCTGATACTGCAGTGGCACTTTAAGTCCTGATACTGCAGTGGCACTTTAAGTCCTGATACTGTAGTGGCACTTTAAGTCCTGATACTGCAGTGGCACTTTAAGTCCTGATACTGCAGTGGCACTTTAAGTCCTGATACTGCAGTGGCACTTTAAGTCCTGATACTGCAGTGGCACTTAAGTCCCTGATACTGTAGTGGCACTTTAAGTCCTGATACTGCAGTGGCACTTTAAGTCCTGATACTGTTGTTACACTTTAAGTCCTGATACTGCAGTTGCACTTTTAAGTCCTTAATACTGTAGTGGCACTTTAAGTCCTTATACTGTAGTGGCACTTTAAGTCCTAATACTGTAGTGGCATTTTAAGTCCTTATACTGTAGTGGCACTTTAAGTCCTGATACTTTAGTGGCACTTTAAGTCCTGATACTTTAGTGGCACTTTAAGTCCTGATACTGCAGTGGCACTTTAAGTACTGATATTGTAGTGGCACTTTAAGTCCTGATACTGCAGTGACACTTTAAGTCCTGATACTTCAGTGGCACTTTAAGTCCTGATACTGCAGTGGCACTTTAAGTCCTAATACTGCAGTGGCACTTTAAGTCCCGATACTGTAGTGGCACTTTAAGTCCGGATACTGTAGTGGCACTTTAAGTCCCGATACTGTAGTGGCACTTTAAGTCCTAATACTGTAGTGGCACCTTAAGTCCTGATATTATATAGGCACCTTAAGTCCTGATACTGTAGTGGCACCTTAAGTCCTGATACTGTAGTGGCACTTTAAGTCCTAATACTGTAGTAGCACTTTAAGTCCTTATACTGTAGTGGCACTTTAAGTCCTGATATTGTAGTGGCACTTTTCAAATCCAATTTGTCTTCATTTTATTTTGGATGATTTTTTTTCTTGAAAAAATGCTCATTTTTTTTTTCAATTGTATATATACCTGGATGTCATTTTACGACAGAAAATATATTTACTCCATCTTAAATCACCCTAAATCATCTTAGTGCATGTATGCCCATCCTTAAATTATGATTAAAAGCTAGAAAATTTGATTTTAAGTCCTTATACTGTAGTGGCACTTTAAGTCCTGATACTTTAGTGGCACTTTAAGTCCTGATACTTTAGTGGCACTTTAAGTCCTGATACTGCAGTGGCACTTTAAGTCCTGATACTGTAGTGGCACTTTAAGTCCTGATACTGCAGTGGCACTTTAAGTCCTGATACTGTTGTTACACTTTAAGTCCTGATACTGCAGTTGCACTTTAAGTCCTAATACTGTAGTGGCACTTTAAGTCCTTATACTGTAGTGGCACTTTAAGTCCTAATACTGTAGTGGCATTTTAAGTCCTTATACTGTAGTGGCACTTTAAGTCCTGATACTTTAGTGGCACTTTAAGTCCTGATACTTAGTGGCACTTTAAGTCCTGATACTGCAGTGGCACTTTAAGTACTGATATTGTAGTGGCACTTTAAGTCCTGATACTGCAGTGACACTTTAAGTCCTGATACTTCAGTGGCACTTTAAGTCCTGATACTGCAGTGGCACTTTAAGTCCTAATACTGCAGTGGCACTTTAAGTCCCGATACTGTAGTGGCACTTTAAGTCCGGATACTGTAGTGGCACTTTAAGTCCCGATACTGTAGTGGCACTTTAAGTCCTAATACTGTAGTGGCACCTTAAGTCCTGATATTATATAGGCACCTTAAGTCCTGATACTGTAGTGGCACCTTAAGTCCTGATACTGTAGTGGCACTTTAAGTCCTAATACTGTAGTAGCACTTTAAGTCCTTATACTGTAGTGGCACTTTAAGTCCTGATATTGTAGTGGCACTTTTCAAATCCAATTTGTCTTCATTTTATTTTGGATGATTTTTTTTCTTGAAAAAATGCTCATTTTTTTTTTCAATTGTATATATACCTGGATGTCATTTTACGACAGAAAATATATTTACTCCATCTTAAATCACCCTAAATCATCTTAGTGCATGTATGCCCATCCTTAAATTATGATTAAAAGCTAGAAAATTTGATTTTGCTTTCATCTTAAATTTGCCAGTCTCATCTGAGAACCAATATGGTGAAAATTAAACCCGAGCAAACATTTCCAGGTATACATTTTATGAAAAACTCTATAATAACTAGTTACCTTTGAATAATCCGGTGCAGCACTAGAAATATTTCATCTTCTGTTTTGTTTTGAATTAAGTAATATTACTTAAATATCTATTTTTAGTAACATTCCAGTGCCACCCAGAAGAGGAAAATCTTGTTTCTATCTACTATGTCGCAGAAGTAAAAGCAGTGTTTGGAAGACTTGCATCGGGAACAACCTGTTCCTTCATGGAATTTTCTGAAAATGTCACTTATATTTTGTATGCAAATTTACAAGCTCCTGCATCTCAAGGATGCCTGATGGAAGTAAGCTACTAAAATATAATTTGGTAATGAAAAATATGATAATTGAAAAAAAAAATGTGACTTATATTTTGTATGCAAATTTACAAGCTCCCGCATCTCACGAATGCCTGATGGAAGTAAGCTACTAAAATATGATTTGGTAATGAAAAATATGATAATTGAAAAAAAAATGTGACTTATATTTTGTATGCAAATTTACAAGCTCCCGCATCTCATCGATGCCTGATGGAAGTAAGCTACTAAAATATGATTTGGTAATGAAAAATATGATAATTGAAAAAAAAATGTGACTTATATTTTGTATGCAAATTTACAAGCTCCCGCATCTCATCGATGCCTGATGGAAGTAAGCTACTAAAATATGATTTGGTAATGAAAAATATGATAATTGAAAAAAAAATGATAATGAATACAAGCCCCCCACCCCTAAGATTGTTTGATGTTTTTGCACACTTATTTTTGTTTTTTGATTAAAGAATGTGGTCTGGAATGATGATTGAATCATTAAAATAAGGGCTGGTCCTGGGACCTACACCATAAACTTAATAGAATTACCTATTAAAGGGACATAAGCTGTGTTGATCAAACAAAATCATTTCAGTTTGTTTTACTTTTACTTCTTGTACTTGATATACAATAACAGATAAGAGCTATACACAGACATAAAAAATCTTATATTCCTATATATTTTGTGAAAATAAAGTCAGGTCTAGTGTGGTATGCGTATACAAATATATTGAGTAAGGTTGAGTCAATCAATTGGAAGTGAAAAAGTGCCAAAACTGGGTTTCACAAGCAATTTTCACAAAATATCTAGGAATTTAAGAATATCTATGCTTGTGTACGTCTCTTATTTGTAATTGAACATCAATTAAAAGAATAAAAAGGAAGAAATAAGTTTTGAAAAAAACCCACAGCTAATGTCCCTTTAAGCCTAAACATTTTACTTAAATTTGGCAAATCCTGAAATCCAATTGGCTGAGTAGTCCAAGTTGAGAATATTTTCAGACTTCAGTTAACATTTTTTTGGTGCCAGATCCTCACCTGTTGTCACAAAGTTCAAGGATTACTCAAGCTCAATTTTTATCCAGTCATTTGACTACTGGTTAATGTTGTTTTACATATACATTTAAAGTTGTGGCAATAACTAAAACTAATCGACCCATTCATTTAAAAAGTTCCATGTAAGCCATAATTTTGTTTAAAGTAGTTTTGCCTAATTTTTTTTTCATGTTAAAATCTTAAATTTTCTCCAATTCACATACCAAATTGAAATTACAAAACTAATAGTAAAAAAGAATTGCTACTGAGTGACTAACTTAGATTAAACTGTTTTTTATTATCAAAAATCTGAAATTTTGCTCAGTTAACATATCGAAATTGAAAAGAAAAAGATTTTTTTCTGCCTATCACTTTTAACTTCTGGTCATATCACATTAGACAAATGATTTCTAATGAAGTCACGTTTCTTAACCTTCTAGATGTATCAACAAGAAAATGCATGAAAATCTATTTTCATTCACATCAAGTAAAACATAACATTTATGAAAAAAGAAGATACTTTAATCTCAAATTATTTTTGGATATTTCCTTGGCTTTTTTTAAGATTAGAAATAATTTTCAACATTAATAATTGATTAAATACAGTATAGAGATAATACATTGAAAATTGTATATGAAGGCCTCCTTAGGGACACAAGAAAGTTCTTATAGGGAGGTGGTCTTTATATAGAGGTTAACTTGTACAAAAATGGTACTATTGGGGACAGCAAAAAACAGTCTTTGTGACAAGGTGGGCTTTATACAGAGGTGGTTGTTAAATCAGGTTTTACGGTATTGCGATGAAGTGCTCTCTGTCATTAGTGTACCTAAACTCTCCGAATGATTTTTTTAGAACATTGCTGGATTATTTCTTAAGTTTGATGTGACAAATACTGCCCATTTAATTTTAACAATCAGTTTGTCATTGGAAGAAGCAAAATGACTTAATATTAGTCCCCCACCAGTTTGCTGGCGGGTTCCAACTACAGTTTTGCATTGTGTTTGTCTTTCCATCCTTCCTTCCTTCCTTCTGTCTCCCTGTCTTTTTGCTTATTTTCCAGGCTGCATCATCTGCATTTCTTCAACTATACTTATTTTTAGAGTTATTTCCCTTTGTTGAATTTACTTACTAGGCCATATTTATAATTCATTTCTTCACCTACACTCCCCGTTTGTGGTGCAGCTACATTTTAAGTAGACGGGAGTGTCACATACAAAATTGCCCCCATAACAACTTCATTTTTAGAGTTATTCCCACATTGGGGCTGACTTTGGGTTCTCTGTTTTATATTAGACATAAAAATTTGATTTGAATATCTAAAGAGTCTTGAAAAGGCATTAAGTGCAGTATTTATATTATATCCTAATTCGCTGAATTTCTTTTCCAGAAAACAACATCTGGGAAGACATATTCTATAGAAGTATATGTTAGGACAGAGAGCTCGTTTATTGACCATGTCAACGACATACGCTTACGAGTCACGTGCATTTATGACAAATTTCTGGATACTAATGTTATTACAGAATCAAAAGATGCGTAAGCCTGAAATTCTTTACTCATCTAGTTTGAATTGTGGTGGTTGATTTGTGCTATGTTGTTGTTTCATTTTTTTATCCGACGACATTTAGTACTTGGTTTATTCTTTTTCTTTTCTTCTAGTTACCCCATCAGTTGATATGAATATATTATTATATGACAACATTATGGACAAAATTGTGTTTGGTTCCAGTGGTTACAATGGGTGATTTGTATAACTTGTGATATGCCTTGTTAGCTTGCCTGAACCGAAGGTTCAAGTGAGCTTTTCTGATCACCTTTTGTCTGTCATCTCTCCATCTGTTAACTTTTCACATTTTTGACTTTTTCTCCAAAACTGCTTAAGGGATTTTGATGAATCTTTATAGGAAGCAAGTACTCAAGGTCTTCTACCAGGTTTTTACATTTCGGCCAGATCGGCCCGGTAGTGGATCCATGATGGGGCAAAAGACGCCCCAGAGGGTACCCCTCTTTGAAAATCTCCTCCTCCAGAACTGCTGCATGGATTGAAAAACTAATTTATATGATCTATATAGATGTATGATTCAATTTGTTTAATTTCGTAGAAATCAGAAAATAAATTTTTAACATGTTTTTGACGACTTTTTAGACTGTAATTTTCATTTATTTTTATACGCCTGCTGAAGACTGGTAATATTATGTTTTGACATGGGCGGCTGGGCAGGCAGGCAGATGGGCGCATATCAGTTTCCATTCAATAACTTGGGTAATTTTCAACAGATTGCTTTAAAACTTTATGAGAAGGTTTAAAGTCATAAAAGCTCAGACAAGTTCAATGACCAAAATTTTTCGCCAGATATTTAAAGCAATATAAGCTGTCACAATGATTATTTTTGTCCCCTGACATATAGTCGAGAATATGATAAAATGTATGTTCAAATACATTATCAAACACGTAAAACGTTGTAAAAGATCTTCTTTTCAAAGTTATTTGTTTCATTAGAATTAAAGTTTTCCTGTACCTTAAAAAATCCAGCTCTATTTCCATATCCAATGACCTTTCAGATAAACTCTTTTGCCATATCAAATGTACTTCGTAATTTGGTCAGGGGATTTTGGTCCTGTACGTGCTGGGACTATGTTAAAGTCGGCCGGTTTTTATGTGTTTTATATTTATTTTTAAATACAGGATGTGGTTTTTATTTGAAAGTACATGTATTATGTAAAATATATGCTTTTCAATGCTATTTTAAATACCTGAAGAAAATCGGATGAATATATGAATAAATATATCAGGTCACTAATTCCAATTTTTAATGTTACCCTGAATGCTGACGTTTACAAAATCAAAACAATATAACTGTGAAAAGTATGCGTACCTCATGTTTTACAATCATGCCACCATGTCCGGTGGAGTTGGGCAATTCATAATCATATGTCAAGAGTGATAAAGCCGAGAATGTGATGGGACGTGTTAAAGATGGGTCAAGATCACCCGATATACTTGGCACATGGACAATTCCTGTAACGAATGTTGTGAAACAACGAAAAAGACAAACTTTGCCTGATTTAGGTATGAAATGATGATGTACGAAAATAAACGCAAAGGGCAATAAGAATCGAATGTGTATTAACTGCAAATAGCACTTGTTTATTGGTCACTTGATAATTGTAAAAAATACCAAAAATTAATTTGCAATGCTCAAAATTACGGGATATTATTGTTATGTTTGGCAAGATTGTTGCAATTGTTATTCTAACCACCTGACAGTCTCTTTGGAATATATGAGATAGAATATCACATAAAATGGGCATGTTAAGTTTTTCACCTACGACAGCTCATATCATTTTATGGACTTATGGCCCCTTGAATATTTGTGGAAACAGTTTCTGCTCAATAATTTGAGTAATTTTCAACAGATTAATTTGAAACTTTTTAAGAAGGTTTATTGCCATAAAAGCTCGGACAAGTCTGATAACCAAAAATTTTGGCCAGATATTTACGGAGTTATGGCCCCTTTGTATGTTTTTGGAAATTGTTTCCGCTCAATAACTTCAGTAATTTTCAACGGGTTACAATGTAATTTGAAACTTCATGAGAAGGTTTATGCCATAAAAGCTCCGACAAGTTTGAAAACCAAACTTTTTTGCCAGTCATATATGGAGTTATTGCCCCTTGTAAATTTGCGGAAACAGTTTCAATTTTCAACAGACTAATTTGAAATTTTATGAAAAGGTTTATTGCCATAAAAGCTTGGCCATGTTTGACAATAAAAATTTCTTGAATTTTTTGAATTTTTTATGAATTTTTTTAAAGTGCAAATGTGGGGAGTGTAACTTTTCACATTTTTTACTTCTACTCCAAAACCGCAGAAGGGATTTTGATGAAACTATATAGGAAGTGAGTACTCAAGGTCCTCTACCAAATTTGTTCATTTTGGCAGGATCGACACAGGGGTGGATCCAGGGTTTTCATTTATTTTTGTTTTCTTTGATTTTCCCCTCTTTTACTCATTATGAAACATTCATTTTATGTGTTTTACCTGTAGTTAGGTAGATAAATGCTTTCCTGAAACAATTTTGTTGAAATTTATTTTTTGAATTTTTAGTTAATTTTTTAAAACTGAAAAAATGGGCAATGTGAGGTGGTCTTTATTCACTGTTCCACTGTGTTAGTAAGATACCAACTCAGTTCAGTGAGGATGTGTTAATTTCATTCTAGCATCACGCCACCTCAAGTAGTAGCAAAGCAGAATGGACCTAAAGCAGATGCAGTCATTGATGTGAAATTAGTGGACAAAAATGGGAATGACCTCACAGGCTCAATAAAACTTGGACAGTTGGTTAAAATACAAGCTAACATGACAGGTATGTAGTTGGACTGCAGGTTTCACCAAAGTTTAAAAAAAAAACTTGTGGTCAACTTTTATTCCATCTTTTGACTTTATAGGTGTTTGATGAAGTCTGATTGATAGAAACGATCATCTTGAGCATCATAACTTTGGTATTATGTTTATGATATTTGTAAAAAAATCAGGATGAAATGGAGAAGAAAATACATTATTTTTTTGTTTTTCATTTTCATAAGATCTGATTTTCCCACTAAATACTAAATAAATAGTTTGACCATGGTATTCTAATTGATAACAGTCAAACTTGCATTAATGACAACCTCCATACAGTCAAACTTGCATTAAAGGCAACCTCTATGCATTCAAACTTGCATTAAAGGCAACCTCCATACAGTCAAACTTGCATTAATGACAACCTCCATACAGTCAAATTTGCATTAATGACAACCTCCATACAGTCAAACTTGCATTAATGACAACCTCCATACAGTCAAACTTGCATTAATGACAACCTCCATACAGTCAAACTTGCATTAATGACAACCTCCATACAGTCAAACTTGCATTAATGACAACCTCCATACAGTCAAACTTGCATTAATAACAACCTCTATACAGTCAAACTTGCATTAATGACAACCTCCATACAGTCAAACTTGCATTAATGACAACCTCCATACAGTCAAACTTGCATTAATAACAACCTCCATACAGTCAAACTTGCATTAATGACAACCTCCATACAGTCAAACTTGCATTAATGACAACCTCCATACAGTCAAACTTGCATTAATGACAACCTCCATACAGTCAAACTTGCATTAATGACAACCTCCATACAGTCAAACTTGCATTAATAACAACCTCTATACAGTCAAACTTGCATTAAAGGCAGGAAGGCCATTCAAATATAACCTTTGTTAATTGTTTTTATAGTGAATGAGGCTCATTATAAAGACCACCTGTCTATAACGTTACTTTTGCTTGTTCCCTTGAGTGGTCTTTATACACTGGTACTAAAACTGTTTTTTATTTAGGTTTTTCCTGGACTTAACTTCCATTGAGCTATATGGTTGGTCACAGAATGAACATTTTATGTTTTTTTTTTTGCATGTTGTCATACTGTGAAATCAACAATTGATAGAAGGGGATGGGGGTTTGATGATAATAATTATCATTTTAATAGAGATTTGAAATTAAAAAATATTTTTGAAACCATTAACCCCTAAAGACATGTTAGATTGGCCTCAGTTATTGACTTACAGAAGAGTTCATTGTGTTTCAGGGGTTGACGAGTTAATTTGGAATCCACATGGCTTCAACAAAAGCCTGATTACAATTTGACAATTTATCTTTAAAAATTTACGTCTGTTATAGCTTGAAATGAAAAACCTCTAGATATTTTAGGTAATGCCCAAAACCCCAGACAATAAGAACTTTGTACAGTGAAACCTCACAATTTACCCTTTCACCTATAAATAACTAAATGGTATGCTCTTTTCTGTAATCTAAGACCAGTCTATAGGTCTGTAGTCTTGAAAGCGTTAAGACCACCTGCTTGACTGACTCAGTGTTCTGACTGGTTAGGTGGTCTCTTAAGTGAGGTTTTGTTATTATTAAATAATTATCAAGAGATTGGAAATTTATGGTCTGAAATTTGAGGTGGTCTCCTAAGAGAGGTGGTCTTTAGGGGAGGTTCCACTGTATGTTACCTCTTTGATTGACAGGTGATGCATTTCTTTTTCCTTTTCCTACAGCACATCCGGATTATGCAGGATTTAGAGTAACAAGTTGTACTGTTGAGACCGAGGATAAGTCCACTACATTTGTTATTCTAGCAAGTGGGTAAGAAAAAATTAATAATTAGACCACAAATCAATGTTCAGATACCCGCAAACGATTTAAATTGTAGTTGGCCATTGTTTCAGTATAAAATACCAAATCTGTGTACCTGGAATGTTTTCCCTCATTTAATCCTTGCCATTTTCGCCCTTAGATGAGCGGGCAAAATTGAAATGAAAGTAGAATTTTTATGCACAATAATTGCAGTATGGACATACATTTCCATCCAAGATACTATATATTGTGATTTAGGGTAAATTTAAGATGAGGTGAATAGGTTTTCTGTCGTAAAAGGGCCAAAATAACCAGGTATACAGTAAGCATTCTATATTACACCGTTTTTTGTTCCTTGGCACACCTGCTCAAAGGGTTACAGGCTGCTTGCAGTGGTCTAGTTTTAAGTCGTTTGACCTGCAAGTGGAATGTCCCAGGTTCAGTACCTGAGCTCCAGGTCATACCAACTTTAAAAATGGTAGTTACTTAATTTACTTCACCAATATATATTTTTGTGTGACGTTTTGTTAACTGGTTATGTGATGTAATTAAGCCAAGAACAATAATCAATGAGGTATAATAATATAGCTTGTTTTCCTTGTAGATGTGGAACAGGAACACCTTTCCCAAAGGACTTGGGGTTCGAGATAAATGGACTTTTAGGTTTGAGTCCCGCATTCAAATTGTTCCGTCTGATCCGAGGTCAAGGTCTTTCATTTTCTTGTCAAACAAATATGTGTGCAACAAACTGTGATGGAGTAAGTACTTGACACATAAAAATGGTGTACAGTCCATGGATCTGTCTCAGTGACTCACTATATTTAGAGACTAACTCATGCCTTATGTGACCTAACTTAGCCCTTTAATTTTCCTGTATAAATGACCTGATTTAAGTGACGGCTTGCCACATGTGAATAACGACTTCAAATTACATATCTCCAAAAATTTTATACAGACTTATTTTTTATGACCATTTCTTTATACATGTATTCTTTTCCTGCGTATTGTCATAAAATGACCACGGCAATGTTGACGATAATAGAGAGGCTGTACCAATAGAAGTTGGTGATCGATTGAAAGTATATATGCCATGTCTGTTAAAGAAATTAACATGTAAAATAAAGATTTCAATTAGGAGTGTTCTAGTAACTTTAAATCTCATCTAACATTGGAACTATATCACAATTGTTATTAAGTTTTTACCTCTTTTTTTCAGTATACATGCCTCGATGATAAACGAAAGACAAAGTAGAATTTCTCTGGGATTTGGTTTTTCAATAAAAGTTACAAGTTCTGGAATTTGCTTTGCATTTAATTTTATCCATGAAGTTGTGACAGCAGAAACAAGATTAGTATGAAGATGTTTGCAAGCTAAACAATTAAGCTGCTGACCTTTCTCTCTATTACAGTAAAACCTCTTTATACTGCCACCATTTATGCAGACCGTATTTGGCATTACAAAGGGGTTTGGCGCTAGGTTGAGAGAAACCATAAATGAAATTATAGGGAACATTGGACTTTTGGCCAATGAAAGAGGGACATTAAAAAGAGGTTTTAGTGGCTGAAGTTCATGATAACGGACAGAATTCACATGGATTTTTTGGGGGATCGTAGCAGATGCTAATTGAGAACATTCATTAAGCTTCAGTTTAATTGAAATCAAAGTATATTTAAACAAAAGTGAAACCTGTATATAGGAGCCACCCAAAGGACCAGAAAATATTAACCTTTATGTGCAGGTGACCCTTATACACAGGTTTAATATAGGTAAAGTATGCAGTCAAGGGACTTGAAAAAAACTGGCCTTTATAAACAGGTAATCCTTATATAGAGGTGGCCACTATAGCAGGTTTTACTGTACATGTTGGCTGTGTTTACCAATAAAATTATTTTGAGTATTTCTACTTTTGCTACTTGTACTTGATGTACAATAACAAATATAAAGAGCTATGCACAGGCATAACAAATCTTATATTGGTATTACAAAGGCTTTAAATTTAAGGTTATACATCTCGTCTACTCATAGTTATTTAACGCCGTGTGATAATTGCCATGTAAACACACGGCGTATTGATTGGCACTCGTAAGCTGGTCCCTGTCCGACTTCTACAATTTGTTCATACAACTGTATGCTAGTTTATGACACTTGATATCCGACTTATTCCCCCTTTGCGGTCAAAGTATGAAGTAAAGCAAGCTAATGTCAGCAAACAGTTTTACTCACACCTGTTTTTTCATCTGGTCTGGTGATATGTACCAGGGATTTTACATGTATAAATGACTATTTGTACTGCAGAATGCGGGTTTGACGTTATAACAGGGGTAAACTGTATATAGGAATTTAAGAATGTCTATATCTCTTTTTTGTTATTGTATATTAATCTAAGTAGTTTGTAGTGAATTTGTATATTGAAGGCCCCCTATTGGATGATGCGGGACACTATAGTTATGACTGTCAGTCAGTCAAAGATAATTGTTGGCACTTTCAATTGCAGGGGTGTATGCCTTTGAAACTAAATGTTTCCTATATACTTATTGTTAGCACTATCAATTCTACCTTTCTCAATGTATTTCAACTAAACGGATATAGAAGTTTTATCTCGGCAATACATGGACCTTGGTCAAGTTTGGAAATGACCCTCAATGTATAATTTTTGTGGGAGTTACTGCCATAAAAATTGTATTTCCCCATCAACTTCATGTTTTTGGTGGAAATTACATCCCTTATTTTTTTCCCAATCCACTTAATGTTAGTGTTCTAAATTCCATATGTCTCGGCCTATTTCAACCAAATCGATATGGAAGGTGTATATAGGCAATAATACCTCGATAAAGCTTGAAAACTAGTTTCCATTGGATACTTTTTGTGGGAGTTACTGCCCTTGACTTTTTACCTATAATTCTAGTTAGTGCTCTCAATTCCGCATTTTCAACCATTGATCTGGAAGGTGTACCATGATCCAGTTTGATCAGCACTATAGGATGATTTTTGTTGGAGTTACTGCCCTTGAAATATACATGTATGATAAAGAAAAACAACAATATCTTGTTTATATTTTATTAAGACATGTTTTATTGGTCTTGGTAATGCAAATTTTAAACATCTACCAATTTGCTGACAAAAGAAAAAAAATTCAGCAGAATCAAATGCTGTAAAATGAGTTTGCCCTGCGGTTTTGTACATATTGCATGTTTTCAGTCAAATTGCAATATATTTTAACAATTAAGAGGTTAGCTGTAGTTATTTTACAAATTAACATTAACCATCATGCTTAATGCATTCATCCCTAAAGAAACACTTGGGTTGGTCTATGTCATTGATTTTCCGAAGTGTCCATTGCTTTTCAGGGGGTTGATGAGTTAAAAGGTGAAAAAATAACCATATAAGATATTCTGTGGTCCGATGACAGAAACAAACATAAATAAACATGTATAAATAAAACAAGTGTTTTTCTTATTGTGCGTTTTAAAAAAAGTTGCAATAACTTTAAAAAAAAAAAAAGATTTTTTGCTGTAATTTTTTATTGATAAATCAACAATGTTTCAGCTAGGAAAAGCCTGACAACAAAAGAGATGGTAGTCAGATTCCAGAACACCAATAAACCCTTAAATATCTATATGGTAGGCTCTTTTCTATTGTATAGGACCAGTCTATTTTAGATTACAATGCTGATCAAGTTTATAACATAATGATTGACATCAACAAACTGAATGCTAGATTTCATTCTACAGGTGTAATTAATATTGCATGTTTTCAGTTGGGTTGTATCATTGTCCAACAATCTGGAGAAAGTTTTGCTGCAGTTATTATTTTAAATTTACAAATTATTATCATATTTCATCGACACAGCAAGTAAAAATACTGGTAGATACCGGGTAGCATAAAAGTTGTTAGATTACTTCAATAAACACAAACAAAATTGGTTTTGTTCATATATTGCGTACTGTCAACCAAATTGCAATAATAATTCTTTTAATTTTATACAAAACTGGACAAAAATCTTGCTGTAGTTATTTTACTAATTGAAATCACATGTATGGTTTAGATTCATAGCTGGGGGAAAAACAAAAGGACCACACAGAAAATATTGTGGTCAGATTATGAAGACAAACAATAAAAAGTAAACAATATTATTGACACAGACACACTGAATTATGAATACTATCATCTCATAAACCTGATATCTCGCGATTGGGTAAAAAAATAGATCTTTTGTTTATAGAGTGAACACAAAACAGCTTACAGAAACATCCTTGAAACAATGATGAAGTAAGGATGCAGTTAGAAGTTGCTCATTGCACAATATATTGTAACCATGACAACAAAAACAATTAATAAACAAGTACAATAACAGATCACATCTTCGATTTGTGCAGATCTTGGACATGTATTATCTCATTTACCCATAAAGACACATTTGGACTGTTCCAAGTCATTGATTTACAGAAGAGTCCATTGTTTTTTCAGGGTGTGACGAGTTAACTGATTCACTTGCTGAGATTGCACAGCTCTCGATCAAATTATTTATTTACAATACACATATATATTAGTATATTCATAGCACATATATATTTATCCAATAAATAATAAATACAAATTTAATACAACCAATGTCTTCAAGATAATTAAGTTCTATAATGTGAAAAAAATAATATCCATGGTTTGCTATTATCAACAACATCAGTCACTCCTGACTCGACTCTAAACCTGATTATAATAAAAGCAGGACACAATAGGAGCCCCTTTGATGCAAATTGTAAGCCTGTGGTTTTTTTTTACAGAGGAACTACATTTTGAGAGAAAAAGATTTGCTTAACTCGTTCACCCCTAAAGACACATTTGAACTGGCAAAGTAATTGATTCACAGAGGAGTCCATTGTTTTTTAGGGGATGATGAGTTAATCAATTAGGAGATAACATGGGGGAAGGGGTGGGGAGCCATGATGGTACCCATCAGTTTGTACTATTGTGCATATACAGTATATCTGGAAATCTTTGTTCGCCTTTAATTTTCAGTTTTTGCCCTTAGATGAAAGGGCAAATTTAAAAAGAACGCAAAAATTTCAAGCTAAATTATTGAAGCAAGGACTTAAGTGCCATACATGAGGCTGGTGATTATGGGCTAATTTTAGACAGGCTTAATATGTAATACAGTAGTAAACTAGGTGAAGAAATAGCCACTTTATGGGCCCAACAAGGAAAATTAACAAAGGGGAATAACTCTGAAAATATAAAGCAGAGGGGCATGCGACGACCCGTGCAATCACAGTAGATATGTAAGAGCCAAGAGATGGGCAGATAGAGATATTTTTAAGAGATGCGCAGGATATTTCCACAATGAATGATCTATATACAGATATAGATCAATGCTTTCAGGAATCTGACCTGTTTTGTTTTTTTGTGCATCTGTTTGTGGCAATCCATGTTAATTGACCGCACATTGTCATTTTTGGTTCTTCAACTCTAAAATGATTCCAAAAGAAGACGGGCATCTGATACAGTGGAAGCTGTCTTTCAAGACTACAAGAACTACTTGGTTAAATAAGCCTTCTTTAGAGAAACCACCTGCCTTGAGAGACCACATTTCAGAGGCAGATGGGATGGTTTCTGAAGATAGGTTCCACCGTATACCCATGAGAATACTAAAACACCAAGCCAGCATGTCATTTTATGCCAAACACAACAGTTATCAGTTATATGGTGGCCACCAGTATGTAATTGTGGAGGAGAGAAACCTCTCACAATTTACCCGGAATAGACTACCTGCTTCCCACAAGTAAACTGGCTTAGGTTAGGTTCCAGAGGGTCTCGAACCTGCACTGACAGGAAGTTAGCGACTTCATGGTTCAAAACACAATGCTCTAAGCACTTGGCAACTGAGGCCCCATGGATATTCGAAACTCCAAAGTCCATCAGAATACAAAGAATTAGGTGTAACCAAGATATAAGAAAGTATAACATCGCCGAGACATTAATGTACGATTCTACACAGATAAAAATTTCTACTGAATTGTGTAATTTCACTCGGACATAGCCTGCCTGTGCTCTATTATTGGGGTTCCCCCAACCAGACATAAATTGGTGCCCCCACCCAAACACTTGAGGATGTCTCCAAACAGATAACAAAGCCAGGGATTCTGAGATACGGCCAATGAAATGATAGAGATTATATTAAATATATATATATATATATACACACACACACACATTGTATGTACATATATATATATATATATATTACCCACACACACACAAGGTGACAATAGACAATAACAAGGGTGAAAATCATTTAACACGTGCAAGACACCAACAATTCACATTTGGCACTTCTGCAACGAATAAAAAACATGTTGCTCAGATTCTGTGCTTTGTGCATACATGAAAATCAAAATTTGAAATTTGTTAATGAAAAAATCTAAAAAACACATCACGATGTGAAGGCACATTTAGGATTGCGGGAAAGAAAAGAAACAGTAATTTTTCCTACAAATAAAAAATATAATTAGCCAGTGTATTTGAGATGGAACTAAATCTATTGATCAATATTTGTTTTGTATCTCCAATATGGTATTTGATATACATGGATATTGGTGTTTTGTTGTTCTAAAAAAAATGGGATGGTATGAATTATCTCCCTTTTTATTTCCCTTTGTAAAGCTGATAACTGTGTATGTTGTATATATAGAAGTATGAGGTAGCAATATCCGAGTCTTCTGCTTGTACAAATAATTTAATATGGTTTTAAAGTTCCACCACAGCAATTAGGTTTCAAATATGTCACATGATCAACGAAAAGTGAAATGAAATCCTCATGTATAGTCAACTTCAACCCTTTCACCCCTAAATATCTGCGTGGTAAGTTCTTTTTGGAATGCTTTTTAAGATCATCCTATTATGGTCTGACGGTTGAAAGAGTTAATTTCAAGTGATGATATTTTTTCTTTACTTCTTTTTTGTTTTTGCAGAATGGGTTGGTGGGTCAGATCTCCTAGTTTAGTTGCCAGTATGACTAAAAGTTGGGTGTATCCAAGTATCAAAATATAAATTTCTTTTATTTTCTCAATTGTGAGACAATAAACAGGATTTTAACCACCATCCCCACTTCAAAGTCTAAAATTAAAAAAATCAAATCAAATAATTTACTCCTACGCCCTGCCTGTATGTCAAGGTCAATGTATGACATTGCTACAAAAATTCCTGACCCAGCTTTTATAATGTGTGAAGATTCTGTATGTTTTATTTTTGCTTCAATTCGGGCAACCTTTAATGACAATCAGATTTTAATGATGGAGGATGAATCACCGCTACAATTTACCTGCAAAAAAAACAACCAACCTTTCCTAAGTAAATTGGCACACTTTAAATCAGCCTAGGGTTCAGCGGGACTTCCACCCATGCTAACTAGCGGTGTCATGGTTGATAGTATAGTGATGTACCATAACAACTAGGCCAACTCAGGTCCAACTGTTATGTTTAATGCAAGATGAAGATGTGTTGTACAGAATATGTATGTCTATCTTGAGCATAACATATATGTTTAAGAGGTACATAGAGGTCTTGTTGTCTTGTTGACAAGGACACTTCACTACTAAATCACCCCTTATCATAATGAACTCTTGTTAATAATATAGGCGAGTCCATTTGTCTTCAAGGGTGACTGAATAAAATGTGCCGAGTTACAAACTCATTAATCCCTGTAGTCACTTTGGACTCAACCAAAGCAATAAATAGTTGGTTCACTGTCAACTTTCAGAAGTGAACCAGTCAATTTTGCTTGTGAAATAATTAAAAAAAACTGTATATTTAATCTTTCACTTCTAAATTCTGACAGTGGACTTAACTAGCTTTTATAATGGATCAGTTCAATTATGGCTACAGGGATCAATGCATGCATAGCATATGTTCAGTATCTGACATATCATAGCATCTAGAGTATTGTCATGGAAATGAGGTCAATGACCTCATTTTTCACTATGGAAATATAAATGTACATATTTATTCCTTTTTTGTCAATCTAACTAAAAACAAAACAGTAATCAAAGCAAAACAAAAAAATAAAGAAATTCATATTGTACACTTGTCTTTGGCGTACAAGTGTTTTAACGGAAGAAAATGACAGGAATAAAGCATCTGGGTAATACAAACAGATAGTTTTACACTGGAATTTACCTTTTTCAGTATTTCTGATTCCTATCATTGTATTTGGGAAAATTAAAAGTTCATTAAAAATAACTTATTTTATTGGAAATGGGATCTTTGAACTTCACAAAATTGAGAGAACTGACAGTCCTGGTTTATAATATTTAAAAGCTTACTTGTCTACATAAAGACACAGGCAACCTGAAATTGCAGGCAAAAAAAGGCATAACCCTTATCTGTTTATGTGGAGCAACAAATACTTAAACCAAGGGTAGGGAGACTTGGACTTGAGATTAGATATGAAAACCATTTCTCTTTCTTACAATACATACACATGAAGAATAGAGAAAGGAAAGTAAGAAAGATTATAGCAATGCTGCCAAAAGATTTAAATTCAGTCAAATATAATCAACATATACAATGGTTTTATATACAAAATAATGATATCAAGAGTTGTATCCCCTGAACATATATAGAATAAAATCATAAATTTTTGTTGAGGATTTAATTTCATTATTTTGGTGAGGTATTCAAAACAACAAAAATAAATCCATGATGAAAACTTATACTTGAATGATAGAAAGTAGCATATATATTTCCAAATAATTGAAAATTTATGTCGGCAATCAAAATAAATGATTTTATTATATATATACATATACATATACATATATATATATATATATATATATATATATATATATATATATATATTTAGAACTAGCTATCTTTGAATATAATGTTTTAAATATCTTTATGAAATTATGACTATCTGAAAATAAAGACTTCTTCTCCTTGAGATTTTAATAAAATAAAAAGTTAAATACATGTTCTAGTTTCAATATATTAATATACCTATAATTATTACACTTCTGGGCCGTGTACAAATAAAACTATATAAGTCCCCTCAACCAAAAAAACTTCCCGATTCAGCCGAGGTTGAACAATTCTAGATATTTATTGTGTGACCTGCCCTGGTCTAACAGTTTACAAATTTCTATCTAATATCAGAAAAACAAGCAACACATTAATTAAAATTAGTGCAACATGATTGAGATATTTATATATATATTGGACGGACAAATGAACAGATTAACATAACAGATTATCATGACTCATATTAACAATGCTGAATTCTTGAATGACTCGTTAAATAATGTTCCCACAAAAAGATGATTTATATTATTGAGTAGTTCAGGTGGGAGATGCCCCCACGATTCCCGTAAAAAAAAATTATATATATTAAAAAAAAAATGAAGATACTGCTGTACTTGTAACCTTTTAAAAAGGTTTATCATAATTATAAAATTGTGGGAAAAAAATAACAAAAAAACCCCTAGTGTGGAGATTACTTTTGAACAAGTACTGTATACCCTGGGAGAAATCATTATCTATCACTATCCATGTATTTTATTATTACTCGTACTCTTCATAATGCCATTTTGTTTTGAAATGTCCCCAACACTGTCACGCTTCTTCTTTTCTTCTTCTAGGGATTTCTGCATATCTGTATAGTAATCCAATGCTTTCCTAACCGGTGAAATAATGTCCTCCTGTGTAATATCAAAAATGAAAGTTAATACCGTGACATCTCACCTAATGACTACCTCACATTTAAGACCATAAATTTCCAATCTCTTTATCAATATTGAATAAGTACAGTGTGTCACTTAAAATCCCAACTCAACAATCAGACCACATTGAGTCAGTCAGTTAGGTGGTCGGTTCCAATGAATTCCAGCTTAATGTACTGTACATGTATATATTACATTTTTGGTAGTGAAATATAAAGATTTATCCAGTAAATTAATTTGTTACTTTAAAGTATAATTTTTCAGTGTGAAAATAACACTCAATGCAAAATCAATGTAAATTGTCTTATTTTTCAATTGGCCAATCAGTAAAGTTTTGTATTAAGGCCATAATAAAAAAAATCCTAGATTCTCATCCACGCCCGCCCCGATTTTCACGCCCGCCCCGATTTTTTTTATTTTTTAAATTTACGTTTTTAAACGAATACAGTCGACCGGAAATATCCCGTGTCTTGTCCGATTCCGTTCCGTAATGTTCTGCTTCAGATGACTTCCGGTGGTTATTTTTATATTAAAAGCAGACAACATGGTTTTCGTCGTTTATTTCATTAGAAAATCTAAGACGTTAGCGGAAGTATTTTGACGATGGATTTATAAATCTTAAAGACCAAGTAAGCATACCAACAAATATTGGACGTCAGTGGTAAGAAATATGTGGTTGAAATGATCGCTAAACTGCTGTGAAAATGGCACAACATCTTGCTACGAAGAAAATATATGGGAGGACTTCTGCCCCGATAGTTCCGCCAAAATTTTCGGCTAGATAAGCAACAGTTACTGTTGGAAAAATCTAAAAACGGGAACGTTTCGTTTCATGTGACCCTAAATTATGTCTCTCTGTACGATTTTCTCAAATTATTTCAATCTCAATTGTTTGGGTCAAATATGTTTTATTTGGAGATAAAAAACGAAAAATTGTTGAATTAAAACACATAGAAGTATAGTTTTATTGTATTTCACAACTTTCCACAATTGGCCAATCAGCGCATGCGCATTTCCATTGTTGATAGTGAAAAAGCATGGCGTCCAAAGCAAAAACAAATCGTGGCCGACCTGTTAAAATTGACAGATTCAGCTAGAAAAGAAATCGGAAAGAAGTTCTTGGCGAAATACAACAAGACCAAGATAAATATTGGAAAGGAGCATGATTCGTATGGATAAGCCTCAAGGACCGTCTAAATGTAGGTCCCCCACGCCGAAGTCGCTAAAATCCTGATCGATTGATCTAGGTCATTGCGTGTGCTTCTGGGATTGTTTCTGTGCATAATTAATGAGTTTGATTCTTACAGACGAAAGTTTTGTATTAATGCACAAGATGTCTCTCTGTTGAATGCACAAGTATTTTATTATGTCTCTCTGTTGAAAACTTTTCCAGTAAATGACCAAGTTCTAGACCCCACAAAATTTATTAAAATGTTTGGATTGGAATGAATCCATAATAGGAGATGCACATCTCTAATGTATACATATGTGTTCTACAAAGTTTCAATGTTCTACATCTAAAACTGTGGGAGGAGTTGATTACACAAGATAGGTACCCTCCTTTCCTCAAGCACCTGCTTGCCCGACTTTCACCATACTATTACTGGTTTGCACCATGTGCTGCACGGCCAAAATACAACAAATCATTACTAATTAAATTTTCCCACCTAAGAATAGCATCATTAGTAAATACAGGACCAAAACCATACCAAACAGAAATTAGAGTCAGGAAATGGAGTCTCTGGGTTTTGTTCGAGATAAATCTTAATGCAGAAAATGTGACTAAAATTCATAACGACTCCACTAAATTGGTAATGGCTGGCACGTATGTAAGTGTGGTGACCAAATCATTACCTATGGTAATACCTGTTTGATGGCTATTCCATACTTACATATTACTGGATTTACCGTCCATTTGCTGAGTTATCTCTCTTCTCTGCTAAACAAAAGTCCTTCTACACCTTACAGACCTAAGTAAAATTCTGCTAGACAAAAGTCCTTCTACACCTTACAGACCTAAGTAAAATTCTGCTAAACAAAAGTCCTTCTACACCTTACAGACCTAAGTAAAATTCTGCTCAACAAAAGTCCTTCTACACCTTACAGACCTAAGTAAAATTCTGCTAAACAAAAGTCCTTCTACACCTTACAGACCTAAGTAAAATTTATTTTCCTCATATGTTAATTTTTCATTGTTTTTTTCAGTTAAACTGGGTTCATTAGGCTGTTCTATTTTTAAAGTAAAAATTACTCTGTATTCTGAAATATAAAAAGGCTTACCTCTATCAAAGGGAACAGTTGCCCGAGTGACTCAAACAAAGGCAGGAGGGCAAATTTGATAAACCCAATCTGAGAAGATGACTTCGTCACTTTCTCTCTATCCATGAAAGGTGCAACTGGCAAGCCTTCCAACTTTTCAACATCACTCTGCACAAAAAAAAAAAATAATAAGAATAAAATAATTCAACATATCAATTCATGGAAAGTTAGTAGTATACATTTATCACGTACATACTGAAAATATAGTGTATTTTAAATTTGAATAATTAACTAGTAAAAAGGTTCCACTTCCAGTTGATTTATTTGTCAAGTCAAAAACAACAGCAGAATGAAATGCAGACTTTTTGTCCAACTTTTCAGTATTTTAGCAATATTAGCATTAGGTACTCTTTCCATTTATTTTTTGAAACTTTATTTTTTGTGTATTCATTCTTAAATTATTTCTATTAACTGAAAAAATGTCATGCATAACTATTCATTCCACTGTATGAGTGGAATTTTTAGCAAGAGGCAAATTTAGCATTTTGTCAACAAAAAAAAAAAAAAAAAAAAAAAAAAATTATATACAATCATCTATTATGTTATTTTAACGATTTTATAATTCCAAACAAAAAATTAAACATTTATGAAATTGATCTATATCAGGCTATACATTGTAATTTATTTAAACAGCTTAAATCATGGTATAGCACTGCTCAGAAAAGTAAACCAAACCTACATTTGAACAAGCAGATGACTATCGCAGCCACCAGACCACTTATTCGTTTTTGAATACAATTTTGATGTCTGGTTTGCTGTTTACACAGTCATATTTTCATGAGTCGTTTAGCACCAATAGTTTCATTCGCATAAATTGACAAAAATAACACTCTCCATCTTTGATGCATACCACTCATGAACGATTTTTCCAAGAAATCATTAGCACATTTATCCACGGTTACATACAATGTGGGTTGAATTGTTAATGATATTCAATTTTAGCAATCTCAATGTTTTTGCTAATAATACCAAAATTGAATTCTCCCTAAATATTTTGCTGATATGATATAGACATGTTAAACTACAGCTTCATGCCATAAGTTTATGAATAAACAGCATTTCCTATTACTTTTCTATATAAAACAAAAGTTCTTAAACAGTTTTCAGTGACTGCATTTCAAAGTCTATTTTCTTAAATTTAGGAAGTTGCATTCATTTATTCTTGCTCGATGAATTTTGCAATTTTATTTTCTTCTTTGCTCTTTGTAAATTACTCCAAATAAATGATGTAGTAAATATATGTTGTATCTCAGAATCTAATAGAAAACTTTCGAATTAGCCTGGATTACCGTTATAATCCTGCTTTGATTATCGACATCACGTAATTATTAAAAAATTTTCTTCAACATCATTTCCAGTTTCGAAAATATATAGAAAGCCCTGATAGCGCAGTTGATAAGAGCATCCTGCTAGTGTCTGGAAGGTCCTGGATTCCATTCCGGGACTATGAGCACATTTCAGTAGCTTGGTGTTCAACTAAATAACCCTGTGTGGTACTGTAGAATCAGAAATTTTTGTGGGGTTAAAATTTTGTTGTTATAAAAATAAAACAAATGCATTGACATTAAATTTCATTGAAATAAAAAAATGTTGGTAAAGGAACTTATTTGTATAATACTAAGGGCAATTTTGTTGATTTCTGTCATGATATTAATTTCATTGATATATTAAAGCAACGAAACAAACAAAATTAAAACCATGATGAAAATTTCTGATTCTACAGTATATTTTAAGAGTCTCTTAGATTTCTTTACACAAAATAACATTAATGTGCAAAAACATAAGGATATTCCATGTACATTGTGAAGGTAAATATGAAAACCAGAAGAACATAAGAGGAACAAAATTGATAAGGTGCGAATAAATGCAGAATCATAATGGTAATCTAGGCTAACTCAAAAGTTTCCTATTATCACAGAATAATCAGTGATTTATGAGAAGAACTATATCAACTATGCACCAAGAGAATTTGTTTTAAATTGTCAAAAACGTAACAAGACAAATAATTTAAAAGTATGTAAATTTACATAGAAATGGGAAACTAATGTTTGTTCATAAACTTATTACTTCTGTATTTACAACTCAAGCAGTAAAAATGTCCAAAATGTTAGGTGACAATAATTTAAGTATTACATGTATACTATTTGGAGTACATATGATATACACAAACTTGTAGTCAATATATGAACAAAAGATGAAAATTAAATACTGTTGCAGAGTGCTCACTAATCCTACAGCTCAGGTTTTTTTCTCTAGAAATGAAAATTTACCTGGTTGAAAAATTCTTGTAACAAACATTCTAACCATGGTTCTGCTACATCCATGGGTCTACATTCATTTGATATATCAGCAACCTTTATCAAAATCATCAAAAGCTGTTGGAAAGAGGGAAGGAAGACATAAAATAAAGAAAAACCACAATACCGATCCATAAATATTGAAGTGATAAATTGAAATTAATAAGAAAAAAAGAGCTGTAAAGGGAAATAACTCTTGAAAAAAATCAATGCAAGAGTTATCTTCCTTTACACATATCGAGATGCTTACAGATCAGTTGGAACTGGGGAGGAATTCTTTAATAATCTCTAAATTGGTAAAATATAAATATATATTTAATAAATCCTTTTCTACAGCAACTTTGAGAATTGTTTTTCAAATCCAAAAAGTAATACCGGTATTCTACATGAGGTTGTGCTAATTAACAATGCACGAAAACGTCCACGATTACAGTATACATGTACCATTTTGCACATGCTCTACTATATCAGTTTTCTTCACTTCCAACATACTGCTAAAGCATCTGTTACTTGTTAGAAACAATAAGAACAAAAAATAAAAAAAGGTAAACAGAAAATATAAAATATGAACTATAATAACAGAACATCATGAGAATAAATCATTTTTTGCTAAGTTCAATTCTAACACCCCTAAAAGACAAAAATGACAAAGAGAAATCCACTGATGTGTGGACAAGTTATGATAGAAAACTTAAATAAGGCTAAACATTTTCAAGGTAGATAACTCTCACATCAGCATACAACCATAACAAGATGTTTGAGAGACACACCATGCCCCAGAGAGCTAAAGCAAGTATCGCTGAATGCTGTGCACTATTAAACTCATCTTAGATCTAAATGGTATAAAGCCAGGTACCAAATGTGGTTAAAATCTAAGGTACAGTAGAAACTTGGGTTACTTGACAGAAACTTAGACAGACAGACAAACAAACAAACAAACCAAAAACATCATTCCTCTGATATTTGTTTCCAGGGTAAATATAAACATTGCTCTTGCTGCATAAAGAACCTATGGCCGATTTGTTAAAAATCCAAGATGTACGCCTTCTTTTCTAACACATCTAACAACTCATCAGACTTAGGCTACAACATTCAATATCATGGTTTTTCTTGTTTACCGTAACAATCATTTTTGAAGCTGAAACTACAAAATTTTTACAAAACGGGGATATGCTGCAACATTTTACATTTTTTCATTAAACAAAGATTTTATGAGGAATTAAAGTTCATACGGTATATTTTCACGAAAACATGTTTTATACCTCATTAAGAAACAGGACTTCTTCCATATGTAACAAAGTGGCAGAGATTAGAGTTTCAGAGGGGCATACAAAAGAAATCTAAAAGGCAAATGAGAGAACTGAAAGATGGATGAAAATGTCAAGAAATGACAGACTGAATGTAAATCTGTAACAAAGTATTAAACAAGCCCAAGCACTAGATATCAGAAAAATGAAATTAAACAAAGATGTATCAAAGCCTTGTAATGTGGATAGAGACTTGTACAGCAGAAACACTGAAATCGCAGACAAGCACTGTTGATCAAATCGCAAAAGTTAAAGACAGGCTTCAAAGCAAAAAAGATTCCTCTTAATTGAATAAGGGGTAAATATGAAAGGGAAAATAATAAAATGAAAAAAGGAATGAAAATTAAGATTACAAATACAAACAACACAGATACACCATAGTCTTCCAAACCTGATTGAAAAATTCAGATAACAAACAATCTAGCCACGGCTCCGCTACACCCAACGGCCTCGCCTCGTTTGAGATGTCGGACACTTTCATTAGAATCATCATAAGCTTATGAATAGCGTGTAACAAACAAATAACATTGTTTACTTGTAAAATATAATTGAACATCAGAATTGATTTAATAACTCAAGACAATTAGCAGCAAAGCGATTCATAGAATAATTAAACAAGTAACCTCTCACAATAAGATATTTCTCAGCATTATTTATCACTTGGTCACAGATGGTGCCCATACAATAAAAAGAGCATTATTTGCTGTCTACAATGTACTCAACATGTTCTCATCGTAAGTACAAGAAACACAATGTGAAAATACTACTTAGTTATTCTTGACCTTTTTGAATTTGAATAGAGTTTTGCACCATTTTGTAGTTATATGGTGGCAGCCAGTTTTTACAGGTTGAAGAGAGAACCACTAGGTTACAATGTACATGGGAAGACACCACTGGCCTTCAGCAAGTAAACCATCAAACTTTCACACAAAAATCAACATAGGTTCCAGTGGGGCTCGAACCTGTGTTGACCAGAAGTGAGGGACTTCATGGTTCAAAGTGTGATGCTCTCACCACCTGGTCATGTATCACCCAGGTAATCATGACAACAGCAAATATTACAATGCATCACACCAGCTGTTAGTAGTAGACACAAATGAGAAAAACCTGCCTCTGGTAAATTTGTTATCTTGTATGAAAATAATTTAACATTGGTGGTAGATGACAAGGAAATTTCAACCTTAGAAGTAAGAGCCTGGTTGTGCAATCAGAGTGTGTCTTGAGGATTAGGAAGTCAGGCTCTTGTCAGGATTCTGTTGATATTTCTAGATCAAGTGTTAGGTCCAACTTTCTAGATCAAGTGTGAGATCCAACTTTCTAGATCAAGTGTTAGGTCCAACTTTCTAGATCAAGTGTGAGATCCAACTTTCTAGATCAAGTGTTAGGTCCAACTTTCTAGTGTGAGATCCAACATTCTTAATCAAGTGTAAGATGCAACTTTCAAGATCTAGTGCCAGATTCAACTTTCTAGATTAAGAGTGAGATCCAACTTTCCAGATCAAGTGTTAGATCCAACTTTCTAGATCAAGTGTTAGATCCAACTTTCTAGATCAAGTGTGAGATCCAACTTTCTAGATCAAGAGTGAGATCCAACTTTCTAGATCAAGTGTGATCTAGACTTTTTAGATAAACTACCGATCTGATTGAGAAGATATGTCATTCAATACACAATACAGTGAAACATGACTTGTAAGACCATCGTCAATAACTGACATGTGGTCTCTCTGAAGAGAACTTATTTATAGAAATATTAAAAGGAGTGATCATTTGACCGTTGTCTTTCAAAACAAGTGTTCTGTCATGACTGTGGTCTCACAAGACATGACCAATTTTCACCAAGTCATTTAATATTGACTTTTTCATTTATAATATCATTTGATATATACTTACCAGTGCTTTATGTTCTTTATTGTTGAAATCAAAATTTAAATTTATTGCCTTGAAACTATTGAGTATTTCATTGTGTTTAGCCATGTCAGTGGCAAGGATGCATCTGAAAGCAAAAAATTGAACAATTGACATATGAGACATTTGTGATTGACATAATACAAACATGAAGTATATTTTGTAATACAATACAGAAAAACATAACCTCTGAAATATCTAGTGAAAGTGACCACCAAAATACTGTGTGAAAATGACCACTGAAATACATTGTGAAAATGAACAGTGAAACACCTTGTGAAAATGATCAATGAAATACTTTGTGAAAATGAACAGTGAAATAATTTGTGAAAATGACCAATGAAATAACTTGTGAAAATGACCACTTAAGTAAATACTTGTGAAAATGACCACTGAAATACTTTTTGAAAATGAACAGTGAAATAATTTGTGAAAATGACCACTGATATACAGTGTGAAAATGACCATGTAGTTAAATACCTTGTAAAAATGACTATTGAAATACCTCGTGACAATGAACAGTGAAATAATTTGTGAAAATGACAACTGAAGTACTGTGTGAAAATGACCACTTAAATACCTTGCGAAAATGACCACTGAAATGCCTTGTGAAAATGACCACCAAAATACTTTAGGATAGTGAACACTGAAATGTTTTGTAAAAAACACCACCGAAATACTTTGTAAAAAACACCACCGAAATACTTTGTAAAAAACACCACCGAAATACTTTGTAAAAAACACCACCGAAATACTTTGTAAAAATGACCAATGATTTACTTTGTAAATATCACCTTATTATCAAGCATTTTGTAGATCATTTGTATACATTCCTTACTTACCGGATCATCCCTTCACGTATACTTTTGTAACGCTCGGGTGTAACATTGCGTAGAATATTACAGTGTTTTTTTTCTAAAATTTCAAATGCCACGGCACAATGGTGATTTTCTAATGGTGAAATATCATTGTAACGTAGAGCTAATTCTGTTTTGGCATTTATCTGGAAAAGAGTAAAAGAAATCATGTTATATGAGTATGGTAACTGAAAGAGTAAACAAGAGTACAGGAAACAGATTAAAAGGGAAACAACTATTGCTGGAGAAAAGAGGTGAGGTCCTTATTTGTTTAACCACAGCGACATGTCACTTGCAGATATAACTTTATAGACCATTTTTTCCCTTCGAGGGTCCATTAGAAAAATCTCGACCTAAATGGCAGAAGTCTCCAACTAGACAGAAAAATCTAACACCGAGGGTTGTGAAATTTTCATCATATCCATCAAAGGAGAGGTTAAAACTTTTCTCTATCCTGCTGATGATTTATTTATGTATTCTAAGTGATAGCTTATGAATGGCATAATAATGTTAACCTCCTGTTTAGAGTGTGTAACACTCCTACTGTCTTTCCTCCAGTGTGGACAGAGAAATTGTTGCTTGGCAATTGGGAGATACACCTGTCCAGGGTGGGAGAATATAAGAATCCATCATGAGTATCGATGTGGGATAGGGAGTATTCAACACTGAGGTTTAAAATATAATATCATTGTGATGTCTCAGTGTAAATAATACATTTACTTTGTTCTACAGATAAATAGTACATTTCCTTGTATGTCAAGCTGTACAAAATTGAAGTGTTGTTCTACAGTATCAAAGTTTAACATTACAATACTATAAACTGACTATCATAGTTATTCAACTTATTAATCAATCTTAAATGTACACTCATTAGCAAAACCACCATGTCTCAAATGTACACTCATTAGCAAAACCACCATGTCTTAAATGTCCACTCATTAGCATAACCACCATGTCCCAAATGTACACTCATTAGCATAACCACCATGTCTCAAATGTACACTCATTAGCAAAACCACCATGTCTCAAATGTACACTCATTAGCATAACCACCATGTCTCAAATGTACACTCATTAGAAAAACCACCATGTCTCAAATGTACACTCATTAGCAAAACCACCATGTCTCAAATGTACACTCATTAGCATAACCACCATGTCTCAAATGTACACTCATTAGCAAAACCACCATGTCTCATTTATCAATCAATCATGAAAAACAAATGGCTACAACTGAAAAGAGCAATTATCATTTTTAACAGACTTATCATTGATTTACTTATTATGAAGCTTTTTGAAGTTCTCCAAGGCGTTGCTATTATCTAGGTCTCTACTATATCAATTTCTCTACTGACAATGTTTTCTGAAGCATCTTAACGCAATGTTAATTCTGTAATCACATTTCCATTCCTAATTACAAAGAATGTTCAGACATGCCTGGTAACAAACTGCTGTTTGGGTTTGCCAGCAACAATTTTTCACAAAAAATTTATTTTCTGTGTATTATCTTTTTTTTATTTTTTCAGTAATTTATTTGATGAGTTGGATGTAACCTTAGTAACTTAAAACAATAAAAACAACAAAAATTAATCAATTGTCTTTACTCATTTATATTTTATCGATTAGATTTGCAATGTAAAGGTAAATTACGACGGCGATCTTCTGTAAGAAAACGAAAACATGGAATTTTTAAGATGGCTGCAATGACAGCCATCTTGGATTCTGGGCCATTGAAAAACAACAACACTTGACAAGGCACTCGACATTCCTGTATTAAAAAGTTTTATACACATGTATATCAATTCAAAATTTTTCAGTTTATTTTTTAAATGTTTAAGTTATCAGTGCATGTAGGTAATTTTAAAAATCTTGGATTGATGGAGTTTACATACATGTACAAACTTTAATTGTCATTGAATCTACCTAATTTCTAACACAAACAGGGTCACTCACACCATACTAACACATTTAAAATTGGCCATAACAAAAATTCTAGAAACAAAGGTGTCATCACATGTATTACAATTTATTTACTGATTTTTCAAAGGCCGTAGATTAAGACCCAGTCGTCTTATCTTTGAAATCAAATCTTCAGTCTTACACAAAATGTTCAATGAATGCAATTTGTAACTTGTATTGTGTATTCAAGCACATTCTCCAAAGCCCCCCCAAAAGTGTATATTAAATCAGATCTAGACTTTACTGATTGACTTTTTTTCAAGAACTCTGAACTACTATGAGACTCATACATCTATTCTGTGCATCTGAGTGATTAATTCTTATTCAGGACGTAATATTGTGTGTGACATTATTAATTTCTGAACCGAGCTTTGGTAAAATCCTTGTTATAGGAAATGGAAATTCGACTACTAATCTGTGTTAAGACTGACAGCTTAAGTAACTGAATTTATTGCATTAATATTCCATAAATGAAAGTAAGAGAGAGCGCACTCGTTTTCATACTGAGCTGCTATAATAAGGTACAGAATCTTACATCCAGTAGCATTAGGGACGTTTCAATTCACGACATGCTCAATACTACAGATTTCATTCATTCTATCTTATTGACACATTTTTTTCTGCATTTTTTTTTTTTTACATGTACTTCAATCATATAACAGGAAGCAATCTTTTTGCTACAGGAATTATGTGAATTTTCCCAGTGAATATCTGGAGATGGAATTTTTAACTGATTTTAAAATGGAATTCCTTAGGATGAAATTTTCAAACTTGAAGTACTTGATACATACAATGAGGATGTGGAAATATTAGTTTACATACAAATGTATATACACACGCAAGCTGACTAAAATAATGTACCGGTATATCCAGAACCAATCCTGTAAATCTAACAAGTCAGAGATTTTCCCACCTTTTTGGGAGTTGGTCCAGAGTCCATGAAACTGGGAAATTTCATGCATAAATTGGGAAAATAAGATTTTTTTTCTTTACAAAAAGATGAAAATATATAAAGTTCATGATACATTTGTAACTGAATAAAAGTTAATTAGAAATTGTTTAACATTTACCGGTAACTAATTTTTAACCAGATCTTTTTCCCCATGAAAATACATGTATAAAAAATTTAAACATACCCAGTTTTTTATTCAACTCGCATTGTCATAAAATTTTCAATCTCGCTATATGGGACTAAAGTTACATGCAATTTATCAAGTAATTTCTCACAGTGAGAAAAATGAGATAAAACTTCTTCTCTGCCCCATGTTCAGAACACATCACATTGTACTTAATGAAATCCATACAAATTTCATAAACTCTCCCAAAGTAATGTAGAATATAACATTTCATAAAATGAAAGTCATTATCTCTTGACAAATGTGAGATCAAGTTATGGTGTAATTCTTTTTAAGGGGTCACATCATAGCAGGCAGCCGACAAAATGTCTGCATGCAATCAATCAAACAAATAACGATCACACAATGGAAATATGAACAGTTTCCAGCAAGAATGCCATCAAATGATTTCAGAGTGATCATGGCGATTTAACCAATCTATTGCCATCAAAAGCTGTTACATCTAAGAATTAAAAAAATCTGTTACCCCTTTCTATGCATTATAAATCAATTTGTAAATTTTTTTTTAGATAAATAGTATTTGGAATTTGTTTCATATTTCCCTAAATTTCATTTTTGTCCTTTTGTATTTTCTTTTTTATTTAAGCTGGCTGAATCTATTGTAATTTAATTTTATTATTTTTTCAGTTCTCATTTAGAGCAGACTGACAGTAGATTATCCTGGCATAATACTCTCATAAATGACTTTTTTATATGATAATGATAACTTTTCCAATAGAGAAACTATTTCATTCTTTTTTATTACCAATACTCATTGATTTTCAATGGTGAAAAAAAAGAATTTTGAGTGACAATATGCCTTAAAACATGGTCTAGAATTAAATTTATTAATTTCTTCCTATTCTACAACCCCAGCTTTAAACATGGTCTAGAATTTAAACAATGTCTTCCTTTTCTACATGTTCTACAATACCAGCTTTATAAACTCATTCAGCCCTAAAGACACATTTGGACTGGTCTAAGTCGATGACTTACGGAAGAGTCCATTGTTTTTCTGGTGTTGATGAGTTAGACACAATCTAGAATTAGAGCAATTTCTCTCAATTCTAGAAGCCCAACATTAACATGGTCCAGGTCAAAAGCAATTTCTCCCTATTCTATAAACTCAATTCTAAACATGGTCTAAAATTTGAACAAACCCTCCCTTTCCCACAAGCTCAATTTTGAACATGATCTAGAATTTAAACAATTTCTCCCTATTCTACAGGCTAAACAATTGTTTCTGTAATTTGAGACCATTTTCAACCCCAAATTTTTGTCCCTCCCATCCATCGCATGGACCAGCCCGGCTCAGTCGGTAGCACGCTTGACTCCTGATCGTGATGAGGTCGCATTCCTGCCAACCTCTGAAACCTTCAATGAGGGAGATCTCCCCCTCAGCTATGACAGCTGAGGGAAAGATTTTGTGCGGACGACATTTTCAGCCTAAATATATATTCTGTTCACAACCTTTATGGCCTATAGCTTGATGTAGGGGATAGATCGAATGGCTGAATTTTGGCAAAAGTCCACGTTTAAGTATTAGATAGGTGGATGTCTGCAGAGATGAAAATATGGATGGGAGAAAACAAAAATACATCATTTATGTTTAATAACTGGTGCTAAAACGATAGTACCAAATAATCAGAGTAATATTATACTGTACATTATTAGATAGGATTGTGATTTAAAAAGCTTGCAAATACTTTAGACTTGTGTGTATGTTGCATTTTATCATATTTAACATCACTTATATTACTAATGTGTACCATTAATGTGCATATACATCGCTAATATATTACTTGTCAAATCATCATTGAATTCGCTATCTTGTTAGAATCTATAACTGCAACACCAACAACCTCAATCTTTGCCTTAGCCTATCCTTAAATTCGTATAAATTATTCTGTAGCTGCAATTGTCAAACAATTAATAAAGGTTGAGTGCCAATTTGTTTCTGTAACATTTTTTCCAAAACTTTCCCAACTTTAAAGACTGCCACACGATCTTTATCAGATGATGGTCACATTCCAGTTAAAACAGCTTAATGTGTCCTGAAAGTCTGATTGAAGACTTCAACTTCACAGCTGCAAGCAACAGCAGCCAACACATGATGTGTTTTGTGACATTTTCGGCCATGAGATAAAGATCATTGTGTTGAATTATCAACAAAATAATTATTTAAGTTTCTAATACATGTAGTTTTTAGAAATGCATTTTGAACTACAAATAGAAGGAAATGGAACACTTTCAAAACTTAAGCTTTTTGAAATGATAAATGGTTGTACTTCTACTGACATTTTATATAAACAAAGGAAATATGCATGGGGTATCTCATTAAGGCAGGTGATGTATAGCGATTAGTTGACAAACATGTCAGTTTGATAGTTTTCAAAATGGACTTTTATTTTCATTTTTCCATTGACTAGAAAACATACATGTTCTTGAGAGTTCAACAGAAATTGATTTAGCTTCATGTTGGTATCAGTGATGTGTAATTATTTCTATTTACATCGCTGTATGCTTACATGTATATCGATAGCTGTCAATATCAATATGATGAATGGTTGAGTAATACCGCAGTTTTTCAAGGCAGGCTCAACATCACTGGAATCTTATATAGTGGAATTCCATATTTATAAATAGATCGATGACGTTTTGTTGAAACTAACTACAAACCATATTCTATAATTTCAAGAGGCAGAAATAAGTAGAATTATGTGGTATTTCATTTAATGATAATTTAAACTAGCCTTAATTTCATTTACACCAACAAATTCTTGAGTTGGACTATATTTTACACGAAGTGCGAATGCAACCTCTGTGACTCTTCACTGCTAACAGGATAGCCCTCGATGAAAAGTTGAAGTAAACTATAATAGGTTGTTATTACATAACAACCATTAAAATGGTCGCATCTGCAAGTGATTTGGTCGCATTGTAGAGAACTGTTATGAACGAGTGACGACTTGGCATTAAAAACATTTACGAGTGCATAACAAAGGAAAACTATCACTCAAAACTGCATCGGTCATGCAGTACAGAAATTGTGAGGACAACATCAGTCCGAACGGATTTTTGTCAGTCAGGACCGACAGACAGATGTTGTTGGCATAGACTGATATATATGATGACAAAAAGGAAGACTTATTACTTAAAATTTAAACTTTTTCAGATCGCGAAAGGTTTCAAGAGACTCCACCCCGCCAGTTTATAACCGACTGACAGAAGCGAGCATAGTACTAACCTGATAAGCATTGTTATACCCTGGGTGATCCAAGTCATGACAGATTGCTGAGGTAATGAGTATAAAAATATCTTGATCATCTAACTTTGATGGCAGATCAATCAACCACGTGAGGCCATACATCTGAAAAGAATCGGATATCAAAAATAAGATACAAGTATGTTAACAAATCTGGTCTTAACTTTACCATTGTACGTATGGATCTGTAAAAAAAATCTCATAGCATGTATTGTAGTATTCAAAGGGAGGGATGTGTACAATATATATCTGTACCTTGTATGGAACATATATAATATTTTTCTGTGTTCGTGTACGGTCTCAAAGGACAAAAGACATCTTCCTTTCTTCTATTTTACTTATCTGACTAAATGTGACTAGAAAACATTATATCTAATTTTTTTCCATTTAATTCAAAAACAGTGCATCAAGTTGATTATATATTCTCCATAAAAAGTGCCAAAAAAAAATTACAGGCGACTGGCTTTTTTCTGGCGACCGAGGTCCTGTGTCACAAGTAGGTGTCGGCACGTTAAAGAACCCTCACTGCTCAATGGCCATAAGTGCCGAGCCCGAACCTGTAATAGCCAGATTAGTAACAGCCTTGACGGCTTACCAACATCTTATTGTTCAAATAAAACCAAATACACCTTACCTATAATTTGGCAACAATTTCAGTATGATTTTAAGCGAGCGAAGCAATAACATTATGGTAAGGGGGTAGAAAATGAGCTTTACTTATATTGGCTGCATTTAAATTAATGTTACATTACGATGTTACAATGACAAAACTGCAATAACTTCAATGCAATGCCTTAGTTCATATTAGGGCTGCAATGATACACTGTAATGCAACATGATATGTATTGCGATTCGAACCTGATGATACCAAACATTTACGATACACAGGAATAAAACAACTAAGTTAAAAATTCAATAATGACATCATTGCATTTCTGTGCACTTACTTTCAAAAATAAGATAATTGTTTCACATATCCTGTTTACTCTGTTTTGTTTTCTTTTAATGTTAACTAAATGAGATACATCCTGTTAAATAAATTAGTGACTACATTTGTGGAGAAATATACTTGATAAGGCACATCATATTTTGGCTCTAAAATGTTAATCAATTTTCTAAAACCATCAGATTGTACTGTACTGAAAGGTCATAAATAAGTCACAAGAAACTGAGCTATTGCTTTTGAAATAACCTTGGCCCTCGGTGAATTGATTGACAACTTTTTGCCAACTGATTGTTAAAAACTACATTGCCCCAGCGAATCTACGATTTATCTTAATTTTCAGCATCAATTCGTAATTTATAATTTACGTTTGTATGATGTTGTTTCATGTCAAACGACACGTTTGTGGTTTTATCACTTTTGTAACGTATATATGTGTTACAAAGATGACAAGTGGTGCAAGTTTCTCAAACTTATGTTGAGCCTCCTTGCATTTGTAGCTTTTTGAACCCCAATGAGCCCATATCGGCGACTTGCATGAGAACAGTGCCGTGGGGGCACAAGTTCATTCGTTTTCCTCGTGGGTTAACTGCTTTTCACCATGGTGTTTGTTTACCAGCACACCAGAAATAGAGTATATAGAGTCTAAAACCGGAAACGGATAAATCCGGAAAATATTGTAGGTGTATTGTGGCATAAAATCAATGTACCATACCAAAGGTAAAATTCTGCGATATATTGTGGTTCGGTATATCGTTGCACTACTGGTTCATATTATTTTTTGTGATTATTTATATTTGTGGGTTATGAATATACATTTATAACAATGTCAAGATGCAGAATAGATTCTGTGCTTTCATCTTAAACTAATAAAATGTCAGGTAAGCTCAAGTACTGAGTCAAATTGAAGATTTCAGGTTGTGACAACCAAAGCCTTTCACTTTTGCTTCCAAAAACATGTAGGAACAGTCATTTCCTGTTTAGAAAGCATGACATGTATTCAAGTCATTCCTAAAGAATACATTTTTTTATGAATCATATAAACTTATTGGTGAATAAAAACAACAAAAATCATAACAATTACAATGATGTATGTTACAACAAGAAATCAAAGATCTGTGTTTTAAACCATCATATTATGTAAATACTGTGAAACCTTGCCTACTCTTAACTAGAAGGCCAACTCTCATTTACGACAGAAAACATTCCATCGTTTGAAAATTTCTTTGATAAGAACATATCAGGCCCTTTTCCGTCAATTTTGGGAAAATGTCATTGACAACACAATTGGTAATTTTAACGTGAATTTGTGCTATATTTGGAAAATTTGTGTTAAAACTTGGAAATCTAAATGCATTTTTTAAATGCATTTCCCCTTACATTATTGTTTTTTTCATTACTGTCATGAGCTCAATATTGAATTGGGAATTTTTTCATCAAACTGGGGGAAAACACTGTTAGTTAGTCAGCCATGTTGTCTAAATACAGAAGTTCAAAGATGAAGGTCAAGGTAAAAAAGTCAACTAATGTCATCATGTTCTATTATCATGTGAAGTTATGCAATATTCTGAATGGTTTTCTCAAACCAGAGACAGACAGACAGATGGACAGACAGACAGACATCATCAAATTCATACACTCCGTATTTGCTTCATAACCCAGCCGAAAACTATTGAGGAAAATGTGAGAGATATATTTGAAACAGATTCAAGAATAGTTCCCCTGAATATTTAATTCAGGTTAGTTAATGATTGGAAAAAAATCCTGTTTGTTGAAGTTGCAAATGAAAATTATGAAGTAAAGATGAAAAATATCCAACTATGAATGTATCCAATGATCAGATCATAGTTATGACTTTCTCTTACTAATACGTAACAACTGGACAATGAACTTCAACTTTCTGCCAGCTAATTCGTACTCACTGATGTACTAAATCAGAAACTGGACAATGAACTTTAACTCTTCACATCCTGGTTAATTGATACAGACTACAAAATCAGAAATAAATTGCAGATTTACTAATATCAAATACAAGTATCTTTTGCCAATCAAACCCTCATCAGAATTAGATTAAGCGCTTCAGCTGTCATTGTCAAGATCTATTAAAAGTGTATAGAGGTGTCAAAACCTAGAGGGGTAAAGAATGGACTGTAAGACAGATAGCAAGATAATTGAATAAAAAGTGGAAGGAACAGATCAATATGTCAGTCTAGAGAAGTGAAAAACAGACTGATAGACAGCCAACAAGATTCTGATGTCCTATGAGACAAAAAGATCCAAATAGATTTTCCAGGAAACAAAAAATCTAAATCAACCGGTTTAAGAAATGAGCACATCTGGCTTACATCTGATAGGTTAAGCCTTTTCTACCCTAGACACCATAATGCACTGGTCTTAAACAGTAAAACTGGGCTTACCACTCAGATACTTATGTGTGAGATGGTGAAAAGTCAAAACCTAATTCAAATGATCTAAATGATTCAACAATTTTTATTGCCCCCCCCCCCCCTCCCCCCATCATAAACCTCCGGGCATCAGAGTTTTCTTGGTTTTATTTTCTTTCAACTTCTAAATAAGACTCTGTTGTTGGTAAATGTATTCTACATCACATTAGATATTGTCTTGTTTTAAAGCCAGCTAATTCATATTTACTTGTTAAAATCTAAGTTATAGGCAAAAGTGCCAAAATGCTTACACTGATTTGCATGTGAGATTGGTCTTACATCTCCTTTGAATTGGAGATCCATGACTTGCTTCTTATCCTGAACATTTGCAATAGTCACTAACTGTGCCATAGGAGGTTTAAACTCTTATCCAGATTCCAAACTGAAGAAAAAATACTGTCTATTTTCCCTGTTTTCCTATAAAGTCTTACATTTTGGTCAATACAAATACTCAAGTTTTCTCATACAGTTTAACCTATTTTCAGCAGCCATTGAAAGGAAGTTGAAAATGTGTCTGCATAAGACTGGTGGCTCTTGGTTCCAGGTTGACAAAAATTGGTATACATTATGCAGTGTACTGCAACACATGTATTTACCAATAAATATTCATAACAATGTGTGATATTTTGATATCATTTCATTGTCTATAAAATTCAATATGTGAACGTCTCTGTATTTACCAATAGATAGTTATATAAGATAGAAGTGTCAATCTATTGTTTAAAAAAAATTGGTAATCTAAATCTGACTTGTGCTCCTATAGATAAATCAACCATGAAACCAATGTGGCCAAGAATTTTGTTGTTTATCACTGGCTGTTGGCCACGTTAGACAGATGGCTACTGGTTTAGGTATCTTTATATAGAGAATTTAATTGGGGGAACACAAACTGGCTACTGAAGACAGGTGATGGCTGCTGAAAACGAGTGGTGGCTGATAATGCAAGTTTGACCATTTAGGGCCCTTTCAATAAAACCTGTATTGAGAGACCACCTGTCTTTTAAGACAACATTTCAGTGGCAGATGTGGTGGTCTCTCAAGACAATTTCCACCGTACATATCCATGTAAAATAATGACACAATCTGTAGTTGTAGTAAGATTTTATGGATTTATTTACCGACCTGCACTGCCAAACAATGAGGAATTAGCTTGTGTTCATTACGTCACAATAGATTTTTTATTTAGGGGCCATTTACTACTTTATTCAGATAATCACACAGGAATTGTATACCTGGGAAAACCCAGAAATGTATTATTTGCTATATATATATATATATGTATGATCAAAATGGTCACTTTTTGACAAATTTCTGACCTAACACATGTTACAGGTAAACAAACTAATACCTTATACATCTCTCTCCATGACAACACATTTGTCATTTAAAGACAAATAGAGATAAATTCATGGAAAAATTATGAAAGACATATTGGCCAATATCTACAGAACACTTTACGCTTACTAAAAATCAATACACTACAGGTAACACAGTCATTCTTGATTTTGTTTGTTTTCACCTTATCATATAAGACTCTTTAACATATGAATTCCACTGATCTGATCACCATCATCTCGTGTTCATGCTGTTAATTACAGAGATCCAAATTACTTTCTTTCTGGTCTTGAACCACTGACCTGGGTAATTGCTGTCACTAAATAACTTACAGCTGCCTAGACTGTGTCCTGTGATTTACATTATACAATGTACACAAACTGGAAGATTCTATAAACAAATATGATATATTTACATACAATTCCCTTTATTGCAAATTTATACAGCAATGTCATGCATACGCAAGTAAGTGTAGTCACGTGACCTGAGTGTTAAACGCTTTCCTTTTTGGCAAAGGAATACATGAATGAATAAAAAACGAATAGATATCACATACTTATTTCATATTTTTTAATCGTAAAAGCCATACATTACCACAAAACAAATAAAAATCACAGAAAGAAATCGGACACACAAGACTAGATCTACATCTGTAGCACACTGTATAGCCTACAGGCCCATACCACGATATATCTTGGCCAAATAAACAGGAAAAAGAGAGTGAAGCCTAGAGCAACTTTGTCAAGCATCTGTGATGAACAGGTCGATTTGTTTGCCTTCACCGGATATTCCTGTCAGAAACAATTCAACACTTGCATCATGTGAAATCAGGCCATGTGAAATACCTGTGTAATTTGTGTACGAATCGGTCATCATGGTTCTAGCTGATTGGTAAAAAATGTCAAATAAAATGGTTACTGTCAGTTGTCATGAATGAATATTAGCTGTCTCCCTTCTCATAAGTCATGCTCAAACTTCCTACAGTATATCCCATTAATAATGTATCAGAATTCAAATGCAAATTCGTTGTAAATATATTATACAGCATAGGCATGGGCGTGGCCATTTGCATTTTCAATTCTCTTCTGATACATTTAACCTTCTGGTACCAAGCAGTCAAATATTTTGAAATAACCTCAAAACAAATCTGACAAGTATTCAAAATTTTCCTTATCACTAGTTTCTTTCAAAATGATATGAAAATAAGAAAATAAACCTTAATTCCATTTAATATTTCCGGACAGAAAAGGGGAACAACTTCTCGTCACATATGAAAAACTCCCACCACAAAGCCAATTACATAGAATGAATTTTGTAACCAGCTGACTAGAGATTCACAGAAAATGGTAATATATATAAATATAAGGATTGTTTTTCAATTTTTGAAAAGCATTGAGTATATATGTAATGGATAATGGAAAAAAATCAGAATTTTTTTCCATGATCCACTGCATATAGACTCAGTGCTTTTCAAAAAATGAAAAACAATCCTTAAATAACACGTTCACATCTACATGATACCAGATTTACCGAATTGGCAGTTTGTATTTTTATATTCTAATGAGTCAAAGCAACTATGACTATTTTAGTTTCAGCTGATAAAAAAAACTTTAGGGGTTGATTAGGTATAATTCTGATGTTCACTGTACATACACTCTTTCATTAATCATTACTCATGTATATACTGTTTATACAGATGACCTGCTGAAGCACTACCTTGACTAGTCCAATGCAAAAGTTACTGGTCTCGGACCAGCCGACTACTGCTAATTTCTAACCCTGTGCCTTGTCATAAAGACCTTACAATTATGGCCCATTATTTTATCCAGTCTGAGGATATATATAATCTCAGAAATTGGCCTGCTAAGATTTAAAATGCTTAGCAGCATTTGAGTGAAATACAAAGAATTCTGTGGGTTTATTGAATGTCTTCATTAATAAGAAGCAAGTAATGGATAACATGTCTGTTGCATTTCTGTATATACAGTAAAACCTGCTTCAGTGACCACCTGTGTATAAAGACCACCTGGTCTTACAAAGACAGTTTTTTGCTGTCCTCAATAGTGCCATTTGTGTACAAATCAACCTCTATATAAAGACCACCTCCCTATAAAGACTGGTTCTGGTGTGTCTCTAAGGAGGTTCTTACATATATGTTTCACTGTATTTATTGATCAGAACAATTTTCCATAAATTAGAGAAGTCTGCAGTGTGCTAAACAATCTCTATGAAAGAAACTGAATGCTGAATGACTCAGTTAAAGTGAGAACATATTACCCAGAGTTCTTTGTGTTTAGAGGGCTGAACAGGTTAAAAAAACTTACCATCTGCGCCACCATGAAACAATGTTTGAAGTTGTGGAAAGGCACTTGATTATAATTCTTGTAAATCTCATACAACCAGTTGTGTAAAACAGGAATCTGAAGAAAATAAATCAGTCATGAAAATTTAAAAGTCCCATAACTTTGGCAAATATTTAAACTTAACCTTTCATCCCTACAGCCCATAATGGACTTGTCTTAGATGACAGAAAAGAGCATTCCACTTAGATAATCAGGGGTGAAAGGGTTTTTATTCTAGATGTGATCCATATAAAGCAACATACATGTACCTAAATTTTTAAAATTTGAGAAGAGAAATTCCAGGACTTGAAGTCACCATATTTACTCAGCACTCAAGCTCAACATTTGTCTATCATTTTGATTATTAAAGTATATTTGTTTGTTAATTTCTGAATAGGAAACCCATTATTATTTTTCCACATGAAAAAAAAAAATGGGTCACTCTTGTGTTCTTTATATAACAAAAGAATAAATATGTTCACTTTAGGGTACTCATAAGAATGTGCTTCTCAAACAATTTCTTGACACATTATTTATTTCTGAATTTTTCTTTTACTGAGCAACCATTTTCATTATTTATAATGCCATACTATCAACAGGGGTTCAAAATTCTGTTCTAGATACTCAAGTCCGGAGAGTTGGAGAGTAAATTTCTGGGAAGTCCAATTGAGAAATTTCAAAGTTCATGCTGAATTTTTGTCAATAAATAATACAGTAAAATTAAAAGGAATACAGGTGGGGCAAGTCCCTCGGACTTCTAGTATTTCTAAATGCCAAGTCCGAACCCAAATTAACCAAATGCAGGACTTTGGACTCGGGGAATTTTGAATCCTTGATCAATATTCAAACATAACTGGTAGCAGCATTAATTTTGTGTGTTTTATTTTACAATCATCTACAGTTATTAATCAATTGAGCTTGAGCATTAGGTAAAATTCGTCCTAATATACAATGTACATAAACTGACAATGTTTGTCACTGTAGGTATTAATGGCCATGAATTTTACAGCAATCCCTTACACAGTTGTTGGTCCTTGCACTCTTAATGAGTCTCTGTCAATGTCTCAATTTTTCAAGATTCTTGTAAAATATATAAATGTACAATGTACTCTAGATTTTTCTCTTTATCCATTATTTGCATATATTTCTTCAGTCTTGACATAAAATAAAATACTATTTGAGGTGAAAATACTTTTTTAAAATGGCTATATATAGGGATTATATTTTTGTAAAAACTATCCCTATTCTGAGTAATTTGGTTTTTATATTTTTTCTGTTGGTTACATGATCAGGTGATTTGGAACTGCATTTTAGATGCTGACAGAGATTGATCAAGAATGCAAGGACAGACAACTCTGTGTATGTAAGAGATTGATCAAGAGTGCAAGGACAGAAAACTCTGTGAATGTAAGAGATTGATCAAGAGTGCAAGGACAGACAACTCTGTATGTAAGACATTGATCAAGAGTGCAAGGACAGACAACTCTGTGTATGTAAGACATTGATCAAGAATGCAAGGACAGACAACTCTGTGTATGTAAGAGATTGATCAAGAGTGCAAGGACAGACAACTCTGTGTATGTAAGAGATTGATCAAGAGTGCAAGGACAGACAACTCTGTGTATGTAAGAGATTGATCAAGAGTGCAAGGACAGACAACTCTGTATCTAAGAGATTGATCAAGAGTGCAAGGACAGACAACTCTGTATATATAAGAGATTGATCAAGAGTGCAAGGACAGACAACTCTGTGTATGTAAGAGATTGATCAAGAGTGCAAGGACAGACAACTCTGTGTATGTAAGAGATTGATCAAGAGTGCAAGGACAGACAACTCTGTGTATGTAAGAGATTGATCAAGAGTGCAAGGACAGACAACTCTGTGTATGTAAGAGATTGATCAAGAGTGCAAGGACAGACAACTCTGTGTATATAAGAGATTGATCAAGAGTGCAAGGACAGACAACTCTGTGTATATAAGAGATTGATCAAGAGTGCAAGGACAGACAACTCTGTGTATGTAAGAGATTGATCAAGAGTGCAAGGACAGACAACTCTGTGAATGTAAGAGATTGATCAAGAGTGCAAGGACAGACAACTCTGTGTATATAAGAGATTGATCAAGAGTGCAAGGACAGACAACTCTGTGTATGTAAGAGATTGATCAAGAATGCAAGGACAGACAACTCTGTGTATGTAAGAGATTGATCAAGAGTGCAAGGACAGACAACTCTGTGTATGTAAGAGATTGATCAAGAGTGCAAGGACAGACAACTCTGTGAATGTAAGAGATTGATCAAGATTGCAAGGACAGACAACTCTGTGAATGTAAGAGATTGATCAAGAGTGCAAGGACAGACAACTCTGTGTATGTAAGAGATTGATCAAGAGTGCAAGGACAGACAACTCTGTGTATGTAAGAGATTGTTCAAGAGTGCAAGGACAGACAACTCTGTGTATGTAAGAGATTGATCAAGAGTGCAAGGACAGACAACTCTGTGTATGTAAGAGATTGATCAAGAGTGCAAGGACAGACAACTCTGTGTATGTAAGAGATTGATCAAGAGTGCAAGGACAGACAACTCTGTGTATGTAAGAGATTGATCAAGAGTGCAAGGACAGACAACTCTGTGTATGTAAGAGATTGATCAAGAGTGCAAGGACAGACAACTCTGTGCAAGTAATAGGTTTTATAGATGGGTATTTCTGGCACTGATTCAGTATCTATAGAAAGTCAGTTCCATTATTCCATTTAGAATTCAAATATAATGAACATTTCTTCCGGTCTATCTTTTTATTATTTATACACATCAAGAAGTTGCATTGATGACCTCCACTAATAAGAGATATTGGAAATAGACATCAAAATCAATAATAACTAAAAAAAAAAAAAATATTTGAGGAATATGCATTATGTTTAGTATGTGTGTGTATATATATATATACATATATATATATATATATATATATATATACACATTGTTTGTAGATAGATAGATAGAGAGAGAGAGAGAGAGAGAGAGAGAGAGAGAGAGAGAGAGAGAGAGAGAGAGAGAGAGGATGGTTAGTGTTTGAATGAGGATTAGTACATATATATATACAGAGAGAGAGAGAGAGAGAGAGAGAGAGAGAGAGAGAGAGAGAGAGAGAGAGAGAGAGAGAGAGAGAGAGAGAGAGTAGATGGTTAGTGTCTTTGTGTGAGGGTTAAGAAAAAAGACAATGGCAAGACTTGTCAAGACAGTGTAATTTTTTTTTACCAGAGTTCATATACAACCTATATTTTAAGACTCCAACAATATACATGTATTTTGTTTATCACTTTACCTAATATTTCTACTGAATTTGATTTATACTACAAAATGAATGCATTACGAACAATATGGACAATGCCACAAATATTAACATGTAGAGATTCATCACTATATTTAACAAATATGTAAGATGCTATTAGACATGTGAAGACATTCCAACAAATAACTACAAGTTCAACATCAACAGACAAGTTTAGAACAAAACCACATAATTGATATCCCACGCTGACCGAATACAGTTACTGCAACTGATATAGGACATTTGACATTTCAAGTCTTAATTACATATATATGTGTGTGTGTGTGTGTGTGTGTGTGTGTGTGTGTCATGTCTGTAACTTATAAGACAAATTAACAACTAGGTCTATAAAGGGAGGTAACTGGATCAAGCATGTACATGTAGATAACATTGACCTACAAACAAGCAAGATAACATGCGAGTCAAGTCTTAGCCTTTGACACAGAATTAAACATTTGAACGTTAGATACAGGCCAACCCAGTAGCCCAAATTTAGTCTCACAAGTTTCTCTTATTCGTGCTGGATACTTAATTTTGCGGAAATCCCGTAAAGGTGCAGTCTAGCTGAAACACTGTAAATCATGTCAGTTACACAAAGCAAATCTATCCAGGTAATGTCTTCAGTACATTTAGATTATTCAGAAATACAAGACAAAAACGTCTTGAAAAGTCTTAAATTTGTCTTGCTTTACTTGGTAATATATAAGTTTACGTATTTCAATGTGTTTTATTCTTTTTCTTTGAAATGAAAGGTGTTATATGCCATACTCAGCAATCTTTCAGTTTCATGGTTGCCAGTTTTTAAGGGTTGAGGAGAGATCCCAGGTTACAAATGTAACTGGGAAGAGAACACAGGCCCTTCTGCATGTAAACTGACTAACTTTATCACAAAAATCAGCTTAGATTCCAGAGGAGCTCGAACCTGTGCTGACAAGAAGTGATGTTTTATCCATCAACAAACCCGATTCCGTACTTTGTACAGTGGAAATTGTCTTGAAAGACCACCCCTTCTGTCATACAAATATTGTCTTTCATCCAGGTGGTCCCACAAGAGAAGTCATAGATAAACAATTGCACAACTTAATTGATTTTTTAAATGTGACCCCTCTAGACAGGTGGTCGTACATGACAGTGCTCTCTTAGCACATGCTGCACTGTTTAATGATTTAACTTCCTGTGATGAATCCAGCGGGGGCCCGTTTCACGAAAGGTCGTAAGTCCTAAATCCTAACTTTTAGTTCTAACTACCATGGCAACGCATCGATGATTGGTCAGTTCTATGACAATTAGAACTAAGACATAGGATTTAGGACTTACGACCTTTCGTAAAACGGGCCCCACAACTATTATAATACCTGTCTTGCGAGACCACCTCGTCTGCCACTGAAATGTGAACTCTCAAAAGAGGTTTTATTTCAAGGATTATTTAACTCATCAATCCCTGAAAAAACAATGGACTCTTTTGTAAATCAATGACTCGGACTAAACCAAATGTGTCTTCAGGGGTGATTAGGTGAACAATACGATTTCCAGAATGTGGTGTAAAAAGAAAGGTGATCTTTCATAGGAGTGGTCTTTCCAGACAGGTTCCACTGTATCCATTTAAATTGGGGAATGCATAAAAAATCAAAGGGAGAAGACAGCTTTCCTAATAATGCAACACATACCTCAATATTAAACTTTCCGACTAAGTCTAAATCTATATACATCTGCCTTAGTAATATCAGCATTTCTGGGTCATCCCATTGCCAGTTGTCAAAGGTAGGTTTGCGTAGATATTCTCGAACTTCATCAGTAACTTGAACCTGACTGAGAAAAAGAAAGTTGATTTTAGTAACCTGTTAATTGAAATACATAAATATAAATACACTAACAAGCCTATGTTTTTCATTTGGTTAACTAAAGAAAAAAGCTTAAGTTTCTTTATGCACTCAATCTAAATTCTGGTGTAATTTCCACAAATAATTGTAGAAAATATTTTACCCTTTTTTTCATTATTTTTTATAATCCTTCAAAGATTTTTTTTCATTTCTACCTATTACTTCTCGTACTCAGCAAAAACGAAGGCTGGTACATGTATATTGTAACCTTTTTATATGAATGAAAATTTGTAGGTGGGATGGTTGTGACAAGATGAGATAATATTGCAATCTGCTCTTGAAAGTCATATTACAACCCTTAATAGGTATATCATATAAAAGGTGTTTGTTATTCTTTCTTTTTTTTAAATTTTTTTTATTTACTTATTTATTTATTTATTTTTCGAAGGGGGGGGGGGGGGTCTGTGCAGGTCAAATACGAAACTACCCAATTCCCAATGACAAATCATAACTTTCAAGCCAGAAAATTCTAAAATCTCTGAGAAAAAGGGTATCTTCTGTAATAGAAAAAGAAAGTACAAATGTAGTTAAATTTTCTTCAACAAATAAGATATGAAGCAGGCTTTATAAATAAGAATAATTTACTGGTAAACACTAAAACATCAGAGAAATAATCTTAAGATACATTTATCCCAATCTGTGGAAAATATTGCAAAATTGCCAATAGGAAGGGAATAGGCCCCTTATTCTGTAGAGTAGAAAAACCTTGGATAGAGTATAAGTCTGATCAGATTTCATTTGTGATATCCGAATTCTCAGAATAACAAAAACTGCTTACTTCTATCAAGAGTTATTGCCCCTTTAAGTATATCTCTATGACTAGAACCCATACCAAAGTTCTAAGAGTACTACAGTAAAACCTGCTTTAGCAACCACCTACGTATAAAGACCACCTGGTCACAAAGACCATTTTTTGTTGTTCCCAGTAGTATCTCTTGTGTGCAAATCAACCTCTATATAAAGACCACCACCCTATAAAGATTGGTGTCCCTAAGGAGCTCGTTACATACATGTTTCACTGTATACAAACATTAAACATAAACATACATCAATATTAATTTCATTCATATTTTACTAGAAACTCAATGATAATAAGTTCTATGGGTTGATTTATTCAAATTTTTTTCCTGTTTACTGAATAATTTTCCCCGACAATCTCATCAAAATGGGATTAAATGTATCAAACAACTGCTAATCACAATCTAAATAAAATACATGAAAGAAATGACACGAGATATATCTTTCTTTCATGGCTGATTGATCTGGAATATTCAAAGGACATTTCTTTTTTATTATCCACTTACAATTACATCACTAGCCAAACTTTATTGTTGATTTGATGTGGCGACGAAAATGACAATGAAATACATGCAACAATTGACGACATGAGATACTGGCAATGATATTGTTAAAACCAACAGATCAATATGAAAAAATTGTTTTCTGATCACTGGAACATTTACTGCACAAGTTAAATTTGAATGGCTTGCAGTATGTAGATTCTATCTTACAGAGCACATACACGTACAAATCTATAACCTTGCTGTGTATTGAGAATAATGCATTGATTTCTATGATTGACTTACTGGTATGAAAAATGGCTGATGTTATGTAAATAATGAAGCAACCACTAAAATGTACATGTATATGGACCTAGGCTGGAAACTAGATCTTCCAAGTCAAATACAGTTATGATATTATGATATTCTCATTTTCTCCCTCTCTCTTTCTCCAGAGTATCCCTCCCTCCATTTCCTTCTGTCTCTCTTCCTTATTCCCTTTCTCTATCTCTCTCCAGACTCTCTCCCTCTTCTCTTTTCCACACATATTGTCTCTCTCCCCCTCTCCTATCCCTAACACTCATTCTTTCTCTCTATCTCCTCTCCCCTGATAAGTCTGTAATATTTATTTACAATGTACCAGTATTTACACACAATACATGAAAATGGAAAAGTAAATGAAAACCATTCTCATTTGATGGTTTAATTTGTTGCCATAATACAATCAGCAACGAAAAAAAATTAGACTTAACTCAACTAATATATCTCAACATTAATAATTCATGCAACATAAAATATGTTAATTCTCCTGTTCTTTTCCAAACACTTCATGAAAACCTGTTATCACGTATTCTTTGATATATGTAACCCACAGCCTAAAATTACCATGCATCATTTAATGTTCTCAAGTTCCTGCTAACATTTTCACAGAACACTGACTTCATGCAATTTACTATACACATTCGTTACAGTAAATACATGTTTTCACAACATTTCTTTGTCTAAAATCAATTTTTTAGTGTTTTTGCTACTCTCTTGGGTAACTTTTATTATGTGCCATCTAAAACCTTTTTCCTTAAATGTGAATCAATCATTAATCCATTTCTCTAATACTGCATTTCCTCAAGTCTGAATGCTGATGTTGGTTCTTACAATCACAATCAATTATTTGTTTCCCACGATTCTTTTGAAATCCATTACCATTAGGGTTTTAAATGAATTTAGAGGAAAGACAAAGTTACATTATTTTGTACATGTATATTCTCTATTCAATGTGAAATAAAAAATTGCACATGTCAATGGAATAAAAATACAAAATGAAAATAAATAATGTGACATTTTTGTTTTGCAACTGAAAATGAACAACAGTGGAATCTCATTATGTCGAAATTGGTTGATTCGAAATTCCAGATATCTCACAGTTGAAAGTCTAGTTTCTATTTCAATAGACATAATAATTATATATCAATTAAAAATTTTGGTTATCAATATCTCAATTTCCAGATATCACGAAATAACAGGGGTGGTCCTCTGACTTTTGAGATAATGAGATTCCACTGTATAAGTAAAACCCTCTTTTTTTTATATTTTTAATTCTCATTCACTGAGTTTTAAATTTCTTTTGTGGGGGTTCAACAAATGAAATAATTAAATTTTAAGCCATTATTCTAGATAAAATCATATTAGATGTTTATTTGTGGGGTATTCGTGGCCAAGTGGTTAGAGCACTGTGCTTTAAGTCATGAAAACTCTCAGCACAGGTTGATTTCCTGCTGGAAGGTAAGCTGATTTTTGTGAGAAAGTCTACCAGTTTTCTTGCTAAAGGTCCCGAGTAACAGGGCTTTCCCCTCCGCCATTAAAAACTGGCAACCACCATATAACTGAAAAATTGTTGAGTGTGGCATAAAACAACATTCAAAATTCAAATTCAAATTGTTGAACTGTTAAACAGACTCTGACAAAAACTAGTAAAAATGATACAATCAATTGGATGACAAATTGCTAAACAAAATTTTAACTCCTCTGCCAGTTCTAGACAAAATGTCACTCAAACACATTTTCTGATCAATATTCAGTTATTTATGCATGGAATTGTTTTATAAACAGATATGAATTATTTAACAGAATATGAACAAAATTTCTGAGAGATTAAAATCTAACTTTCAGATCATAATCAATACAGCGTATTTGTTCATTTTCATGTGGTTTTGGGGGTGTACATAATTATGAATAATGAAGAACATTTTCACCTCATTTGCAATTTTACTCTCATTTCATTACAATGAAATCAAATCAGATCAGGAACATACCTCGCTGGATGCATTTTTAGATGTACTTAAAATATTTTAGTCACTGAAAGTTTACATGTACATGTAGAATACTGTTATGATATAATTTCATGCATGTTCCGAGAAAAATATATACATGTACCCTTCCATTTCCTATATAATCATTGTATTGTATTCATGAGCAGAGTATTCCAGTGAAGAACAGACAGTCCCCCTACCCTTCTAAAACACCCATCCCCACCCCAGCCATTTATCAGTGTCAAGACAGTGTAAGCCATATGTACATGTACATGTGAGGTCATCAAAAAGCAATTCTGATCTTTGCAATATAGCTCCAATCTATGCACTGGGCGACAATTACATAAAATATGAGTGATACAGTGGAACTCTGTTTGAGCGATCACCCTTTCTGCTGCTGAAATGATGATCTAGATGGGTGATCTCTCAAGAGATTTTATTCAAAGGATTATGTAACAAAACTCTTCTGATTGTGATCTTATAAGACGAGTGGTCCTGACATGACAGTGATCTCTCAAGACAGGTTCATATAACGACCTCCTAAGGGACACAAGAAAACAGGTCTTTATAGGGAGATGGTCTTTGTATAGAGGTTGATTTGTACACAAATGATACTACTGGGGACAGCAAAAAATGGTCTTTATAGGGAGATGGTCTTTGTATAGAGGTTGATTTGTACACAAATGATACTACTGGGGACAGCAAAAAATGGTCTTTATAGGGAGATGGTCTTTGTATAGAGGTTGATTTGTACACAAATGATACTACTGGGGACAGCAAAAAATGGTCTTTGTAAGACCAGGTGGTCTTTATACACAGGTGGTCGCTGAAGCAGGTTTTACTGTATATACAGAAATGCAACAGACATGTTATCCATTACTTGCTTCTTATTAATGAAGACATTCAATATACCCACAGAATTCTTTGTATTTCACTCAAATGCTACTAAGCATTTTAAATCTTAGCAGGCCAATTTCTGAGATTATATATATCCTCAGACTGGATAAAATAATGGACTATAATTGTAAGGTTATTCCTGGTTTTCCTCACTTTACTGATCTTGTACTCTTTAAAAACAACAACAAGCACCTAGAGAATTTAAAAATAGAGAAGGAAACAGGATTTCTTGTAACAGAATGTCCCTAATGACTGGATGATTATCATTTTGATAATTAATGTTGATTGACTATGTCGGGCTATTATCACAACAAGCACTCCGAGAGCATTGAGGAAATCAATACATATCCTTTACCTGTGAAACCATTAACAACTGAATCAGGAGCATTATAAAACAACAGCTGAACAGGTACAATTGTATTTTTTGTTTGTTTATTGTTGTTTAATGTCCCACTCAAGGACCTTTCACTCATACATGTATGAAGACGTCACCAAATGCCGGTGAAGGGCTGCAAATTTTGGCCTATGCTCGGCACTTACAGCCATTGAGCAATGTGGGTTCTTTAACGTGCCGACACCTACTGTGACAGGTGGGACTGGGACCTCGATTTTTACTGTCTCATCCTAAGGACAGGAAACCAACCTGCTGCCAACTGAGCCAGGACGGCTCCAGGTACAACTGTATAACCTAAACTGTAAGTGGACAGAGAGATGGAGAGATGGATAAAGACAAAACCTAGATCCACCCCATTCCCCCAGTTACTACAGGACACACATCAGCAATTCAGCATGACTCTAATATACACACTATAATATCAATCTTTGTCAGGGCTGTTATCCATTTTCGAGGACAAAGAAAATAGCAAATTTATCATATAATATGAATAGTGTAAATTGCAACATTGAGATTTGGTTTTGTAATTCTCTTTTAATTTCCCAATCAATCAATCCCAATGAGGAAAACTATGTTGGATATAATTCAAATCAAATTATCAAAGAAACATCTACAACCTACTCTTTTTTATCCAATCTTGATGAATCTTAGAAAATACAAATTAATCATTAAACACTATTAATAATAACAAATAATTCTCGAGACACCCTTTGATCATGTTGCACTCTTATTCCGTAAATGACAACGATGACATTTACAAGGATATTAGCGGACGGTGATAGAATCAAATTTTCATTAGTCAACTTCCGAAATATTGTGTGCGAATAATAACATAATATTATACGAAATTGGAAGAAATATGTAAATGTTATCAAATGTATTTTCACTGTGACAATTTTGTTTTATTGTCATGATATTTACCAAAGGTGGCTATAGATAATATGTACAATGTACCATTATACAATTCTCAACAGGATGAAAAACAAGGGTAGTAAAAATGTTTAGAATGGAAGAGATGTTTTGGGTGGTACAGACAGTTTGGATAATGGAGAAATTTTGGATGTTGGAGATGTTTTGGGTGGTGGAGATGGTCAAAAACCAAGATGGCCACCTGTTGTCAATGTTGGATTCCAATCTCTCCGAAAATGTTGAATAAGTTCAAGGAGATTGTCACAACTAGACCTCAAGGGGCTAAAAATAATGTCAACCTTGATGTATTACATTCTAGAGGTTCAAGTCAGATCCGGCGGGGGTTCAATACTGTCATCGAGAAATAGCAAATTTGCGGCTAACAAAATCAAAAAAACATTGTTCTGCTGAGGACTTCTGTTTTGTTTTGTTTTTTTTATGCGGACGGATTAAATATAAAAAAATACCACAGGTACAGGGCTAAAATAATTGCATCAAACTCCAATGTCACTGTTATCCGTGCGTGAAGTGTATCTTCTATCACTGGGTATCCGTATATAAACATCGTATAATTTACACAAATTTTGTGACCAATTAAATATCGACAAAAAGAAATCCGGAACTTTGTTTGTGATTACGTTTAGTTCTACGGATCTGGTTTAGAGGTAAGCACAAAAATGGTTTTACAATTCTGGATGTCACAATGAATAGTTTTAATTTTATGGTGTTGGCATGCAACAAGTTAAGTGGAAACTTAAACTAACCGGACGTCAACTCGATACCTTTATCTACCCGACTCCAACTGTACCAGAAACGAAATATCATGGATCTTCGATACTTTATAAAAGTAAAATTCCCCAGGTTTCAAAAACTTATTTTAACAACCAACAAATGCTCATACAGGTTTGGAGGAATAACCGTTGGGATATTCTAAAGCTCTATTATGATATATCTTCAAAATGTACCCGGGGAGAGACCACAGGCCTCCCGCAAGTAAACCTTCGTTTTGAAAATCGATTTCAACATCGATCAAACCTTGTACTGTAACCAAAATTGAACAAGTCGTGTCTGATTTTTCATATGCTAATTAATCTGGAATTATGATTCTGCTCATCGTCAACTACCGCACAGGGGTAAATAGTCTGACTGGTGGTTTTTTTTTTTTTTTAAATAAAATATACAAACAGTATATACAATTAATAATAAAAATCAGATTGACATTACAAATGTATTACAGTCCACAGACTGCTCAACCCCTCTTTGATGATCACACCAACACGAAATATGACATAATGTATACCCCAATTTTCAACACCTATGTCTATCTTTGCAAAAAAAAAAGGGGGGCTAAGCCCCCTATCATGCTTAAATATATTTTACGCTCTTTAAATGACCAAATGATAAATAGAAACAATTACAAATGCACAGTTTCCCTGTTGTGACAGTTCAATGTCGGGCGCGTTCTAATGATCCAAAAATACAATTTAATAATTGATTTCGAATTACAACGTTTGAAAATTAATGCATAGGCGTCGCAAGCAAATTGAAAGGGGGGGGGGCTAAACCAACTTAACACACACTGTAAAACCACACGCGAGAAGTTTTTTGTCATACTATATATCTAATCATCCACCCTTAACTCAGTAGCGCATTTTTCCAAACGACAACTGTATACCAAGGCTAGTTTTAACTATGGATACCCTGTTCACCCTGTTAGGAAATTAATGTCTTCGGGGGGGGGGGCAATAGATTTTTTAAAAACACACAAGTCTCATAGCCCTTTTTATAGCTCTGAAAATTACATAGAGATATATTTAGTAATTTTGTTTTATTTATAGGTCTACATGGTAGTTCGGCTTAAACTTTATTTTCATTTTTTTTTTCAATTTGTCAATATATGTTTGAAATACAAATGCTAAAATTTTGGCCTTATGCTCGACACTTGTTCTTCATTGTGCCGAACCTTTTGTGACACGGGGCCAGTCGTCTCGGCGAAGTTTGAATCCGGTATCTTATCCCCACAATTTAAACTCCACGCGCCCTCTCCTTGAAAATTCCTTGATTTGTACCTTATAAAGTGTGTCTGTTAAATGAAATATTTGGCCGGAATAAAGACGAGTCGCAATGTGATAAGCAACTCTGTGAAGTGGGGCTTTTATATCTTACCATTTCTGCGAAGCAAAAACACAGTTGGATCATGGAGAAACGGATACCTCTCAACGGCTCTCAAACGAAATATTTTTAACGATTAAAGAGGTCAGAATTCAATCAATGTCTGGAGGTTTATAGTTTCAAAAATAAAACTGATGAATTCCGTCAATCACACATCAGGTGACACGAAATACGCTACGGCATCATTATACTGCCTGCACTATCAAAATGATTGGTTGAAAGATGACTGAAAGAATTGACTGTTATGGCGTAAAGAATGTAGGAAAAAAAGTCACAGGAAAAAAAGTCACGGAAAAAAAGTCACAGGAAAAAAAGTCACAGGAAAAAAAGTCTTTGAAAAGGCTAAATTTGTCGGACAAAATCATATTTGCTAAGTCTTTGAGTAATACTGTAGGAAAGAAGGTCAAAGAAAAGGGCACATTTTCCAAGTCCTTAGGGGGGGGGGGGGGGGGGGAGGAAGTCTCACATTATTTGACAAGATTTCCATGGCTCATGCTAAATTTTTTGTTATATTTTGAGCTTGCAAGTTTTGTCAATTTAACAGAAATTTCATGCAAATTTAGTGTTAAAGAAACAATTAAAGGTATATCAGCAGTAATTAGTTTTTACAGCTGTAAGTTAAAGGAAGCAATATGATTAATTTATGGGTATATGAATTTTCTTGATGTCCCTTGTTTGGAAACCATTAATTATTTTACACCTAATATACAGTAATCAAATTTACTTTCTAAAAAACATTTTTTCTTGCAGTGACTTTTTTTCTTGTGAATTTTTTTCCTGTGACTTTTTTTCCTATCAAATTTGTGACTTTTTTTCCTGTGCCTATTTTTCCTGTGACTTTCTGGCCTACCGGTCGAAATATGAAAGGAGTTTTTTTCAGGACTTATTCTATTCTGAAATGAGAAATTCTTTTCTGCAACTTGTAAATGTTAATGCCAACAGAGAATGGAGAATTTAGATTTTTATTATTATTATTTCATCTAACACAACACAGCCAGAAATATTTCAGTCTGGCCACCAAGGTTTACAATGTTAAAGGTCATGCTAATGTCATGCAAATGCATAACCACGCAGCCAGTTTTTTTCGATATGCCCTCTGATAAATGAAGGCATACATGCGTCGACTTATTTATGACGCTGTCGATAAGGTTCAAGTTCAAGTAAGGATACACTCAGAAATCGATATTTTGTGTCCTGTTATGTAATAGTCTTATTTGTAACTTGGTCAAATAAAATGGTTTTGGAATCATATGCTAATTTCATGCTCTTAGAAATACTTTAAAAGCAGCCAGTATTTTACCTCCTCCCAGTAAAGTAAAATTTTACTGCCGTTTACCCAATCCTTTGACCAGTCCAATTAATGTGAACTTAATATTCTACAGTTCGTTATGTTTTTAGTTTTGCCATGCTATCTTTATTTTTACCAAATTAATCAAGGTCATTTTTGGTTTTTATAATTAGATTACATGCAAAAAGGCTGGCAAACACACTCTCCCAGAGTTTCATCATGTTGTCATTTAGTTTCAATTGTTTCTCTCTCAACTAACGATGCTCATAACCACGCAAGCCAGACTGGCGGGGTAAAATAATCACCTGAGGTCTACGTAAAATGGTCATGACTTCATGCCATAAAATATCTCATGTGTTAGAAGATTATTTTTTATAATCAAAAATAATAACTTGTCTCTTAGGTCAGTATGACCCAGGATATCGGTATTTCTGGCCAGCGACGGGTCGAGGTATCTTAAGCGTTTTTTTAAAGATGAGACTTATTATTAATGCCATGCTAGGTTGCTAACCATGATCACTGTTGCTAGTTGCCAGCTGTTTTTAAATCTGGGCGAGACTTTACAAGCAAAATTTTAAATTATGTTTCTAATGATTACAGTTTTTTCATGCAAACTTAATGTCATGCTGATAACTACATTGATTATGAGTTGGCACAGCAGCCAGATGTTTACTATCCACATTATGTTAACTTATGCTGCCACCAGGACTTAAAATGGTTAACATGCCTAATTTCATCGCTCTTAGCAGCCAGCGCTGGCCATCGCAGCGACTTAATGAGGTAGCCTATCGCGTAATGCCATGAGCTCTAACCAACACAGCGTGACAGCGGAATCGCGTGGCCCGTACAAGGTTTTACAATGTTGTCATGGAAAACTTCAATGTCATGATCTCTAACCAGTCAGCAATTGAATCCAGGTGATCATGGCCACAAGCTGTTACTATAACAATAAACACTAGTTGTGGTCATGCTAACGGCGTGCTGTCATGCCAGGCTGGCTCTTAACCAACAGCAGCCAGGCTGCCCACAAATGAGTTTCAATGCCAGGCTGTCATGGTTTCAATAACATCATGCTCTAACCACGCAGCCAGGCTGGCCACCAGGACTTAACGTGGTCATGCTAATGCAGGGCTTTGATTTTAATTTTTATGAAAGATATTCAATTTGTTTATCTTACCTCATTTTTCGAAATTTTTCAAAAACCCGCCGATTGTGTTCTTCTGTTTTGCGCAAAGATTTTGTTTTGTCCCAGAAGGGTTTGAGCGATGTACCACAGGATATGTCTTTGAAAAGGCCTAACCAACTCAGATGGTTGACACCCTGAAAAAGAAGAAGGAAAATCACTGAATTTACATATCAAAATGCACAAAAAAATTTTATTGTAAAAAATGTGTTTGATAACATCACATCACATACCCCACCCCATCCTCCTTCATCGTTATTGTGACTACAGGTGAGAGACATCATGGTTAAACTAGAAAGGTTTCAATGAGACATTTTCTATGGTGTTGCATGTTGTATTGTAGCAGGGACACTGACTACTTCCAGACACCAGATTCCATCATGTTCAGGATTCACAATAGTTTTTCATGTTGAGACCATTTTTATATCAAATCTGTCATATTTTAATGACTCAGAGTTTCAGTTATCCATTGGTGTTTTATTTTTACCAGTGTAATGCTCCAACCACTCAGTCATGGAGACCCTCTTTAGTGGCTATACCAGTAATAAAACAAAATACATGTATCCTTATACACAGTAGATGTATAGATGTATATATGATCAAATGTGTACTTGTATGTGAAAGTTTGGTACATAACTCAAGATTCTCAGAACTTTATATTGTAAGTAGTACAGTGGAACTTGTCAATAGAGACCACCTGAAAGAACAAATTCATAAAATTTCCACATGTCAATTAAACAATTCTTTATTAATGATTTTCCTTCAAAGACCACCTGCCTTGAACGACCACACTCTTACAATCAATAGATTAAACAATTCCTTATTTATGACCTCTAGATCTAGAGAAATTGTCTGTCTTGAAAGATCATATTTCAATGGCTGATGGGGTGGTCTTGTAAAACAGGTTAAATTATATCAGCAATGACTAAAAATTACATACACATGTACACAGATATTTTACACATGTGCACCACAAAGCAAAGCTTCTTAACATATACTTGTGACAAAACCTTTGGCAGAGAAACAGTAAAAGCCAAATGTCCAACTTTTTAATCTCTAACAAATGTAAAAACTAATCCTCACGAGGTCTGAAAGGGCATCAATTTATCATTTTCAAATTACAGCTGAAGAATCTGATAAATTGTGTTGAAGAGATATGAAACAAATGTTAAAAAAATTCTATATCAATTCATCTACAAAAAGAAATAACACCTACATGTACATCAATCAAAGTCACCTTATCCCATAATAATCTAGAATTGCTGGGATTAAATTTCAATATGTACTTGAAATTTATTCTTTCTCTGGCAAGAGTACAAGAAACTGTCAATTTCTTTTCTTAAAAGTGAATTAAATTGACAGCACCAGGACACAGATGGGTGAAATTTTTCACATATAGAGAGAGAACAGGATGTTAAGATTACATGTACAGTCATACTTATCTATTCTTGATTTGCGGAATACAGAGTAACTCCCATTTACAACAATTGTCTTTCCTTAGAGCAGGCATCTTGTATTGAAGAAAGTGGACGAAAAACCACTTTTTTAAAATTTTTGCTTTAAAAATCAAACAGCCTGATGAACCCAGTGTAACTTAAACAAGAGACCCATGGGTCACATCGCTCAACTGAGCAATTTCTTTCACAGAAAAAAGCAGAAATTCAGGATTTACAATGTTCCACTACTGAAAGGTATGGACGAAAGTTACCTCTTTTATCTTTCTGTATCTATGAATAAACATTCTTCAATAACAAAATAAAATATAAGATCATAAATGATAGGTTGGAGTCAGGTATGAACTTGTCTCGACACAAGGAACAAGGAAATATATGGATACTCCAATGACTTCTTTATAGATAACTCAATATTTAACCTAATTAAGATACTTCTTTAAAGATTATAACAGGATTGGAGGTAAATTTTTCTTCAAATGAAGATTTTAAAAATATTTTTTTCTCAATTTCAAATTTTTTCGACTTTAGCAACCAATTGCGGCCTGATACTGACTCCCAGAGACCTTCATTTAAACAAACCTGAATCTACAATAAGTAATGACCAAAAACAGTGGAGGGGGAGGGCTCAAAGATATGCTTGGTCATCTTTCAAAAGTTGGAGGGGGGGGGCTAACCCCCTTCTGACTACACAAGTATCAAGAAAATATATCATTTCAGGGTGAGGATCTCAATATTTATTAAGGTAAAAGATCATATATGTCAGGCAGGGTTAGGCATGACCCCTAGAGGCCCTTCTTATGGGTACTTTTAAACTTATCTAGACACAAGGAATAAGGAAATATATGGTTTGAGGGTAGTAATCTGAATAGTTTTCAATATAATAGACCATATATGTAAGGGCGTGGTCAGACATGCCATATCTATCATACTTTTCAAGATAATAGGACAAAACTGTCAAAAACATGAGAAATCCACTAAAAAGGGAAATAACTCCCAAAAGGGAAGACCTGACAATTTTGGCCCTATTGACATTTTTGTAGATCTTTGCTTGCTGAACTTTTTTGCTTCTTTCACTTTCCCTCTGTTATACTTTTTAAGATAATAAGACAAAACTGTCAAAAACATGAGACATCCACTCAATCAGGAAATAACCCCCAAAAGGGATGACCTGACAATTTTGGCCCTATTGACTTTTGTGTATCCCTTTGTATGCTGAACATTTTTGCTTCTTTCACTTCTAATCTACCTATTATACCTTTCAAGATAATGTCAAAAAACATCCAAAAATATGAAAAATCTACTTAAAAGGGGAAAAAGCTCCTATAAGGAGCAACCTGACAATTTCGGCCTGTTGACTTTTTTTATAGATCTTTGCTTACTGAACATTTTTTATTCTTTCACTTTCCTTCTATTATACTTTTCAATATAATGTCAAAAAACATCCTAATACATGAAAAATCCACTTACAAGGGGAAATGACTCCCATAAGAGGAAAACTGACAATTTCGGCCAAATTGACTTTTTTGTATATCTTTGCATGCTGAACATTTTTGCTTCTTTCACTTTTACTCTACCTATTACATTTTTCAAGATAATGTCAAAATACGTCCAAAAACATGAAAAAATTGATAAAATAAGGGGAAATAGCTCACATAGGGGTCAACTTGACAATTTCCACCAAAATGAAATATTTGTAGGTATTTGCAAGCCGCTCATTTTTAGGTAACGTTTTTTTTTTCTCTAGCTTTCATAATTTTGGAGATACAGTAAAACCTGTATATAGGGGCTACCCAAGGGAGAAGAAAATATTGACCTTTATGTGCAGGTGACCCTTATACACAGGTTCAATTTAGATGAAGTATGCAGTCATGGGACATGCAAAAACTGGCCTTTATAAAGAGGTGATCCTTATATAGAGGTGGTCGCTATAGGTTTTACTGTACATGTAATAAATTAAAAATATCTGCTGACTCATTGGTTCTATCCCTTTTTCATTCGCAAACTTTATGCAGCTTCACATGGGGATGCTATATGCCAAGTTTGGTTAAAATTGGCTCACTGGTTCTTGACAAAAAGATATTTATATGCAAAAGTTAACAGACGGCCGCCACCGGACGCCAGACATTTGCCTATAGCAATAGCTCACGTGACACTTTGGGCGAGGTGAGCTAAAAATACACTACATATCAACATAATTATAGTTGTTTCTGTTCGACATTATAGTACAGTGATCCATGAATAACAAGTTGAGTTCGGAGTATGTCATAGAAGTTATGTGACCTTTCCTTGCAACAAGCATGTATTTATCGGTTTCCGGTATTTTTCGATCCATTTACCGTTTTTTAGTTAATTTGTACAACCAGTCTTTAATACTCTTGACAGTATGTACACGCCATAAATAAAGTGCATTGAAGATCAAGATTATGTGGACTGAAAGCCATTAAACTTTTAACGGGATTAAAAAACAGAACGTCGCAGTAGAAATCCAAATTACCGAAATATCGGAGACCCATAAAAAATATTGGTTTCCTGCTTCCAAAACAGCAGATTTTCGCTAAATATCAAAAGAAAATGATCACTTGTGATGTAAAATACCATCCAACAAAACTACATGTATATCATGTATAGTCTGAATTCATTTTACATGTACAGTCAAAACGTATGTCGAGATCAGTAATCTCAATTTACCTGATTAACCTGAGATCAAATGCCGGTCCAGCAATTTTCCTTCTATATCTTACTAATAAAAGACCTGATAACTCCAGATCGGAAAAGACAAAAATAACTGCTAATGTCGATGTTAAAACTTGATCTTGATGCCTAATTTCAAGGTGAAAGTTACCATTTACCTTGAGGTAAACTTCTTTTACATCTTCATTACATTATCATGTGATGATATGTCTTTTGCTAAAAGATATGCCTTCTGTGTCATTTTTTTGAGTACATACAAGAAATAAATATCTTCACCAAATTCTGGTTTATACACGATATACATAACAGGGTTTGACTGTATATATCAAAATTTAATAGTCTTAGACCAATTGATGGATTGTTCAAATGGCACCTATTCCATCTGATTTACATATGAACGCTGCACATAAAGTGGCAAATGCACATTTAAATGTTCACTTTGCGGCATCTTCAATATACAAATCCTGGGAGTTATCAAATTAACATCACAGCATTAGTGGAAGACAACAGCATTAATAAAACACATATTTTTATTGTTGTAAACTTCAAAAGCACTTTGCATTATTAATTCAAACAATGAATTCAATTCCTAGAGAGAAATATTTAAGTTAAATGTATGTGACACTGCTCACAGTTTTCCCTAGGTATTTTGGGATTTGCCATTTACCTTAAAATGGGAAAAACTGAAAACATGTTAGGTCTTTACCTAACAGTTTCATCAACTTTACAGTGTACATGTACTTATGTTTGGTAGGTGTTGTGGGTGTGCACGCACGCAAGCACACACACACTCACATGCAACATATATACATGTATATATAGATCTTTGTATGGCAGTGTTCCTGCTAAAATACATAGGTGTGATAAACAATTAACTTTCTTATCAGTATGACAAGATATTACTGCCAGTCTACATAGGTGATAACTGTACACAGGTGTGATAATCAACTCAACTTCCACAACAGGTGTTAATCTGATATACATGTAATTAATATGTAATCAATTGTAAGTTCAGGTAAACATCATATGTATAGGTGTAAAAAAAAATTTCCCACAGGAACTACACACTAGAAGACACAGTGAGTCCAATGATATGTGAGGAGTCCAGACTCACTGATATGTGAGGAGTCTAGACTCACTGATATGTGAGGAGTCCAGACTCACTGATATGAGAGGAGTCCAGACTCACTGATATGTGAGGAATCCAGACTCACTGATATGTGTGGAGTCCAGACTCACTGATATGAGAGGAGTCCAGACTCACTGATATGTGAGGAGTCCAGACTCACTGATATGAGTCCAGACTCACTGATATGAGAGGAGTTTAAAGACAAAATGATAAATCTTTGTGTATCTCAAGTTTGATTTAATTTTTTGTAATTTGTTTTCTCTTATCAATGTCCCCCACCCTTAGTGTTCAGGGAAATGTCAGCTACAGGTACTCTGAATAGGAAAAAATGTAAGACATATCAGGTTTTCTCCACCATTTTAACAACTTTTTCTAGAGATTACAAACATAACCTCACACCAACATATCATATCCCCATCTCCCAAACTTAACTGACCATAACCAGTCCTGTTAACCACAGCATTGGAAATAGACCAGGTCAAGAATAAGGTCATTTAATTTTTACCAAGAATACAATGTACAGGACTAATCCAGCATCTGAGACAAAAGGCATATATATAGCCAACCTGGATCAGTCGGTAGCACGCTTGACTCTGGATCGTGAGGTTGTGAGTTTGAGTCCCGCCGGCAGCAGGTTGGTTTCCTGTCTTTCGGATGAGACAGTAAAAACTGGAGGTCCCGTGTCACAGTTAGTGTCGGCACGTTAAAGAACCCTCACTGCTCAATGGCCATAAGTGCCGAGCATAGGCCAAAATTTGAAGCCCTTCACCGGCATTTGGTGACGTCTCCATATGAGTGAAATATTCTTGAGTGGGACGTCAAACAACAATAAACAAACAAATATATATATATATATATATATATATATATATATATATATATATATATATATATATATATATATATATATATAAATATATATATATATATATATTTACCCAGAAATTGACACTAGGGCAATAGCATACATGTACCTCCTGGTGTTGTCAAATCGGTTGAAAATTATAATCGATTCTAATCAGTAGCATTGGTTGATCCTAACAGACTGATGATCAGCTAATAATCAGGTTGATCCTAACAGACTGATGATCAGCTAATAATCAGGTTGATCCTAACACACCGATGATCAGCTATTAATCAGGTTGATCCTAACAGACCGATGATCAGCTATTAATCAGGTTGATCCTAACAGACTGATGATCAGCTATTAATCAGGTTGATCCTAACAGACTGATGATCAGCTAATAATCAGGTTGATCCTAACAGACTGATGATCAGCTAATAATCAGGTTGAACCTAACAGACTGATGATCAGCTAATAATCCGATCAGAAACTAATTTTAGTATTTTACAAAATCTTCAAATGTAGCTTACTGTATAATGATATTACTAATGATAATTCTCAATATGCTGTGTTCTATTCTCATTGTTATTACCAATACAACTTGTATATGGATGCAAAACACTGATTTTAACATAATTCAGTTTTCATAAATCAAAAGGTTAGTAACATGGCGAGAGTCTCTGCATCAGCACTGGTTGTATGACAGTAACAAAAACTTGTTTGAAATTATGATAATTGAAAAAAAGAACTTTAATCAATTATAAAATCTCAAATCAATGGGACTAATTCATGTACCCCGTAATACCCGATTATGTTTGTGCAGTACTATTATCTTCAATGGTGATGGAACATAAGTTTACGTAATCTTCCGGCTGATATGACATTAGAGCAGGAAATCATTTTCTAGCGTCATTCCATCACTAACAGAAAAATAGTCCCGCACAAAAGTTATCGGGTATCACAAGAATTGATGACCTTTCTGACAGATGATCAGTTATGAATCTATTATTGTGACAACACTAATACCTCCTCTTTCCCTATATCTTCAAAGAGGTTAGATAAAAAGTTTTTAAGTTTGATCCACATTTCAAGACCGAAAATAAATGGAAAGGTATATTTACTGAAAAACTCTGTCAGTATATGGCATATATAATTGTACAAAAAATCTATCAAGTACAGTAAAATTTCAATGAGTCAAACTTCAAGGGACCACCTAGAATAGTTCAAAACAACAGGACTCATGGATGGTAACCGAGAATCATAGATTTTTAGTTTCAAATGTTCTGTAAGATGTATTGACTGCTTTGAAACTGTTTAAGACATAAAGGCCTTCAGTCATGATTTCTTGTAATTGGTTAAAATTAACTCAATTTTCTTTAAACTAATACAATAAAGATATCTTGTAATTAGTGCTAAGATTAATTTAATTTTTGTGAAATTAAAAGATGGAAGGTTTATGAGAAGGAGAAGAATTGTCACTGGCTTTTTCATACACATTTGAATTTTGATTTCGAATTATTTGTAGGAATTTTCAACGTTTTAAAGAAATGGGCCCAAAAATTTATTTGAAACACTGACAAATTCACCTCATAGAAGTTTGAATTATAAACTGTCTATACATTGTAAGTAGCATTAAATAACAAAATTATTTGGGATTTTGATGATAGTTTGAAACATCAAGAAATTGACTTACTGAAGTTTAACTCACCAAAGTTCCACTCTAGTATATAACTCTAGACAAAGCTCGTAGGAAGAAGGAGAAGAAGAAATAGTTTGTAAGTTTGACTGTTGCATATAACAGAGTACATCTACCAGTACATGTAAACAGAATTCTTATCAGTGGTTCACTTCAGCTTTAAGCTTCACACATGTCTTCATATAGATAAACATATTTCAGCTTTAATGTCTTCATGGCTTTTAACCTTTTCTCATCATTTTGATAAACAAGCTGATTAGAGATGAATAGTCATGAACGAATAGTTTCATGTAATTATAAGTTGAACATGTTGATTAAATCAATCTGACATATCCATTTTTTTCTTTAGGATAACACTACTGTATTACTGTAAATTATCAGACACGTTTAATTTTCATCATTTTTGTGCTCAGATGACAGGGCTAATTCAAAATGGAAGCAAAATTTTCAAGGTAAATTTTCATCATTTTTGTGCTCAGATGAGAGGGCTAATTCAAAATGGAAGCAAAATTTTCAAGGTAAATAACAGCAGCCAATTTTTAGGATGGTTGATCACATGATCTATTTCTAGAAAACCTGTAAACAGGTTAGCTGGGCAGCACTGTAATGTACATAATTTTGACACCTGATCATCTTAACATCAGACTATCATGTATTGGTATATGAATATACATGTGTTGCTACACACTGCATAATGGACACCAATTTTCTTGTAATTTTTGTCAATCTGGAACCAAAGGCCACTTGTCTTATGCAGCCATTTGTTTAATTTCCCTCGAGTGGCTGCTGAAAACAGGTTTGACTGTATAGCCCTTTTTTTGTTAATAAATTGAATTGCCAATTATATAACTTTACAGTTAGCAGAACTATATACATGTATATAGCACAACTGTATTTGGGAATGGAGCCACAGTGAGTCAAATTGCAAAAATCAGCAACATGGTGATTGGTGACAAACTTTCAATTTTTTGTTCCGTAATTCTCTCATTACATACGACACTTCTTATTACTGTCTTATCAAATTACTACAGCTATTAGCCCCGAAACTCTGCATAATTGATAATGATGCAGACTCTAGCCAATACAAACCTAATTAACAATCATAGCATTCATCTTCTTTTATAGAGCTAATAACAACCCTACTACAACACAATTGATCAAAATTGTGGAATAGATGAAACACGAATCTAAGCTCATCAAATAATCAATTGAAAACTGACTGATTTTTCTGGGTTTCAATTGTCAATCATACAAAATGAAATATCTAACACCACCGTGAAGGTACACATTACCAGGTTAGGTATGATAACATTAATTTCAATCTGAGCCTGCTAGATGGGAACAAATTACAAACAAATAGACCTTGTTGGCTTTAGTATTGGTGATCTTTTATAATGAGTTATTTGATATATTTTGTTTCACAAATGACAAAAAAACAGCTGGGTGTTTCATCAGCTGATCATTTTCAGAAACAAGTAAACTCATCAACCCCTGAAAAACTCTTCTGTTAATCAATGATTTAGGTCAGTCTAAATGTGTATTTAAGGGTAGATGAGTTCATATAAGTGATAAAACAAATGTTACAACATCCATGAATGAATGGTAAACAGGAACAAATTTGAATATGAATTTACCATTTGAATATATGTGGTCACATGCCTTGTACAATGTAACCTGTCTTGAGAGACCACTCTAGTGAAAGCTAGACCAACTTTCTTGATGGACAAAATTCCAAAAACCATGTAGTTAAACAATACTTTAACCTGTTCTCCCCACAGACCATGATAGACTGTTCTTATACAATAGAAAAGATCAAGCCATTAAATTCCTTGGTGGTGAAAGGGTTAAATAAAACCTGTTCTGAGAGCACAGAAATTGTCAGCAGGGATTGTCCACATTCTTTAGCAGTGTTTCCATACATGCGAAAACCTGCACAGATTAATTGGAAAAAATGGACGAAAACAGAACACACCATGTGCATTCAGGGGTAGTAGATGCCTATCACATTATCATTTATATTGCCATCATAATGGTAACACTACAGCGATGTCAGTTCCCCATGACCTATCCTAACTGTGTAAACAAGTGCCAGTTATTATTAAACAATCGTAGATCTTTAACACTTTATCCAAGACTTTCCCAACACTACTGCATAACTTTTATCAAGTTGAAGTCACATTTCAATGAACAGCTTGCAGACTGTCCTGACTTTGACTTCACAGCATGGTGGCAATATAAAGGAATTATTAGAAATCTTTACAGATTTTGATTATGCAGTTTTTAACACAGTATCTAAATACCCTTGAATCCCAATAATAATGAAAGTCCATTACATGTTGTTGTCATTCCACACATGATATCACATTTTCTACATTATATCCACTGACATTTGAGATTATTAAACGGGGTCGAGACGAGTAAAATGAAGCTTGTTTTTTTCTTTTTGCTTTTGATTCAATTTCCCTTATTTGTATCCTTGTACCCCTAGTTTTGCTACAAAACCCCTATTTTGCTACAAAAACCCCTATTTTGCTACAAAAACCCCTATTTTGGGAACATTGCTCTTTAGGTAATGGGGCTTGGGTCTTTTGATTTAGGAATTTTAGCAACAGTATATTGAAATTTGGAAATATAGAAATACACAAAATTCTGTAAATACAAGAATCTCTTCAAATTCATTGTCATCTGACTACAACTGGGAAATTTTGATTGCATATTGGGAAAAGAAGCTTTTTTTTGTGCATTGGGAATAGAGCATTATTTTGGATCCATACAATAGGGTGGAGACTCACTAATTAGTAACATGGCTTTCTGAGCCAATCAGATTTCAGAGTTAGTTGAAGTACAACTCTTTTTTCAGATTTCAGTTGTACTCAAGAATTATCTTTTTCTTTGGTTATGATCTTTTTGGGTACTCACCTCTAATTTTTCTTTGAAATGTTCAACTTTTTGTTTGAGTTCTCCCACGACCGAAGGCATTTCTCCATTTTCAACAAATACTTTTCTTTCAAGCTTTCCTAACCTGTAAATAAAAAAGGACAGATGTCCTTAATTAAATTGTTTGTAGAAAAACCGATGACATACTTTTAAATGAGTTCATCATTAGGCACAATCCTATACAAGAGTAGGCATAGATGTACAGTGAAACCAGTATATAACGACCTCCTTAGGGACACAAGAAAACCAGTCTTTATAGGTAGGTGGTCTTTAAATAGAGGTTGATTTGACCACAAATGGTACTATTGGGGATAGCAAATAAGGTCTTTGTGACCAGGTGGTCTTTACATTTGTATACACAGGTGGTCGCTAAAGTGGGTTTTACTGTACCTAAATTATCACAATACATTTGTTTTGTTTGTTCCAATGTTGTTTTACACCACACTCAACAATTACTCCGTCATACACTGTACATGTAAGGTGGTGACCAGTTTTTAATGTTGAAGGGGAGAAGTCCATTGCAAGGTACATGTGTACCTGAGAAGAGACAACCAGCTTCTTCCAAGTAAACTTTCTTACAAAATCAGCCCAGTCTCCAGCAAGGGGATTTTCCATACATGTACTCTTTGGGATATGGGGCCTGGGCCTTTTGAATTGGGAATTTTGGCAACATTTTACTGAAACTGGGATAGCTATAAATACACAAACTGTTTGAAAATATAAGAATCTCTTCAAATTCATTGTCACCTAACTTCAATTGGGAAATTCCAACTGCAAATTGGGAAGAAAATGCATGTTTGTTTTTTTTTTTATTGGGAGTATGACCTTATTTTGTACCCAATAGTCAGGCTAAAAAAGTGTTGCAGTGGGGCAATATACACTGTATTTGTAGATCAAGAGTTGTTGAAATAGGCAGACTACTGAGCTAAATTTTACCATTGTAATAGTATTGTGACTAAGTCAGTAGAAATATTGTGATAAAACTGTGATACTGAAAAGGTGGAACCATTGTTGAAATAGTCACAGACTCACAGACACACAAAATTTCAAAATAAAGATGAAGAAATTATCAAAGAATCTTTATTTTACAACCTAAGCCAAAGATATTGCTTGGTACATGTATAGTCTAGACTGCTAAAGAGAACCCCTGTATATAAAGACGCCCCGTCTTATGTGACTGTATTGAAGGTGGCCCAACAGTATTTGATTTCCTATATATTAACTGTTCTATATTAAGTGACTCCCCATCTTACATGACTGTATCTAAAGTGGTCCAACAGTATTTCATACATGTATCAACTGGTCAGTATTAAGTGACCCCCTGTCTTATGTAATTGTATCTAAGGTCACCTACAGTACATGTATTTCCTATATATAAACTGGTCAGTATTAAGTGACCCCCTGTCTTATGTAATTGTATCTAAGGTCACCTACAGTACATGTATTTCCTATATATATAAACTGGTCAGTATTAAGTGACCCCCTGTCTTATGTAATTGTATCTAAGGTCACCTACAGTACATGTATTTCCTATATATAAACTGGTCAGTATTAAGTGACCCCCTGTTTTATGTGACCATAATCTGCATTTCCCTTTGACAGTCACTTACAAGAGTCTCTAATGTACATGTACTTCTATTAGCAATATTCCATGATCTTAAATGTTATCCATTGGCTTGAAAAATTTTGTTTAGGGATGGTAAGATTAGACAGACAGTATTAATTTTTAAATTTTACTGAAAACTGGTATACGATGTATTTGGAATCGGACTCGTATTTGTCACATCTTAATTTAATATATCTGAATGCCCCCTCCCTAAAAACAAAGTAATGTCTCGAAATAAGGGGAGATCAGTTGAGGAAATGAGAAAAATATGGCCAAGAAAAAGCAACAAAATGGAAGACACAGCACAAACCAGTGGGTGTCTATAAAAAAGTAGCTCCTTTTCATTCACAAACTTTATGTGGCTTTACATGGGATTATTTCCTGCCAAGTTTGGTTAAAATTGGTCCACTGGTTCTTGAGAAGAAGTCGAAAATGTGTTAAAGTTAACAAAAGGAATAGGTCACCCTGAACCTTTGGTTCTGGTGATCTAAAAACACTGGTATGATCATAATCCCTGTAATACAGTAACAAAATGTAATACTAAGGACCTTAGTTTTCAAGATAATCCTAAGCAACACTGTAAATAACTAATTTAAACTTGCAAGAGTGCAACTCTAACTTACAGGCATCAGTTTATATAATGCGTTCTTATCACAATACATTATTACTGATTAAACCATGGTTTACTTAAGGTAAATTACTGGCTAAGAGCGAAAGCGAATGTTGCAATTGATAAGCCAGAAAATCTCATGAGAGACTTAAATTATCCCATAATTAACGTAAAGAACAAACCCAGGACACCTCCGGGGTTCTTCTGAATAAGTAATGAAGCCGGGAGACAGATCTTGACAACATGACCACAGACACACGCAAAGATGACGTTTTCTGACAATTATAAGACATTGTCGCTATATTTCTACTAATTGGAATATACTGCTGTTAATTTCCTTATACGAGGTAAAAACAAAAATAGCTGGATGGAAAAAATCCAATCAATTACCTTATATGGATCTATACTATTGATAAGATTCTCAACTGATGGTTATACTCTTACTGGATGTCACAATTTTTATTTTCTTAGAGAATAATTGTTAGATACAAATGACAGGTCTACCGAGGTAAACCGTCACATGTTTACAAACACAACGAGTCTAAATTGAATTGCAATAGGGGTGACAGATCTGTTTTCAGCAACATGAATATTAGAGCTACAATAATACCTGAAATCACATTTTACCTGTGCATTCCTATTTTTGGAATATAGAACATATTGTTTTGGTTTTTGACAGATCTAGGATGTGCCACTTTACCTTGGTACACCTGTAGGTGCTTTCACAGATTATTGTGCAATATTGAAATTATAGTTTCACACAAAATTAGACTATCTTTAAGATAAATATAGCAGAGTATAAAGCAAATGCCTAATGTATAAAGCTTTGCTCCTACATGCCTAGACCTATAATATAAATCATCATTGGTTCAAATCGTTTACTTTTAATATTTTTATATCTGATGGTACTGAACCACGATCTCTTATCATAATATGGTATTTTCTTGTAGCATTTAGAAACGTGTGTATGTGACCCACTCAACAATTTGAAAAGAGCGGGAGCAGTTAGAAATTTGTTTTAGAAAATGGGAGATAGCTCTACCATATGGTAATGTTAACGATGTGTCAATATTTTATACATTGACATGCATCCATAATAATGAAGACAGAAGTAAACTCAAGACTATGGAAAACATTGTCAAATAACCATTCAAAGTTCCAACAGAAATTCAATGTGAACTTGCTACATGTATATGTGAGAATGGCGACTACGTCTTCAGCATTGATAATGAAAAAAATAACTTGAACCAATGAAGGCTTACACTATAGGACTACTCACACATCATACATACATGTAATACATACAAGTAAATAAATGTTATACATTGAACAAAGTATTGTACATGTATATCTACTTATACACGTATTATCGTAAAATTTATTATTGGTAAATATACAGCTAATTATTTCAATTATTCATTGCCCTGTAATAAAACAATTAGTTTTACTAATAAATTTTTTGTGACAAGAAGATTAAGATTATATCATTTTAAAGGAGCATTAACAGTGTGTAAAATTTTTTTTTAGATTTTTTCTACTTTTACTACTTAAACTTGATGTACAATAACAACTAAGAGCTATACAGAAGCATAAAAAATCATATTTCTATATATTTTGTGAAAATAAGGTCAGATCTAGTGTGGTATACATATACAAATAGTAAGGTTGAATTAATCAATTGCAAGTGAAAAAGTGCCAAATCTGGGTTTCTCAAGCAATTTTTACAAATTATATTGAAATTTAAGAATTTTTTTTTTGCCTGTGTGAATCTCTTTTTTGTTATTGTATATCAATCTAAGTAATACAACAAGAGGCCCAATGGACCTTAACCGTCACCTCAGAAAAATTTCCTGTCAAGTTTTAATCTGAATAATTCAGTCCTTATATTCTGTTCACTACTATCACTGCATTAATGCCTGAATGCATTTACACTCGAAACACGTCAGACTGAAAATTACTTCATGTTGCATTGTGGAAATTGTATACAGTATTACAGCTGGTGGAAAAAATAAGAGGGATTCAAAGTAAATGCAAATAAAGCTGTCCTACTTTTATGGACAGATTTCATTTTCATTTGCAAACTTTGTAGATATTCACTGTACAGTCATGCATACAAATTATGAAAGTCATAGATCTGATTATTGGTTCATAAGAAGAAGATTTTTATATATCATATGTACTAAGTTTTGGTCCTTTTTGGTCCCTTTTGGGCCCTATGGGTCCTAGCCCCTTTTCATTCGCAAACTTTATGCAGCTTCACATGGGGATGCTACATGCAAAGTTTTGTTTAAAATTGGTCCATTGGTTCTTGAGAGAAAGTAAAAAATGTCTAAAATTTGACCAAAAAATTTATATTTTCTGTTTACTCGGTGACTGTGAGTCACCTTGACCTTTGATGAGGTTTCACTATATAGCCAGCAGTTTTGGAAACATATGTATTATATCAATCTAGATCCAACTTAAAGCTGTAAATTCATCAAAATCCTGGTAATCACAAACTTCCTCATTGTGTGCAAATCAACATACATAATAAAACAATATTCCCTGACATGTAACTGTGGGGGGGCATAAAAACCCAACCTAAAAAGCTGTAGGAGGAGTTATCCTGACATGAAATGTACCTTATGGTGTGACAGATGGATGGACGGACAGACAGGTGGAAAAATAATATGCTATTGACACTCAGTGTTGCCGGGGCATAAAAATATTAATTACATAAATACATTATTTTTTGGTATTTACATATTGTCAGTTTTAAATTGGCTGCAAGCATAAAAAAATCATGTGTTGTTAAACCTTGTCCACATAATTACCAGGTATATGTGCATGTACATTTTGTAAATGTGTAATCCCAATATGCATACATATCATCAGGGTAGCACTATATAAAACAATGTATGTATACGAGTATAACTGACAAAGGTATATATTTGATCTTAGCCTAATTAGAGTCTATATAAAACTATTGATAGTGCTACGGTTACAAATTTAAATCAATACTTACCTGGATTCAATTGCATTTACATCCATCCCTATCTGTGAAGCTACAGGTGCATCTACAAGAAATTAGTAAATTTCAGTTCTATGCATTAGAATCACCTGTAGACATTGATACAGGTGAAATTTAAACACATTTACACAATTTACATGTATAGTAGACATTTCTTTGAACATATAAATTCATTTTCATTGTCTTATAATGACTTGTTTGCAGATATATTGCGCAATACTTATGTTCAAACTCGTTTCTACAGAAACCTCATGTAGATGAAAATTTCCCTAAAAATTGAATGTCAAACATTCATCTACATGTACATGAGGTTTCCGTATAAAAGAGTTTGAACATGTACAGTATGTAATGGTAATTTGTTTTGAAATGTTGCTTCATAATGATTAATGTATCGAAACAGTGAAAACTATTTTGTATGTGCAACTTACGAACACATTCCTAGTCCAGGTAGCATGCAGCTTAGATTTTTTCCCTTTGTCTTGGAAGTAAAACATTTTAATATACAATATACGTTTTGAAGGTTACCATTTAAAAAAAATAATAATAACACAATAAGGCATTTTCAACATTTTGTAAACAACAAAAGTAATCAATTCCTCAAATGTCATATAAATGTAGTGTACCTTTAAAAATAAAAAAGTATTACCAGTAAACAATAAAGACATTGTCAGTTATCAGAAGTGTGTTGGTGGTTTGACCACAGGACAGTTGTAGGCCTGTGTGATTGTTTTTGTTTTTTTTATTATTATTATCATTTTATTTTAGCAGCTGCTGCTGGCTAGCTTACATATGTTAGTGAAGAGGGAGCTGAGTAAGTAAGTCTCTTCTGCCAGTACATACATATGTACATTGTACATGTATCCTCTACACTGTCAAAACTTCTACAAGGCCTCCTTGTAAAAAAAACAAATGGCATCTTGAGATAAAGTATCTAGGTCAATACTGAAGGGATCTTGGAGCTGCAAGGGCCTCATAGACTGTAACTGTATATGCATGTATATATACCAATCACTGTTTGTGTCTTGTTCTGAGGTACAATATGGACTTGTAAACATAAATGATTGAACAATTACATATCAAAACGTGTGAAAGCTTATGTGAAAATGAAATTTGCATCTTATCACATGTTCCTGTCAATCTAAGCAAGAGTACCTTTAAGGAGAAATTATCTCCCCTACACAGCTACATGTAATCTTTCTAATGCCCATAAGTAATGACAACATGATGCTACACTGCACTATATATATATATATATATATATATATATATATATATATATATATATATATATATATATATATATATATAATATATATATATATATATATATATACATATATACAATCAAACTTGTCTATAAAGGTCACTCAAGGAACAGGCAAAAGTGGCTATTGTAGGCAGTTGGTCTTTATAAAGAGGTTTATTCATTATAAAAGTTAACAAAGGATTTATTGAATGGCCTTAATAGGCAGGTGCCCATTATATAGAGGTGGCCTTAAATGCATGTTTGACTACATAGGTACTACTAGATGTGTTAATATCAAACATTCAAATGGCAATTTCAAATTCAAATATTCACTAGTGAGCTTTAACCTACTGACCTATTTTCAAAAATGTAGGTCAGCACACATAAAGCAAATCAATTTTCAATAATGACCTGCTTTACAGTTACTGACATAATTGCATTAGAAACAATGTAAAGAAGTACTTCTCAATTTGTGTCAAACTTAATTTCACCATAGTAACTGTATTATTTCACACTTATGTTCACTATAAACTTCCTACAATAAGGTGTTTGCGAAAATCCAATTTTCACACAATTACAATCAGCCATGATGTATTTCTTAAGCTTCTTAATCTAACAGATGCAATAAACCATAAGAAATTATTTCATTATTGAAAATGTTTTATAATTTCAGATGACAAAGTCAATTCAATACTTTTTCAATATTAAACATTCACTAATGCACACATACTGCAGTAATTGAAATAAAATCTGAATTCCCATCCTGTGTATGAATTTGATCAGCCCCAGTGTATGTAACATAATATAGAACTTCTAGTCATCACTTTAATACAATTGTGCAAATGTCTACGCATCATCATAAATCCACGGTCCGGAATCTCTATGCACTTTCCTACCCGTGGTTCATGTGCCCGAAATAATTTCTACATATATTTATTATTCACAAAGCTTCAGCTAATGCGAGTAAGGGGCGCTAGCATTTGTCAACCAATCAAATCAAGGCTTCGTTTGCCCATGTTTTTGACACTAATCAAAGCAAACCACTCTCTATTATTTCCATTATCAACTACACAATTGATTCCGGGGACATACATGTATGACACCATGGGTAGGAAAGAGCATAGCGACTCTGGACCGTGATTTTACTACAATGATGTCAAGAAAGAGATCGACCATCAGCCACTCGCAAGTAAATTGGCAACTTTCTGACAAAATCAACCATGGTTCAGGTCAGACTCAGACCCACACAGACACGTGAGAGACTTCATGGTTTAAAGAATAATGCTCTCACTAATTGAGACACATTACTGTAAATGTACATGTCTAACAGTAGGACTTTTGTCAAATGTAATCTCCTTCTACTCTTTGATCTAAGGGGCATTAGATTCCCAATTTAATCAAATCTCATTGTTTAGACCTAGACCCAGTTATACAACATATTGTTAAATTTAACGTACAGTTAGCCCATTGGATTAACATTGTTTAACTTTACGTTAAATTTAACAACCTGTTGTGCAACTGGGTCCAGGTTACTAACCGACACAAAGTGTTGTTATTAGCAAGGTGGAATCTTAAATGAGGATCTTGACTTATTTGAAATTTATAAAGAAACATTTAGAGTAGTACTGAATATTCATGGTCTTATTATGCAAAGTGGTCTCCTAAGTAAGGTGGTCTCCTAAGCAAGTTGGTCTCCTAAGTGAGGTGATTTCCTAAGTGAGGTGGTCTCCTTAGTGAGGTGGTCTCCTAAGTAAGGTGGTCTCCTAGATGAGGTGTCTCAGAGTTTTTTAAATTAGAGATGCTAGTGGCTTATAAGAAAAATTCCTGAAATTACAAACTGAGCCAATATGGGCCGGGGGCCGCCTAGGCCAACATAAGCTCTGAAAGTAAAGATGCTCCGAGATTGATCATGGCATAGTTTCTGGTGTTTGACTAAAATAAAGGACTTAGAAAATAATGACTGTTTTGTCCTTTTTTCCAATATAAATTTCATATTTATTTGAAGCAAGTTGAAAACCAACCACTATATAATATATATTGAAGGCTTGGTCTGCTTAGGGAAAAGGTGTTCATATAAAATGATTTGATCATTGCACACAATACATAAACACCGCCCCTTAATATCAAATTTATGGACGTAATCTGACATGTCATGAAGATACCCATGCAGTCCCTTTCTTCAGCAACTTGTTCTTAATCCCTGGCCTTGGTTAATCATTTTTATATCCGCGGATCCATCTAAAACACTCATGTTAAATTTTAAAATTTTGCTCTGACACCATGCATGCCATGTGCTTTAACACTGTCAACCTCACTTTAGCAATGAGTTAAAGCAACATCGATGCTGATTAGTCAATTCAGTTACAATCAACGAATGAATAAACAGATAGCAAAAGTCGTCAGATGAACTGGAAATGTATCTCAGTGATCTGCCTAATAACCGAAAAGAACCAGAGAAATTGGGTTAAACTAAATAACAGAATAGTAATCAAACTCCGGAATTTGGTTATACTAAATAATGGAATAGTAATCAAATTTGGACTGTATGGGGATGGGAATTAAAAATCTGGAATTCCGAAAAAATCCAGAAAACTAGCATCTCCATGAAATCCGCCGGTCTTACTGGCAAAACCGGTAAATTTGACAAAGTCCAGTAAAATTCGTCAAACGACCTGTCAATGTTTACGTCAGCAAATCTGAATTTTGTTACTTCTGTGCGTGTGTGGGATTTTCTTTTATTTTAGTTCCAGATCAGTAAAAGGCTTGAACTTACATACCATTCAATCTGTTCATTGACTCAGATAATTGTAAAACATGGTGGCTTCATGGCCTATCAAGTTTTCTGCTAATTTGTGTGGAAACACTGGCTAAAACCAGATGATTTTAAATAATCAGTGCCTTAAATAAACCGGTCGCCAGATGCGACCACTTTGATGTCTGGACAGCCAGAAGTTGATCAAAATCTGACAAAGACAAGTAGTTACTGGCCCAAAATAAAACATTTGGGTGAGTGCCCCACCATCCTGCTAAATTCATGTCACTGCTGTCATTTATTTTTGACAAGACATATTCCTCTTTTTGTGTTAATATTAAAGTTATATCTTATCCATGCGCAGAAATTATTACGTCTGATCATGTGAGAACCATGTGATTAAACATCGACCTGTCATGGCTGACAGCGAGTATCACATACTCCTTGTGAGGTTTAAAAATAAAAGTCGTTTATTCCCCAGAAAATTAAAGATGTGTTAACTCAAAAGACCTTGTAAATGGACAGAACAGACTTCAATGCAGCTACATGTAGCAGTGGCAGGATTCCTGCTAATTAAAATGCATTTCAGTCAAGTGAAGTAGATATAATTTATATTTATTTGCCTTCAACATTTTTAAACTGTAATTGTTAACAGCTTAAACAGGGGACGTTGAACCAAATGTTTTTATTTTCAACCAAATTCACATTTGGCCCATTGACATACATTTCCTTTTAATGTGCATTAAAATGGTCGTTTATAACTGATTTAGTATTTGTTTTTCACCAGTGTAGGAATAATAAATTGCTGGTCCTCCTTTGTGTTTTTCTTTACTTTTTACAATGATATTTGTCCAAAATATTTCGGCCACCACTTTATCATTTTGGCCACTAGTTCTGAAATTTTACGCACAATTGTTTTTATTTTCAGTAATATTTATATTAGGACAAATAAAATTTTGCAAAAACCAGTGAAATTTAGTAATTCACTGGTCAGGTTGACCAGTAAATTATTTTTCATTTCAAAACCTCTTGTGTCTCCTTAGTGAAGTGGTCTTCAGGCAAGGTTCCACTTTATATACATCAGGGTTTTCCCTGGGATTTTCAATTGAGGTGTCCATGGACTCCCACAACTACAAAATTAGGAGTCCATCTGGTAATTTAGGGGTCCATTTGCAGTCCAAACTAAGGAGTTTTGTAATATAAACTACATATTGTTAATAAGTGGTAGTTGAATAATTGTTTATTGATCATTTCTCTTGTATGTGGTTTGGAATAGGAAGTATAAGTCTGAACAGATTAAAGATTGAGTTTTTAATTTTAATTTCTACATAAGACTTTACATTAAAAGTGCAAAATTTTAAAAACATCAATGTCTATTATGTAATATAAAGAAGTCATATTCACATATACCATTATAGCTTGATGTACAAGATGATTACGAAAAACTCCACAGACTCTGGATTTATTGAGTGGTACGAAGACAAAATTACATCTGTCATCATGTTCAACCTTTATTTCTGTCTTTTTTTCATTTGAGCAAAAGCTTTTGCAACTGGAAGAAAATCCATTTCTTTCAATGGAGGGCCGATCAGTTTTATCACCAGTAGTCTGTTTACTCTTTCAGGAGTTAACCTGTTTCTCAGTTTGGTTTTTAGAACGTTTTGTTGAGGGAAACCCCTCTCACAAGGAGCACTAGATACAGGAAGTATCAATGCTATTGACACTAGCTTCACCAAATCTGGGTAAACTTCACTGTAGTTGTTTATCAATAATTCTGAAAAGTCAGAAAAGGACATGAGGCACCTATAGGAATGTGCAAAATGTTTAAACTGAAGAAAGTGACCCTTACATCTGTCCACATCTATAATATCTTTATAATGTGTGCATAAAACATTGATGTTTATTTCTGCAAAATTTTGTAGATACATAGACTTTTCTGGATACCGTTTTGGATTAAAAACTATATCAAAACATCCCAAGATGTCTACTTCATCTTTAGGGAACCTTTCGGCAAGATTTGTTGACAAATTATCAAGATACCTTTTTCTCACAGAGTCAAAACGTATTCTAAGATTTACATTATCCTGAATCTGAACACCCATAAAGGTACTTTTCATGGTACCTTCTTGCACATTACCAAGCTCAATTAAGACTTCATTGACAGTTTTTGAGCCACCCTTCATGGACTCAAGTGTGGAGATAGTTGAATCAACATTGGGCCTAATGGATGACAATTTATGTCATCTTTTTGAAATGTTAAACTTAATATCCCAATGACTGTTAGAATGTCAATCAAAAGAGCTGTGGTAAGTACAAATAAATTCCCTTTGCTTTGCCTGTTTTATCTTTATCATCTTCTAGAGATAGGATGATACTATCATAGTATTTGAAAATCATTTTTACAGCATTTTCAACTGACAACCATCAAACTGATGTACCCTCGGGTATTTGTCGAGTGCTACCATGTAATAATTGTTGCAGTTCTCTTAATTTGTCATATCGAACAGAAGAGTCTGTATAAAAACGATACAGTGTTTGTATGTTTCTTCTATAATTCTCTGTATATTCTATGTTATTGCCTGCCTGTGATGCTGCCAGATTAAGTCTGTGAGCAATACAGTGAACCAATATTAGTTTGGGACTCATGTGTTTCAGCTTTGCAGCTAAACCATTGAGTCTCCCAACCATAACTGCAGCTCCATCAGTTCCCAAACCCAAAAACTTTGAAAAATTATTTTCAGTAATAATGCCTTTTGTAATTAGAAAATTGCATAGTGCTTGTTTAATGTCTTCAGCTCTACAGTCAGTTAGTGCTTATTAGTAACAAAACATACAACTTTTTTCCCTTCTTTTATAAAATTCATGTAAATAGCTAGTTTTTTCTGGGTAGAAATATCACATGTTTCATCTAGCATTACCCCAAAAAATGGACTATTTTTTATATCTGCTATCAGAGATTCTTGAATGTGATCACTTAAAACTGTTTCCATTTCGTTCACAATTTCGGGTTTTGAATAATAGTCATCTACAAAATTACAACCATTAGATTGCTGCAACTCCATTAGACTTGTGAAATTATCGGCGGATATATTGTTTTTCACCATCACATAAACAGTTTTCAGCTTAGCAACATGCCGCCTTGTTTGGGTATTGGATATCAAAGAAGCATCGGACGCAATTTCCAAATTCTTAGTCGCAGTCTTAAAGTCTTTTCTGAGTTGAATTTGTTTTAGTCCGTCGATATGGAGTTTTGTGTTCTGATGTCTCGTCAAAGTCGAGTGTTGGAAATTGCTTCTGAGGCCAGTGGTGAAGGGGTTATTTTTACCGGTTTTGATGCAAACATCATAAGTCATACTGTGTCTTCGTTATAACGTAGCCAAAAGAAGTTATTTAACTATTTAGAATTAAAAATTCTCTGTCGCTTGGACGATGAAACATGACTTGAAGTTGAGGCCTCAACTTCGTCATTTATGACAACGTCAGCCTCAGGCTGTTGCAGATCAGCAACAGCCTGGGTCCTTTTCCCACACAAACTTTTCAAATTTACTTGTCTCGCCATTGATGAGCGTAGCAGACCAATTTTGAAATGAAGCGTTATTTACGTAACCAAGCAACAAACTTCATTTTTGGTACAACTAAATACCTAAATAAACTGCTAAAGCATAGACCAGCAGCCTAAGTTTTGAGTACATCTAATTACCTAAACGAACTCGAAAAGACATCAAGTATTTAGCGCGTCCACCAGGACGCAATATATTTAATTTTAGGCGTCATTTGGGATTTTTGCGTGTAAATATGTGGGATTTTTGCGTCAGGGAAAACTCTGTATACATTGCACTTCCAACATTTAAACAATTCAGAATTTTGTCATTGTTTTTTTTACTTCTACAATAAAACTCAATTTCATCTCTATTTTCTACTGATCGAAACAGTCTAGACAATAATGAGGTTTGGATGTCTGCAGGTGCTTGGAAGCCAATATGTGTACATTTGTACATAAAAGACACTGCTACTGATGTCCCTGTCATTTATAATTCATTACATAATTCCACAAGAGCATTACATTTAGCTATACCTATTTATGTTACAAAAAGTCTTCCTCTATGCCGATACACTGTGCTGTAATGTTATGTCATTCTTGAAATGCCGATATATAAAGGCCAATGAATAACATACAAATAGAAATACTTATGTATTGTAAATTGTTGCCATCTTTCTAACTAAATTTTGCAACAAACAAAATGTGATGGAGGAGCGCTATGGGACTTAAAGATTCAAAATGTACATGAAGCTAATTTAATAAAAGATTTTAAAGTCACATAACTCTGTCAAATATTAAAAGAATGAAGGATTGTGAGAGTGCATTTACTGTCAGTATGGATGCCATTCTGGAGACAGATAAATAGAATGCCACCCGTTAATTTACATATTACTCTTTTCATATTGACAAACAAAATAATGTGAATCAAATATCCTGCCTTTACTTTAACATGATTAGTTTCATTCTCATGGAACAGCGGAGTTCATGGTAGAATAGTATAGTGCATGGGGAATGATGAAGTTGTTGTAAAATATATATGAATATATGTGAAAACAAATACCAGAGTAGGATAAAATGTTTTGTTTTATTTTCAAAACATTTATTTGCTTTGTACTTGTAGGTATTTATTTCTGATTTATTTTGAGTTTAGAATTAGAATAACTCAAATAAACTGTTTTGATGTCTTTCACGAAACCAAGGAGTTTGATGTCATGTGACAAACACTGATTATAGCTGACACACTGTCTAGATTACTGGTAACACTGAGTAAACCGATATCAGAGATTGGTTCAGGAAATATACATAAATGTATACATAACCCTACGTTAGCTATAATCAAGCTCATTCTGCTTCATTGATACAGGTACATCAATTACAGAAACAAAATGTACATATCGGACAGAGCAGCTTAGTTGGTAGAGTACCAGTTCTTCAAATTGGAGGCTCATGGTTAGATCCAGCAGATTTACCGAGGTGAGTTTTCAACTCCCGTCTGCAAAGCTATATGTCTTAATCACATACATGATGTTGATGGAGGGCAAATGGTCTAGGAAGTAGCAAGGGCTTTACGTAAGTCACAACCGCAAAGCAAAAATACAGGTATATGTATGAAGCATCAAACAAATTGAGTTAAATTTGAAAAAAAGTAAAACTCAAGTTATTAAGGAGGAATTTGAAAATTGGCATTCAGATACAGACAAACAAACAGATCAAAACCACTATATCCTGTCCCTTTGACATCAATTTGACCCCAGTAGCAAAAATGACAATTAGAAACTTCAAATTTGCTTAAGTTTAATTATTACTATATTTCTGTACATGTACCCATCGTCATGAAACCATGTTCCAGAACTGCTATTCTCTTTCCTACCTGTGGTCCCATGCAACCAAAATCTCTTGTACATACTTTTATTACTCATGGAGCCTCAAACAATGTGAGTAAACGGTGCTTGAATTTGTCAACCAATCATATTATGACTTTTAAACAATTTCAGAATTGTATTGAATCAACAGACTATGCGAAAACTTCTGTTAACGATAAAAACTACTGTGATTGGATATATTGGACAACACCTACTTCTCATAAATATTCATTAGCTACAAGAGATTTCAGTCGCATGAGACCACGGGTTTTGATCAAGATAAGAGAGCCTGTTACAAATGTATTTGCTAATCATCAAAACCTGGACAAATCTAACAACTGACATAATTTCCTTAATTGTGATGTTTCAATCAAGCCCTGATTTACATAACAGTTTTGAAGTGTACAAATGTACCCAGGACACTAACCCAAAGTGAATTATTTAATGAAAGTTGATGTTGAGAAAAAAAAACAAAACAACAGGAGACCCACAGTACATGTTTCTTCTCTCTTGTTGAAGACAAAATTTAATTCAATAAAAATTACTTTTTAAAACTAATTCACCCCTAAAGACACATCTGGTTTGGTCTAACTCATTGAATTTCAGAAGAGTCCATTGTTTTTGTTCATGAGTTTGATGAGTTAAACACAAAACAAATATTACGCTAAAATTTCAGACAAGTGATTTTTTAGCAAGGCCTAAGTAACCTAAAAATACAGTGGAACCTGTCTTTGGAGAATACCTTATGTCACTGAAATATAATCTCTCAAAAATGGTTTTATGTAAAGGATTAAAGGATTTACATGTAGTAGTTTAATTTTCAGAGTGATGTCTCTGACGACAGTTGGTCTTTCAAGTCAGGTTTCACTGTGATGCATTCTGAGAGTTCTGATGATTTAATACATGTCTGCTACCTGTGAAATTATTATTGTTATGTGAATGGTGAGCAATTACAAAAATATAACCAAAACCTTAACCAGACGGACTAACAGATGGACGGAGACAACTACATGGACATGTATAGTCCCCTCCCACGTGGTATCCTAGGTATCAGACCAAGTCATTGAGAATGTTTCTTGATGAACTACCAAAAAGACATTTTACCATTGCAATATGCAGCTACCACCTCTAACTTATAACGAGTGTCAGGTGTGTTCTCAGGTAGTCGTGGTGATATGTTGATCAAGTTACCCTTTGTATTGTAAAGTTTTAATATGTCATCTGGACTTGCTTCTGCCGCAGCTCGAAACGTCTCTGAAAGAAAACAAACAGAAGTGAAGGAATGATATCTTAAAGTTGCATTAGCTGTGTTTACAAAAAATAATTATTTCAATTTTTTTTACTTTTTAAATAACAAATAAGAACTACATGTACAGTACATGTACAAAAAAATGTATACCAGGCATGATGATTCTTATATTCCTATATATTTTGTGAAAAAGTCTGGTCCAGTGTGGTATTCATACAAAAATAAAGAGTTGTATGGTAAGGAAGAATTCATCACTTTGCAAGTGAAAAATTGCCAAACTGGGTTTCTCAAGCAATTTTCACAAAATATATACTGTATGAATTAAGAATTTTTATGCTCTCCTTCTTGTTATTGTAAATGTATGTCAATCTAAGAAAAAGGAAAGAATTTTTTTGAACAAAAGACTAAGCTTAGTGCTGCTTACATATGCATTATACACTATACATGTTCTTACAATGTACAATGGATCAATAAAAGTTTTGTATTATATACATGTACAGCAAACCTTGATTATATCAAAGATATACAATGTATAATACTTTATTTTGTTTTACAACAATTAATAGCTTATCAACTTGTATAACAGCTTATCAACTTGTATAACAGCTTATCAACTTGTATAACAGTTTATCAACTTGTATAACAGCTTATCAACTTGTATAACAGCTTATCAACTCGTATAACAGTTTATCAACTCGTATAACAGCTTATCAACTCGTATAACAGCTTATCAACTTGTATAACAGCTTATCAACTTGTATAACAGCTTATCAACTTGTATAACAGTTTATCAACTTGTATAACAGCTTATCAACTTGTATAACAGCTTATCAACTTGTATAACAGCTTATCAACTTATTTTAATGTCTCTAGCTGGCACTGATGTTGGTGTGAGGGAGTCCTTAATAATGTGGGAGGAAACCGGAGTGCCCGGAAAAAACCCACGTGTCCGAGCTGGCAACCATGCACCATACCATCTCACACTGGGTTGAACTAGGGTCATTACCATCATGACGATGACGGTTATTGTGATAGATGAGTTTTCATATTTTCCTAATGAATTATAAGTGCACTAATGTGTGTGTCATTTCTTTATCAATTTGTGCTTGTTTTAAGCATAAATACATGTACATTTGTTTGAGCAAAGCAATTTATATATGAATATAATGCAATTTAGATATTTTAAGGTGAAAGGGTAGATTTTCATTTTTTTAAATCTAAATGAATATGTTTTAAAAAATAAACAGTTTTTATCTATTTTCATTTTACATGTACTTGCACACTGCACATCCAACTCATGCTTGTTTTAAACTGTCACTCAAATAACAGTAAGAACGTGCGTCTTCAAAAATCTCCAATTACAATTTATTCTGCGCTTGCTGTTCATGTCTAAAATGGCTTTTTACACGAGCCATACACTACAATCAGTACAATGTATATACATGTATGTCATACAGACTTCTATAAATACTACTTATTACCAAATAAGGTCATACTTAATCAAAACAACTTATTTGTCTCTAAGGTGCATCAGAAAGGCCAACGTAAAACGATCTGTCTTTGGTTACCATCTTATTTATGTCATGTCATCCAAGTGGAAAATAACTTGCTGAAGTACAAATTACATACATTTGTATATATGTAATTGAAGTATTCTTTTCCCGATGTCCTTCTGATATAATATATCTATATACATTTATATATCTTCCTGTGTAAATTAATACTCCAAATCTTAATTATAAAGAACAGGCTAATGTACATAAACACTAAAAGTCTCTATTTGCTCATATTGACTTACTGCCCTTATAAACCTAGTGCAAAATTGAATAGAGTTGACCTACCCTCTCACAATTATTGTAACGGGATCAATTCAACTGCCTAAATAAATATTGACTCTGATGAATAAAAACAGGATTACATGTTCATAGTTAAATGTATAAACGTCTCTGTTAAATTACCTTCACTTCAATTTAAACACAAAGAAAATCAATCACAAATGTGAAATTATTGAAATGTGATTCAAACTATATAATTGGCATTTCAAAGGGTCAATGTTATGTGTCCTATTTTGCTAGAGCAATGAAAATTGTTATCTGTAATGGCATAATTATCATATTAAAAACACATATTTGGTATGATAGTGCAGACAAACAGTATATAATCAACTCTCTTGAATATTTCTTCTTGAATGGTTTAAAGCAATATGAGCTGTCGTAGGTGAAAAAATTTACATGCCCATTTTATGTAATATTTTATCTCATACATAGTGGTTAGAATAACAAAAGTATGCATATAATTGCAATAATCTTATGTAACCCATAATATCAGTTATTGTTTGTCCGCCATTACTTTGAGCATTGCAAATTAAATTTTGGTAATTTTTAACAAAGATTACCGAGTGTCCAATAAGCACGTGCTATTTGCAGTTAATATATATTCTATTCTTATTACCCTTTGTGTTTATTTTCCAACTTTATAATCCAAAAATTTTCGAGAGACTCTATTTTTGTGATACACAAGTTATAAATTGTCATATTATTATCATACTTCATTGTGGCATAATATTATTTTCGCAGGTGAGAGCTCTCAAGAAATTACATGTATGCTTTTAAAAATAAAATTCCTGCAGATAAAACCAGATTTACAGAACCTTTAAAATGCAGCCATTACATGTACATTATACCCCGTAACTAAAAAAGTCATTGAGTGGCTAAACATCAGTACAAACAGCACATGCCAAACTGAAACTTTATATTTCTTCATATTTAATATCATTTGCATTTATTACTCTTGAGTGTGATGAAGAGATGGTACTGGTATTTTGTTGATGGGAAAAATTATGATATTCCATATTCTGACACTCGTGATCAAAAGATCGTCATCAATAAAACAAGAATCAAAACAAGTAGTTCAGGAGAAAATGTCAATATTAATCTACCTGAGACAAATACCTAGTCCGACAATGACGACAATGAGAGGTTTATCTAAGGTTGTCAACAGAATGGCAGTGGATAGCCCTCCAGAAGGCGCTCATGTTTACTAATCGTACAAATTAATCGCCAAACATCTCTCGAAACTTCCACAAACTGAGAGAAATTGTACACAAATGGAGTAAACAACAAAGGTGGCCAATGAATTTATCTCAATATGTCAACTTATGTCTACCTGTTCAGGTAAAAGATGTCATCCGTCATCTAGATAAGAATTTTAGCTCATATGAAATGATTTGTGATTGAGAGACAATCATATTCAAAATTGTCAATACACGTACAGGTAGTACATAAGTGCCAGAAAAAAATTCAAATATTACATGTATTTCATGAAAAGTTAGTAGAAAAAAATGAATTCCACTTACAGTAAAACTTGCTTTAGCATCCATCTGTGTATAAAGACCACTTGGTGCAGTCTGCAATAGTAACTTTGTACCATTTATGTACAAATCAACCTTTATATAAAGACCACCTCCCTAAGATTATCTTATATACAAGTTTCACTGTTTATAATGTACCCTTAATGATTCTTCATTTGTTTGATTTTGTCCTCTGAATATGGTTGCATTAACCCTGGGAGTCTGGGCCTAATCTTGATAATAGTTTTGTTTGTTGACATCCATAAATTACTTTAGTATTGCTACATGTAGTTTTATTATGGTGTTTGTGTATTATGTCACATATATATATTCATTCAATATCTTTAATGAACAGAAAATGATGTTGCTCTCACAAAGAATGATGTAGTTCTCCTGAAATAATAAATAGATTGCAATGGAGTTTCTACCAAATGAGCATCAAAACCTTAAATGTTTGTGAGTCAAGTTTTCTTAAAATCGGACCAAGGACAAATTCTCTAGGAGTTATTGAAAAAACATTACTTTACTAAGAATATACAGTGGAATCTTTATATATCAAAATCGGATGAGTCAAAATTCCTGCTATGTGTATATCGAAGTTGAATAACCTGTCCCCATTTTGATTGATAGATAAATAAACGTTAATTAAATTTTGGTTATCTCAAATTCTGTATGTCTCGAAGAAATAGGGGTGGTCCCATGAACTTCGAAAATTGAGATTCTACTACATATATACTGTAAAGCTGGCATTATTTGTGACAATTTTATTTACGTGTAATTTCGCAAGAGCTTTCACTTGCTAAATTAAAATTATTGTGTAATGAAATATGATAATCGTATGAAAAAATGGGCATTCGAAATCGTGAAATTATCGTCTCACAAATAAATTTAGAACTTGTGAATGGCAAAATTAAACTCCTATGAAAATTTCTGGTTTTACGATATATAGTGATAGTAAATTATAGGAACATACATGTACTTATGGCCAACTACTGTACTTGTATGGATTTTAATAATGAACCAACACTTGTAATAAAATTAATAAATAAAAAATACCAGTACTTAATACATGTACATGTATACACAATGGCATTGATTAGAATATTTACCATGAAATTTAATTTAGATGTGTATATCTTTGGAATTTCATACTCTTGGTCAAAAACAGTAAAAACTTAAATTGTTGTGGTCTACACTTCAGAACCACATTTAGTATATTGCCAATTGTGAAAAGAATCTGTGCACACAATAACTTTAAATAGATACAAGTTATGAAGTTAATGTTTCGCTTGTACAGTATTTTTCCTTTTCAAGAACAACATGTACATGTATGACCTTAAGATTCCAAGCCAATTATAACTTTGCCCACACATGTACATTAACAAGGAAAACATATAATTTAGTCAATTCTGATTTATTATGCAAATAAATACAGATTCAAATATACAATTTTCATACATATATGCCTGTAGCAAGCAGACACAATTTACATGTTAAATTCCAGATTCTTGCTGTGTGTTTAAACATTTAATGATTTTTATTAACATGGAAAAATCTCAATTTGAGATTGTGTTTAACTTATATGTATGAGCCAGCAGGACTTTTTTTAGTTTAATGGACAATTGGTTTTTAGATTTTATTTGAATGGAGAACCATCACCACATCATTGTGACATACATGTACACGTCATGTTCCAACAAGAATTGAGAAACATTATGTGCGAGAGATAGAGAGAGAAAGAGAGAGAGAGAGAGAGATAGAGAGAGTTACATTTGTAACTGTCTAAATACATGTAATCTAGATGTGACTACAATGAATGTTACTAAATACCATTTCATACTCTCTAAAGTCATTAAAAGCTTTTGCAATTCAAATTGGAAACCATATTTCTCTTATAGGATGATAAGAGTTTATATTTCATTTCATACATCTTGTGTGCCAGTATATCATAAATGTACAATGTATACTACCAGTAAATAAGCTGAAAGTTGCTTACATTTAGATGGCTTGACATCGTAATTTGTTGTATAGCTATATGGCTTTGGTTGGTAAGCCTGTAGGTTTACAGAGAAACAATTCCTTATGGTATTTAAAAGGGGAGAAAGATTTACTATCTCTCATATCATCTTGGAGGTATTTACATAAAAGCCAGGTGTTTAACACCTCTGAAAATCTCTCCAGGTTGATAAACTCACAAATTTATCTACTCTATATCTTTAGGATGAAGTATCTGGGATTTTATTGCACTCAAAAATTTCTTGAAAATACCACTGCTTCCAAATACTCCTACAATGTACAGCTTATATAATAACACAAAACCTGGTCTGTGTATCAGACAGGTGCTCTGGAACTTTGTATTTTTTCGACATCACAACACTACAGACATTAATAGACTGGTCTAAGATAATAGAATGGGGCGTACCATTTAGATATTTAGGGGTGAAAGTACAACATACAATGTATTGTACATGTATTTGTCTCATGTATACATTTAGCAGTTGCACATTGTTCTTAAAAGTAACAATGATTTTGAATCAGAGATTGATATTATATGTATATGTAAAAGTTGTTAAAGGAATATCAAAATGCTAACACATGTACTGATAGTACATGTAGTACTGAAACAAAGTGACAAATGATACAGCTTTAACCCATCAACCCCTGAAAAACAATGGACTCTTCTGTAAATCAATGACTTAGACCAGTCCAAATGTGTCTTTAGGGGTGGATGAAATAATTATGTTACATGTATGTCTTACTTTTACATGTAAGTGTACATTAGTAACTACATGTACATGTAGCACCTTCTGAAATACACAGAGAAACATTTTTCTGAAAATTCCAAATAGTTTTCTAAAATATACATGAAATGCATATTAATTTAATACATTTACATACAAATACATTTTATATACACGTACATACTACATGTGCACTGTACATGCATAATGACCGTTACAACTTCAATATAGCCTTTGGACAGTGGGCCTCCATTTTCAAATGTTTCTTTGAATTCTGTTTTACGCCACAGTGGCACTCAACAATATTTCAGTTACCAGCATATTACTATTAGGTGTGTGGCAGCCAGTATTTATTGGTGGAGAGAACCCTGTTACAATGTACCTACAGTAGGAGCAGACCACTCTGCTTCCAAAACTGTAACATGTACTGATGTATACAGGGTTTTCAATAATTCTGCAATTAAGATGCCAATTAGAAATTGAAAGAGGCCTTCTGCTGGCATAGCTATGAATTCACACATTGAATACAATCTCACAGATTTCTAGGCAGTCAAAGGTTGTCTACAAGCAGTTACTTTGGCTTCCAGCCACCTCTTATTGAAAACATTGTGTATAGTAAGCTGGAAGACCTTTCTCATAAAATCAACGGTACTCAAGCCCACACTGACCGAGGTGAGAGAGACTCCATGGTTAAAAGTGCAATCTTTTAACCCCTCTGCCATGGAGACCAAGATTTTCATACAGCGTATGTATATGTATGTACAGTAGTAAGGTAGAACCTGTTTTGATAGACCACCTGTCATTAAAGACCACATTCAGAATCTGAACACCAATAATTTGATTAATATAAATAATCTTTGAATAAAGCCTCTTAAGAGAGACCATCTGAAATGACCAAATCTGCCACTGAAATGTGATCTCAAGAAAAGTCCCGCTATACGATGTAGCAATCAATAGAGTAGTTCAGTAAACTGACAACATCATTGATACATGTAGTACCAAGAACTACACATGTATTTGTATTGAAATGTTCCATGTACATTAGAACTATATTTATACATGTAATGTCAGTATTGACATTATAATTAACATTTTTGTACAGCATTTCTTGTAGTGAAAACAAACACAGCCAGTGACTACATGAACCTAGAAACAACTTAAACAAATATACATATATCTACATTTGTATATTTATATATTGTACATATATATTAATTTAATGGCATAAATAGGAGGAAATTCTAAAAAAAACAATGTAACTTATTTAATTACAAAATGCATGTACATTTCCCAGAATACAAGCAATTTTTGTATACATTTGTACATACAAGTTAATATGTGTGATACAGAGAGATACAATGTACAATGTATGTGTGATACACAGAAAAACAATGTACAGTAAAACATGTATATGGGGGTCACCCGAGATACCAGAAAATATTGACCTGTATGTGCAGGTGACCCTTACACACAGGTTTAATTCAGTTGAAGTATGCAGTCATGGTACTTTTCAAAACTGGCCTTTATAGACAGGCAATCCTTCTGTACAGGTGGCTGCTATAACATGTTTTACTGTACATCTATGTGTGACACAGAGATACAATGTATATCTATGTGTGATACAGAAATACAATGTACATCTATGTGTGATACAGAAATACAATGTACATCTATGTGTGATACAGAGATACAATGTATATCTATGTGTGATACAAAGATACAATGTATATCTATGTATGTGTGATACAGAGATACAATGTATATCTATGTGTGATACAGAGATACAATGTATATCCATGTGTGATACAGAGATACAATGTATATCCATGTGTGATACAGAGATACAATGTATATCTATGTGTGATACAGAGATACAATGTATATCTATGTGTGATACAGAGATACAATGTATATCCATGTGTGATACAGAGATACAATGTATATCTATGTGTGATACAGAGATACAATGTATATCCATGTGTGATACAGAGATACAATGTATATCCATGTGTGATACAGAGATACAATGTATATCTATGTGTGATACAGAGATACAATGTATATCCATGTGTGATACAGAGATACAATGTATATCTATGTGTGATATCTATGTGTGATACAGAGATACAATGTATATCCATGTGTGATACAGAGATACAATGTATATCTATGTGTGATACAGAGATACAATGTACATCTATGTGTGATACAGAGATACAATGTATATCTATGTGTGATACAGAAATAAAATGTACTGTACATCTATGTGTGATACAGATACAATGTACATTGTACATCTATGTGTGATACAGATACAATGTACATTGTACATCTATGTGTGATACAGATACAATGTACATTGTACATCTATGTGTGATACATAGGTACCAATTTCCTCATCACAAAAAGGTTACATCATTGCTATATAAAGAAACAATTTATAAGGTACTATGCACACTATGTATACATAACATGTACATTGTATGTAAACAAAGGACTTGTAATTCAGGTTACAATAGTTGAAATAGTAACACTTATCTCAGTGTGGGTTTGTGACATTGTGTTAGTGTTTCACAGACAGATGTTTAAAGCAACTGCTAATTAATTTTTTATCATTATTTACAATTGTATACCGTCAATATACAAACATGTAAAGTTTGCAAGTTTTACCTTAAAATCATGAAAAGTTATAAGTTGGGCTTGAGTACCAAGTAAATCTGGTGACTTTAGGCCCTGATAAATGTGTATATACATGTACTGTAATATGAGTGCTTTAACTGTACAATTCAGAAGTTATCTACATCTACATGTATATTTACAAAAATGTACATTGATGTACATGTACAAGACATGCACATGTACAAAATATAGGTTTACATGTACTTATAAACAAAACAAGTATGAATTAACTCATTCACCTCTAATTAAAGATACATGTACATTTGGACTGTGGATAGTGCATCACACTTGGAACCACAAAGTCTCTCACTTCTGGTCAGTGCAGACTCGAGCCCTGCTGGAACCCAATCTGATTTTTGTGTGAAGGTTTGTCAGTTTACTTGCAAAAGGCTGGTGATCTCTTCCCAGGTACATTGTGGTTCTCTCCTCCACCATTAAAAACTGACTGTCACCATATCATGTACATGTACAGTGGAACCTTGCTACTAAGACCACCTCTGACTCAAGTGGTCTGATTAGAGAAGTGGTCTCTTAAGTGATGTTTTGTAATTATTAAATATTTATCAGAGACTGAAAACTTGTGGTCTGAAATGTGAGGTGGTCTCCTCAGCGAAGTGGTCTTTAGGTAAGGTTCTGCTTTATAAATTATAACTGACAAATTATCCAGTGTGGTATAAAACAAAAGTCAAAAATTCAAAATTTGACACAAGAGTACATTTTGTACAATACACTATGAGCTACAGCTACAGCAATTACATGTAGTGGAATCATCAGGTGCTTATAAATGCATGTAGAGAAAATTGTTTTACCTTCCACAATCCAGTTTTGGAAAATATACAGTACTGTTTTGGTTTTTGACAAAACCTGCATGTTTTCACAAGATTATTACTTGACCTTATTCCCAATGCAAAATACATTTGTACATAGTGTTTTTCCAAATAATAAGGTAATTAACAGAATTATATATTTTTAGGTCTTCATTATTGCTACTGTAACCTGCAGGTTACAGTCATTCCTTTTAGCAGAACCTGTAAACGAGTTACAATGATTTATGTTCTTTTGTGGCCTGTGGTTTCTGTTTACCTGAACCTCAAGGTACATTTGTAACACTACCAAATCTAAATGGAGACAATAAGATCTTATTAACTACTATCAAACCAATACATTCTCTGCTTAGCAGACCTTGAAAATTATTTCAAATAATCCACTATTTCAACAATTTAAACAAGAAATTGAAACAATGAAAAGAGAAACCTTCTCTTTTCAAGGCAATAAAATGGATTAATTTGACTTCAAATTATAAATTCATATACATGAACATGTTTATATGTAAACCATTTGTCATTTTATGAGATCAAAGTTATAAATGCACATGTGCGTATAATATACATTTTCTATGTATGTAACCTATTTCAGTTGTAGTGGTTTTAGACTTGAACAAGGCAGGTGCCCGGTGGTCTCTACTGACAGTGGTCTCAAAGTAAAGGTTCCACTGTACTGTATATAAACTGTATATATATTATTTATATATTTATATATATATATATTTATATATATATATATATATATATATATATATATATATATATATATATATATATATATATATATATATATATATATATATTAGGGTTGTCAACTAGTAACTGGTTAACCAAGTACTCGTCGAGTGGTCCGATTATCGAACACTAAAATCAGTACTTGGTTACTTGAACATAATTTGAAAATCATGTGTATTTTGCATTTTTAATATATCTAGAAATAAAAATAATCGTCTAACTGATTTGACCTACCATCTATCTTTGTTAGATACGTGTTTAAACAACAATTATTGTCTTTATACGTGTCACTTGGTTTGCTTAATCCAGCGGGAGTTGTTTGTATTTAATATCTGGGAGATACATACATGTAATGAATTGTTTTCAGTATGATACATGTAATTTAGTTTTAAGATAATTTTGTCTTTAAAGCAACACGAATCATCGGCGGTGAAAAATTTTACATACCTATTTTATGTGATATTATGTCTCAGAGATATTCCAAAGAGACCATCTGATGAGTAGAATAACAAATGCGTGTGTAAAATTGCAACAATCTTGCAAAACATAACCCGTAATATCGGTTATTTTTGTCCACTATTGTTTAAGCATTGCAAATTAACTTTCGGTAAATTTTTACGAAAATTACCGAGAGACCCATAAACACCTGCTATTTGCAGTTAATACATGTATACATTCTATTTTTATTACCCTTTGCATTTATTTTCGTACATCATCATTTCATACCTAAATCAGACAAAGTTGGTCTTTTTCGTTGTTTTTAAACATTCGTTTCTGAAATTGTCCACGTGCCTTGTATATTGGGTGATCTTGACTCATTTTTAACTCATCCCATTGCATTCTCGGCTTTATCATTCTTGACATATATGATAATGAACTGCCCAACTCCACTGGATATGGCCGCACAATTGTAAAACGTGAGGTACGCATACTTTTCACAGTTTTATTGTTTTGATTTTGTCAATGTCAGCATTCAGGGTAACATTAAAGATCGTAACATTTTCTATTAGTGACCCGATATTGCTTTACTTTAATGCCGTTATAAGATATGTTAACCTTAATTGCTAAATTAAACTACTGAAATTAAGAAAACAACTTTATGTAAAAACAGTTATGTTAAAACATTTCATTGAATAAAATGATACATTGCCAAATCCATGTAAGGTACCAGGGTATCAAATCCATTTAGATTTGGCTTATTCAAGTAAAAAAAAACACATTGAAATATTATCTGGGAGCATATTACCGAATCTTCTAGAATCTGGATTACGCCCGTTGAAACTTTCATTTTAATACTAATATATTTGTTAAACTACCAATATGGTATTTCAGATTAGACAAAAAGGTCCTTCCTTATGTGGTGTCCAAAAGCTATAGTATGACCCACAGAGATTTTAAGATTAAACAGATATACATATGTAAGGCAAATAAAAATCTAAACATGCACCTCTCACTTAGAATAACATCTGGTAATGCAACTGCAACCTTACATAAGTGACCGAGTAACCAAGTACTGGAAAAAACATTAGGTTAACCAATTAACCAATTTCACAACTTTAATTAGTAATATATATATATATATATATATATATATATATATATATATATATATATATATATATATATATATATATATATATGTGCAATTAACCATCAGAATATAGAATGCATGTACATGTATGTTCATTTAAAATCTGTTTCCAACTATGGTAGTCTAACTGACTACATACATGTATACATATATACAGACAGAAATGCTAAATTTAACCTACATGATGTACATGTATTTTGCATTGTATACAGTGAAACTTGTATATAGAGACCCCCTTAGGGACACAACCAAACCAGTCTATATAGCGAGGTGGACTTTACAATATATAGAGGTTGATTTGTACACAAATAGTGCTACATGTATTGATGATGCACAACGCAGTCTTTGTACACAGGTGGTTGCTAAAGCATTGTACATATTAGTTTTTGTACATATAGTACAAATTGAAATGTACCTGATTGATGAACAACTTACATTATTTAGTATTACATTGGACAACAAAGTCAAACCAGAATATACAAAATGGAGACATTTACAGAGACTGATCAAGAGGGCAAGGAACCAAAGAGAACTCTGTGTAAGATCTAGAATTTCAAGTTAGAGGGAGTTGACCGCTATACATGACATATACCATACCTGTGTATATAGAGGGAGCTGACCGCTATACATGACATGACAGTTGACCACTATACATGACATATACGGTACCTGTGTATATAGAGGGAGTTGACCGCTATACATGACATATACCATACCTGTGTATATAGAGGGAGTTGACCACTATACATGACATATACCATACCTGTGTATATAGAGGGAGTTGACCGCTATACATGACATATACCGTACCTGTGTATATAGAGGGAGCTGACCGCTATACATGACATATACCGTACCTGTGTATATAGAGGGAGCGGACCACTATACATGACATATACCGTACCTGTGTATATAGAGGGAGTTGACCGCTATACATGACATATACCATTATGCTAAATTAAAACCATCATGTCTTAGTTGAAATCCATGTTGTCAGTTTAATAAAAAGATATATGAATCACATACATGACATAGGGCCGTAAGGGCCAAAAATAGCCTATCTCAAAAAGCTGATTCTTATACTCACATATACGTCATGTGTATATAGAGTAGCTGACATGTCATATATGATTCTATTATACCGAACCTGTATATCAAGCCCTTAAACATGCCATAGGCATTTCTGGATTTTGACAATATTTCCAGTTTAAGATGATTTTGTAGCATGCACAGGACTCTACAACAATGTAATCACATTTTGCTTGATTAGATTCTGTATGAATTATTAGTAATTAGACCAAAAAAAATAATGAATTTGAATATTAATTTATTTCAATGTAAGTCAAATAAAATTTAGCATTGTCATGACAACCAGCATATTTAAAGAATAAAAATTCCAATTGTATGCTAAATAATTATATCAAATTATGCAAATGGTAGTGAACAAAGGACAATTTTATCAGTTTATATCATTTTGATAAAATTAAATGCTACATAAATCTTAATACATTGTAATATTGTATTTTTATTTTTTATTTTATTGATAAAATTACTTTAATTAATACTATCTTTTACCAAATTTAACCAATTGCGACAAAGTCCCAACTGAAAGGGTATAGGACCCTTTTCAAAAAAATGTCTATTAGCCCCTGATTTATTAGACAATTGGTTTTCAGAATGTGTTCTCAAAAGACAGGTGGTCTTTTTATGACAATGGTCTCCCAAGACACACACAGACATTTCTATAAAGATAAAGATCTCTGTTTTCAGTGGGGATTGAATTATTCAATAATAATTATGATTTGCTTACAAGTAATATTAAATGCTGCTTGCCAAATACCATAGTCATTTTTGTTTTAAACAGAATTATTTTATACCTCTTATTGCAGAACAGTGAGATGCCTATAGAAACGAACTTCGCTGAGATCTGAGAGAAGACTTCAAAGCCAAAGGCATTACTATTACTGAGTACAGTAAATTCATGCACATGCCGAGTTTACATAGCGACAAATAATATTAAAGATTATTCCAATTTATAAGGAATAATCCCAAAGCAATACGGATAGTTTTAAGACATTTTCAAGTTGAATTATTCCTCGCAAACCGCCACACGTTTCTCGCGTTCCTACGTATAAAAAAAACCGAAATTTTGTTCTACGATTCGCCTAGCGCACCCCTGTTGCGGGCCCCGTCAAACGTCAACCAGAGGGTCGGTGTTTTTAAAACGTCGTCTCCGTCCCCAATGTCAAAAGATTTCCATCGACAGACAAACATGTGTACGATAAGTCATATGAAGAGTACGGATATTTCGGCTTCATACATTACGCTTAAATACTTTCCAAAACTTGCCCGTGTTATATCAAACAGTTTGAAAACACTTAAACTGAGTACTAATAGTAATAGGCTTATGTCTTACCTCGCAGATCGTCCGGAGTGTCATCGCACCTAAATTCCGCCTGTTCGTTTTTATCACCAACAACAAAATACACGACTTTTGTTGCCATTTTCCAGTTTTAAACGATTAATCGACAAATTACACATTTGCAAAACATTTCTATATAAACACAATCTGCTCTGCAACTCTACCTAAGTGTTAGCGATCTCCGCATGGTTATTGCAATTATGGAAAACTCGCTGGGGATCGAAAGGATATCATGGACTTTGCGTGTAGTTCGATATATAACGGCTCAAATAAAAGTGATTCGTATACGAGTAAATCGATAGCGCTATTGGATATTAAGACTACACACAATTCCAGGTGGTTGATACAGATATTAAAAGAGATGAATCGTCGTAAAATGCACTATAAACACTGGTGTCGTACTTGAAGGAATCTTTATCCCTTTCGAGCTATCACAGCCACGTGACAAAGTTTGTTTATTGAATGGATAAACACATGGTCCTTTTAATTTTATTTATTCAAGAAGATAAAGTTGTTGTAGCTCGTTGCTGTCAAGTCCGTAACTATTGTTGAAACTGTGAGGCAACTGGTATTTTTGTTTTCTTGTTTTATTCACATCTCGACGATATATGCATTTATCTAGGAAACACGTTCGCTACTACAGGCGCTGAGTACAAAAAGTGTATGTTTGAAGTGGATGTTCTGTATAATACATTGTTATTCTTTTACGCGATTTGTTTTTGTAATGCTCTTCAAACAATGCCAATTTTATCCCGTGTGTTTTCCTCCATTAAGATTGGAATCGAAATCGAACTTATTCCAATCAAAACCAACACATTAGCGCATAATTCCCAAACTATGATAATTTCATAAGTAAATGTTAACTGAATTGTTTCAAAATGTGAAAATCTGTTTTTAAACTAGAACTAGGCCGACATGTAATATCGGAGTGTCGTATTGTCAAACAGAAAAATCAAATATTTTGTTCCGTATCCAAGGTAATTTTCAAAACACCTCAGTACAAACTCGTACTTTTTGGGGCAGAAAGATTTATTCTGCTTTGTGGAATACTACAAAACCCCGACAAACTTCATTAGAACCAAAATTGATGAGGGTCCTTGGCTAGGCGCCTGTCATGTTTTAACGTTGAATTCATCCGGTGCCGGGGTGCAATATATAGGCCTACACACAACATCAAAACTTCGTAAATTTTAATTTATATTTACAGTTACCACCACTCCGGCCAGTATACACCAGTACTGATCTTGAGATGAGAACGACTGCAGGTTCAGTCGCCCTAGTTCCTGTTCCTGTAAAAGTTTTACTATATTTGATTTAGAAATGACTTAACATGAATGTTTTTGATTTTGCAGAATTATATGAAATATATACTAGAGAAAAACAAATTATCTTCACTTTTGGCACTATACTGTAATTATATACTTTAACTATACAATAGAGAAAGAAGACTTCTTACTTCTTTCTCACTATTCTTAGTTTTTACGGAATGCTCAGCCCCATTGGAAAATGGGGAGGGTTACAAATAGTCTATATTAGGCGTAGGAACCGGGGAGGGGGCGGTACCACTTTTTTTCACATACATTTTCTTATATGTATTATCATTACATCTCGAATCCAGAAAAAAAAGCCTTCCCAGAGCTTTTAAATTAGGGCGTACCAAAAATTCCGTGCCTCGCTACGCTCGGCGAATACATTTATAACCTTTTCCTTACCTCTACCTCGAAATCTTGAATCCACCATGGCTTTGCCTGTATATTTTGGATTTGGTGGATTTGGTTTGTCCTACATAATGTAAAAGATATTTTCGTTCGCATGTACGAATATAAATCTATTTGTAAACAAAATTTGCATTGGATCAAAATGTATACGATTTTCCGTTGTGTTATTATGAGCTAACGATCTGAAAATTTAATCACCAATGATATCCATACAATTCTTTACACACAATGCACAATGAACTCAATGCAAGTGTACGGCGTCTTTGCCTCCCCCCTGTAAAAAATGGGCCACCCCTGATAAGTGTGTCAATTTAATGAAATATTCGGCCGGAGTAGAAACGAGTCAGAGGGAAACGGTGATTTTGTCGCTGAAAGCTAGAGAATATCTTCTGGCTTCCGGGTTAATCTATCAACGAAACATTTTTAACGATAAAGAGGTAAAAATTAAATGTCTAGAGGATACCGGAACAATATTTTTCCCGGATTTAAAATAACATTTTTGCTGATCTTACCTTTTTTGAGAAGGGTAATCAATGTGATTTAATAGCGGACCAGAATTAATAGGCGTATATTCGCGTCCAGATGCAGAAAAATGCTCTTTTACGGGCTTCCAAATTAAATAATTATTTTTTATTAGATGCATAAAACACAACCCCCTAATGAAGTATTGCCTCACAATTAATCTATCACTTAAAATTTTACGTAGTGAGCAGGGAAAGTGTGCCCCTAAAGTTCATGAAATAGGTGTAAAACCTTTAATTTTTCTATAAAAATCAGAAAATTAAAAAAATCCCCAAATTTTCGGCTTCACTCAGCTGAATTAATTTTAATTTTACATAAGCTCTAAGCTTTCTTTTCTGACCCTTTTCTGTCACATGTATTGTTTGTTGTATTGGTTTATTGATGTATGTATATTTGACATAAATAAAATATGTTTGAAATAATGAATTTTAAATTCACACCCACTTTAAATCCTCAGTCTGCCTTTGATGATGTATGCAATGCATAACAATAAGTATAAGTTTATGTCACCAGCCTAAAAAGCACCAACCTTTTAAAATTGTCTAGATCCGCCACAGTTGTGTATATTTTTTGAATAATCAAAAGTCACGTGAAAACATTTTTGGCCGGCAAAAAAAAAAAAATAAATAAAAAAAAAAATAAAAAAATTGGCCCCCACTTTTGGTTTGCTTCCTAAGCCGCTGTATAAAGACTTGTTTATGTAGCCTCCATATGAATTCCGTTCGGACAGTCCTGACGCTAAAGTGCAATATGGTATACATTTATTTATTAAAATGATAAATAATATTATAAATGATCGCTCTACTATTGAAAACTTTAGAATTACGGTAATATTTTGCAGATCATAATTATACAAATGTTGAGTACCACACCCAAAGTAATATACATTTTTATGAGAAAATTACACATTTGGCAATACGTTTTTATGTGAATGGAAAAATAAAAAAAATATATCAAATATTTTATCGTTTATCACACCTATAGGTTTTTTTTTCAACCGTGGATGCATTGCTTTTACAACATACTCCGTAAACGCCAAGGTAGTCCCGAAAGATGTTCCGATCTGACATAATTATTTCGACTGGAGACGATTCGATCCGAAACAACCTACCCAGTCCTCAAATTAAATATTTTCGACTTTTATCAACGATATTCAATGGCACTTTACGATGAATCTGTGATTGAAAATATCAGAAAAAAGAACACAAGCTGAATGTTTCTCTAGTTATATAAAAAAGAAATAAAAATTGACTTTGAGGGTACAATACTTTGGCACCAAACCCTGAATCACTGATATTTATGTGTACGGATTAGCCTATGATTTTAAGTTCCTGGTAGGACATTCTGAAAATGCTTCGGCAACACTTTTGTCTAAACAAATTGATATATATATATATATATATATATATATATATATAATATATATATATATATATATATATATATATATATATATATATATATATATATATATATATATATATATATATATATATATTCTTGGATATGAAATCATACGAGGCATGAATACGATGGCGTTCGATTCATTTCATTTTTTTCTCTACTTCTTCTAATAAAACTTAAAAAATAATTATTGACTTCAAATTGATTCCGCGTCCCGGAATGTATACATACATCTAGTACCTGGTATTTCGGTACCAGCTGATACTTAAGTAATATTTTGCACTGATAACACCATTTAAATTCTAAATTCTTCAAAAGCTAAAATAGTCATCTTTTTTACGGTGGTTACTCTTAGACGGATTTTGCTATACATTAAGAGTTACGTGTATTATAGGGCCTTGTGTGATACCACTTCCTCTTTAGAAAATATGCATCTTTGATAAATTGGAGCTGAATTGATGAAGTGTCGTTGACAGAAGCGATCGTCTTGAGCATTATAACTTTGTTACTTTGGTTTGTTTGGTTGTCGTTATACATCCCACCAAGAATTGATGCAAATGCATTGAGGGTACTTTTACGTTCCATGCCTTCCGTGACACGTGACCTAGGTTTAAAGCCTCATCCGAAAGACCCGTGACTTTCACATCATATGCCGAGAGTTTGGCGAAGAAACTCACATTTTTACAGTCTTTGGTATGATCCAGTCCGGGAGTCGAACCCGGTACCCACCGCTTGCGAGTCAACGCTCTACCACTATACTACCACAAACGGTCTATATAACTTTAATGTGGTATTATATTTATAATATTTCTTTTCTAAATTGTATCACACATATAAACAATTTAATTTTTGCGGTTTTTGGAAGTTGTATATAGATTTAGTGTATGCATGTTGACGCTACGGCACTGCACGAATGAATGGATTGATTTTTATTTAATTTTACCAGGTTTCAGTATTTATTACGTGTGCAAAGAATGTGGAATTATTGCCATTACGCCCATCTGCTAAACTATATAAAAAAAATATATTGTAAAAAAAATATTTGATCCCCTTTCCCGCTTTTCAACCACTTTCCATAATGCATCTTCTAAAACAGGAATGAACTTTGCTTGTAACCCTCCTCAGTGTAACCGTAGCACCACTTTAAAAACGCATCTCCTCACGCCACTGTACATGTAATACACATGTTCAATAAAAATGCTGATTTTGAGTTCGAAATGCTGCAGTTAATAGAGGTTTAAGATAAAATAATTAGGTTTAATTTTTGGTCTTGTCTCCAAAACCACCTTATTTCGGCCCTATTCCCTATTTAATAATCGATGTTTGTTTTTGTTTAATTTTGTTTAACGTCCCACTCAAGAATATTTCACTCATATGGAGACGTCACCAAATGCCGGTGAAGGGCTTCAAATTTTGGACTATGCTCGGTACTTACGGCCATTGAGCAGTGAGGGTGCAGTGAGGGTTCTTTAACATGCCGACACCTAATGTGACACGGGACCTCCAGTTTTTACTGTCTCATCCGAAATACAGGAAACCAACCTGCCGCCGGCGGGACTCGAACTCATGACCTCACGATCCAGAGTCGAGCGCGCTACCGACTGAGCCAGGCCGGTTCATTTAATAATCAAGTTCAACAAACAAATTCAACAGAAACAATCGTATTGAGTATTTGTTTTGGCCTTGTTAAACCTATAACCTTGGGATTATTTAAAATTAAAGGGACATTATTATTTTTTTCTTAAATTGTTTTTCATTTTCCTCTACTTAGATTGGAGTACAATATCAAAAAGAAATATACACAGACATTCAATACTTTTAAATACCTATATACATGTATTTTGTGAAAAATGTTTGAGAAACCCTGTTTGGCAATTATTCACTTGCAATTGATTAATTCAGCCTTACTCTTTGTATATCCATACCAATACGCACTTAACCTTGTTGTCACAAACTATATGTGAATATAATTTTTTATGCCTGTGTATAGCTCTTATTTGTTATTGTACACCAAGTAAAAGTAGAAAAAATGAAAATATTTTTTTCAAACACAGCTAATACTCCTTTAAGCATCTGAACTTGTTTCACGATCTTGGGCCTTGTTTTGATTTCAGGTTGACAACGGAATCACGACGGAATTTTCCGGATGTTTGTGTTTGCCCCCTTAATAATAATAATACTTGTATTTATTGGTTTGCTCTTGTTTTGTTTCTCTTGTTGTTGTTTTTATATTTATGTACGATATGACCTATTTCGCCGTAATCTTGTCAATCTTCGCACTTATTCTTGTTTTTGTTGATATTTCATTGCTTATCTTGCAACAAACAAAGTCAAGTCTTCATCCAAGTAGATACTGGTATTGTGGTAGCTGGAAAAAATGTATATATACCTGTCATAGGCGTCGGAAGCAAATTGAAAGTGGGGGGGGGGCTAAACCAACTTAAAACACACACACGCCAGAAGTGGGGGGGCTAAACCAACTTAAATACACACACGCCAGAAACGTCTTGGGGGCTAAGCTTCAATTTTCAACACCTATGCCTATCTTTGCAACCCCCCCCCCCGGCTCCGACGCCTATGCCTGTATATTATTTCTAAATACGGAAAAGAAAATAATGTACGTAATTGTACCTGTTGACACGGTGTGTATTGATCTGCTCATTGCATTCTGGGGTTTGTCGTTTCAAGGTCATAAAGAATTATGAAGAATGGAAATATGTAAATTACTGGAAAAGGTGCGCGTGTGATATCTACATTTCCTTAGATGTTATGTACAAAATGTAATAATTAATTCTAAAGTTCGTGGTTGATATTTCTAAATTTTTGTGTTTCATTAGTCATTGCAATATTTTAATGTTTTGTGTAGTCTTACATATGCATTTCTGTTTCATTTGAATGTTTGAGCAAAATGATTTAAAATTATATTTAGAATTGTGTTCATATAGTTAGATTTTGATTGTACATACATAAATAGTGTACAACACAATTTAAACAAAGGAAACATTTAACATCTATTTATTTCAGCCGCTGCCACCAAGCCGACAAGATGAAGTACTAGTAATTTGTATATTGCACTGTAAGAACTATAAAACATTTAGTCATTTATAAAAGGAATGAGTGTTGTTTATAACAAACGACGAATGCAATAATGTGCTTAGGTTGGTAATAGTTAGACATGAGAAAGTATATGTTTCGAAATTTTGTAATATCTTATCAGTAACTATTTGTTTTGAAACTGTACTTCACAGGATATATTTTCTTTTAAATGAAAAATGTTTTTTTAATCTTAACAAAATGCCCAATTTAAAAATAAAAATATAATAAATGGGGATATTTTTCGAAAAAAAAAACCCAAAACGACGAGACATTGTTTACTGTATTTGAGCCATAGACAGAGAAAACAGTGCTTACGTTATAACAAAATGAGATGTACGAAAATAACGAATTTCGTTTTACGTAATACATCTTGTATTTTTTCGCACTGGAAACTGGGCTCATTTTCACATTTATTTTTTAATTCACATGTGTTAATGTTTTTAAAAATCACAATTTCTCTTACAATTGTCCTAGGGACCCTTTTCAGAGCCGCTGGCTTATTTAACCCATCAACCCCTGAAGTTACATTTGGACCTGTCCATTTCAAAGAATAGTACATTCAATTGTCGGGATTCAGGGGTGCATGAGGAAGAATAGAAGTTTTATAATAATTTTGCATGCAATATGAATTGTTCACTTCTGAGTTATGATAGTAGATCATACTATTTATCGATTTGGATAAGTCTAAATGTGATTGCTGGAGTTGACGAGTTAACGTTATAAAACATAATACGTTGAGATAGGACTGTTGTTGGAACGGAACAACGGATACCCACGTCTATGTTGTTTACACGTAATGGATTATATTTCAATATATAGTGATCCGTTGTCTTCCCTTTTGTGAGATTAGAACAATGTATAATTAGTACTTCCACATCTAAGTACGATGTTAAACAATGGCAACACGGTTCAATCGATACAAAAAATCAATAACTTGTCACCTGAAGGAACCACACGTGTCATATTCTGGCACCTGTGCTTAAAGTATGACGACACTCCTCGCACCTTGAGTCAGTGAGGACAATGGTGACAAATAATCCAACATTGTTCTGAAAGAAATGGAAATCATTGATTTTATACCGGGTGCGAAGGTCATTGACATGGTATTATGACATATAAACAAAGCAAACATTTGACATCTATTTATTTCTACCGCTTCCTCCTAGCCGACAAGGTAATCCTACATACACACGTAGCTCACTTTCAAAGGACGAGGTCCTTCAAAATCATGTGTCCGTATAACGCTCTTTTGATGTACCTACAGCCGATACTGATTTTGAGCTACCATATTTATATTGAATACCTAAACTTCATAAAACCCTATATAAGCAGTGGTACATAGCAGGTTCTAGCAAATATTCTAACAAACCTTTATCTTTACTCCTTACCAAGATATTGACAGCCTTTCAGGAGAAACTTCAGCAATATTGTACAGTTGCTTATTCCAGAAGCAGTGGAAATCAGATGTGGATACTTTAAAATTCTAAACAACTTTTGTGACGAGGATTCGTTCCTCACGTATTTGATTTGGACTTGACTGTGGACTCACAGCGGGTGTGACCGGCCGACAGGGGATGCTTACTCCTCCATGGCACCTGTCCATGTCCATTTTTACTGGATTTGTATCTGTATCCTGGAGATCCTAAAAATTTATACTTTGGTATCTGAGATGCTTTATATAATTATGCTATAATGAAGTCTTGCTTTAGTGCAGAGAAATAATCCGGAGTTTGATACCATGATTACGACGACCGGCAAATAAACCATTGAAACCTGTTGTTATGTCGATTTTATTCCAAATTTCAAAACTTTACGACGTGTGTCGTCACAAAATTGATCAGATTCGAGTTCTTCCATTTTGTCATGTATTGTTCATATAAGTTTGCAGCTTAACAGAAAATAATGTGACCTAAATTATTTCCGGTTAAGACAATAATCGAATAGATGACCAAAGCTATGGCTAACATACATGTAGAGGGAGCCAGATTTAAAATTCACTCATTAGGACAGGCCTGACAATTGTCATCTTTGCAAAAAAAAAAAGAAAAAAAAAACCAATGCGAAACCGGAAGTTACCTAGGACTAATTTTTGTCATCATGTGATCTGAGTAGAAAGTATTCCGAAAAAGCCGAACGGAATTGAACAACTAAGAAAAGGCCTAATCTGATTATCCTGGACCAGGTGTATCAAAATTTAAGAATACACTAGCTTAACGTTTTATTTGACTATTTTGACTATTCAAAAAATGAGAATTTCTTGATATGGTTGACTAAGATACACATTATTTTCTGTCACATGGAAATATTGTATAGAATTCGTGATTTTCTAGAAAAAAACAAATATGTCGAATGTGATACTATAAATTTGAGCAAGCACTCGAACTATATGTCGATGTTTCTGAGATTTTATCAAATGTGTAATGATTTCCATCACCAATTCCGACTGTACAAAAATTCTAGTTGAATAAATTCTCTATTATTTGTTATTATATTAAACTTGAGCCTGAGTAAATTTGGTGATATATATATATATATATATATATATATATATATATATATATATATATATATATATATATATATATATATATATATATATATATATATAGTAGAAATAAAAAGTCATTGGTACAGTAGAAATAGTAGAACAATTATTATTCAGAACAACACATTCCTTTGATCATAGTAAATATAATTATTCTGTGCAACATGCCCCGAGTGTAAAGAAAACTATATAGGACAAACCGGAACCAAACTGTTCGACCGAGTAAGGGTTCATAGGCAGCAGATAACGGACCCTTCAGCGAGCAACTCCCCGTGTAGTGAACATTTCTAGATATGTGGACAAGGAAAATTCGAAATGTTTCCTTTCTTTAAAATTTGGTCAGAGGACGAAAATTTAAGAAAAGCCAAAGAATCAAAAGTTTTAATCCGAAACTAAACAGGAAATGACTTTAACATTTTCCAACTGCAATAGCTACCACTGAACGTTACTATGACGATAACGTCATAAGTAATAATCATTGTCACTTGGCAACGTTTTACTCTGTCTCAAGAGCCGCTATGGCTGAAAGGCTAACAGAAGAATAATTATATTTACTATGATCAAAGGAATGTGTTGTTCTAAATAATATGTATATCATATGTACACTAGTGTCATGTTTTAATTTTTGAATTTACTATGTGGGAGGTAAATACAAAAATTAAAACATGACAACTTTAAATTTTTGAATTTACTAGGTGGGAGGTAAATACGAAAATTAAAACATGACACTATTAATGGATTCTCATTAAGCATTACGATAAAATAATATGATAAAAACAAAATTGTCACAAAAGAGATGATATGTTCTCATTTGTATTAAAATGTATTTTCAAACATGTTTATTTACCGTAATCAGTACATTTCCCTCTTTTTGGGGAATATTTTATGCTATTAATAGGAATTCCCTTTTAAATATTATAAATATAATACCAAAGTTATAATGCTTACGACTATCGTTTCTGTTAATTAGACTTCATCAGTTGAGCTCCAATTTAGAATTGATGCATCTATGAAATTAAAAAGAATATTTAAAGTATTAATTGAGAGAAAATTGTTTTGAGTTTTGGAATCGACTATATATTGTTCTTTCTGATTCAGGGTTTTCCATCAATTTCGAATTCCCATTTTATCTGATTGCCTGTATATTTTAATATTTTAAAGATAATACAGTTTGTAAGATATGAGTATTTTGAGTCTTGGATGTTTCAAATATCTATTATGACCAGACTAAAACATGAACATATAAAGAATGAAAATTAAAATTCACCGTGCAAATGGATATAAAATTATAGAATTCGGGAAAATAATTTCCAGCGACAAAAGGAAAAAAAAGAAAAAAAAAAAAAAAAAAAAAAAAAAAAAAAAAAAAAAAAAAAAAAAAAAAAAAAAAAAAAAAAAAAAAAAAAAAAAAAAAAAAAAAAAAAAAAAAAAAAAAAAAAATAAAAAAAAAAAAAAAAAAAAAAAAAAAAAAAAAAAAAAAAAAAAAAAAAAAAAAAAAAAAAAAAAAAAAAAATTAAAAAAATAAAAGAAAAAAAAAAAAAAAAAAAAAAAAAAAAAAGAAAAAAAAAGAAAAAAAAAAAAAAAAAAAAAAAAAAAAAAAAAAAAAAAAAAAAAAAAAAAAAAAAAATAAAAAAAAAAAAAAAAAAAAAAAAAAAAAAAAAAAAAAAAAAAAAAAAAAAAAACAAAAAAAAATATCGATACATCATTAATTATCCAAAATTATCTTGTGCATTGTGTATTTGAATCTTAAGTACACACCTTTCTTACGTAACTTACTTTCGTTTTCCATTTACTAAAGATTAGATGAAAAGATACAATATCTTACCATATACGTGTCATGTTGTAAATTTTGAATTTACTGGGTGGGTGTAAATACAATTTATATATATATATATATATATATATATATATATATATATATATATATATATATATATATATATATATATATATATAGTTAAGGATTATTTTTCATGGAATGTTCATGCAATGACTCAAGTGGAAAAGAATACAATGAGCAGCATGAAGTGATGATTTTTTTTTTACTGTAGAATGCGTTTACTCATATCAAAGTATATAAATTAGTACAAATGGATATTCGATACTGCAAGTCGATTTGATACGACAAACCGGATACATGGGGTCAGGTTGGTTACCATTTCATAATGCCTGTCATTAGGTATTACTTTCGTATTGTTCAATCCTGTGACTCTTTGTTCATATTTCGGAACAAACGAAGTCCATTTCCCCCGCTACTTCTTCTATTACTACAAAATGTGTTTTTATATCTTGTAGAGAACGAATTATTATTTTGTTTGTTTATATTTTACAGATTTAAACGAAAATGAGGTTTTATGATGATGACATTGAGAAAAAACTCGAAAATATGTGATGATGTAGCGTATCTAAACAGTTTTAATTAAGCATTGAATTGCTGCCAGGTGGCATTCATGGGCTTATGGATAAAAGGCAAATTTCACGAAGCTTACGTCTCTGTTTTAATTTTTTTAAATGTAACACAATTCCTAGAACAGCCGTTGGCAGTTATATGATAATGAACATCATTTTCGCTGTAGTGCCAGTGCAAACAGATGGTAAATATAATGCTGTTACATGGTGTTTATATCTAGAACGCATGCCAGTCGACTGGCATATATTGTCGTCCCAAATATTAACCCCTCTGCATGAAATTTTAGATTGTTAAAAAGAAGAACTTGTATGTTTGATGTTAAAGATAATGGCATTGATGATGATGGTTATGATGATGATGACGCCGACAACGATGATGATGAATTTGTTGATTAAAAGTTGATGATACTGATCACATTAACGCCAATATTAACCCATCAACCCCCTCAAACAGACTCTTCTGTAAATCAATGACTTAGACCAGTCCAAATGTATTTTTAGGGGTGAATGAGTTAAGCTGTTGAATGAAAATTATTCCTGAAGACAATATTAAGATATACCCAAACAAACTCTTTTTTTTATCGTCGTCACGTATATTTTCGATCTTGTGACGCCGTTACTCAGGTAGTTTATTGTTTTATAAACAAACTAAATACTTATTGACGCCGGATGTTGGTCATTGAATATTCAATTATTGTAGCCCAGAGAGGCACGTGATCACTCTAAACATTATCAATAACATACTTAAATGCTCATAAGGTACTTTGTAATTCCTTGTAGATGCCGCGTCTTACTACATATGCCGTCTATGTGTCACACAAATCCTGTAATAAAGCTATGAAAAGACAATAAAATAGAATTCAGAAATTATACTGACTTCCTCAACAAACAGAAATTTGAATATCCACTTTCCAAACAAATTTAGCAGTAAAATATTTTATTTGATTTTGTTAATCCAATAAATTTCAAGAGTTTACCAAGTCAGTCTGAATTTAAACCAAATTTAACTGATTAACAAAGTTATATGGATATATGTTTATAACAACTGATTATAGGAATCGCGAATGCTAAAAAATAATTTTAAAAAAAAACCAATTAAAGGGGCATTTGCAGTGTTTTCTTTTTCATTTTTTCTTTCCTTTTTACGACTTAGATTGATATGTACACTGACAAAAAATCTTTGATTCCTATATATTTTGTGAAAATGGCATGAGAAACCCAGTCCGGCAGTTATTCACTTGCAAATTGATAAACTCCGCCTAATACTTAGATTGATGTGCAATATAAAAACAAAAAAGTTATACACATGCATAAAAATCCTTAAATTCCTATATACATGTATTTTGTGAAAATTGCTTGAGGAACCCAGGTTTGCCAGTTTTTCAGTTTCAATGGATTAACTCAACGTTACTATTTGTATATGAATACCACACTGGACCTGACCTTATTTTCACAAAAATATAGGAATATGAGATTTTGATGCTAACAAAATGTAAATGGAAGTAGGTGCCTCTGTACATGAAGTTTAAATGTCAATTTTGAGACCACAGCTACCGTCGTCTTATTCAAAGCTTCTGAATGGAATTTGATTCTTATTTATAAAGGAGCAGATCGACTAAAACAGTGGCACAATTGGCTCCCATTGAAATGTCTCCAAACTCAACATATATATTATGTATTATATATTCCAGCATCTTTTTTAAATCAACGTCAGTGTATTTTTGTGTCGTGATTACCAATGACTAGGTATTCAAATTTCCGGATACCCCTTTGAGTGGAAGAACAGTTGTTGATGATACCAAAAGTCTCTCTTTTAATCTATAGTGCGGAATTCTTGTACAAAGTTTAGAAAAGTCGTATGCTTTGACAGAGATTTTAGAAAAATTGTTTGTGATGCAGATTTTTGCAAATTCCAAAGATGCACAAAAACCCCTATAAACACCGATTCATTGCGGGGTAATCAAAGTGCTCCACCAAGCCTTTATCTATTTTACTCACAAAACTTCTTACACATATTAAACAAGGTCTTCAGAAGTACTATACAACGGCCTACTCAAGAAGCAGAGTCAATCAGATGTGGATCCTAAAGAATCCAAAAGAATTGTTGGAACATTTATACTCTTCAATTTTCAAACATATTACATGCATTTTGCAATCTTTTGATTTTTCGACCCTTACAAACAATTCCTCATCAAAAACTCAAAACCAGGTTAACATCTATTATACAACTTCGTATAGAAAAATGGAAATCGCAGAGATAAATATTTAGTCTTAGGTCATGAGGAACCTTATTTTGCGAAGGAACAGTCTGATTCCAATAACAAGTACACTGATGACTATATCTTCAAGATGCTGGGATTTCTGGTAGACAATATCTTCGTGGTTTTTGTGTGAAAAATTTTCCAACAAATTGTCGGCATTCCAATGGGTACCAATTGTGCACCTCTTTCGGCTGATATCTTTTTGTATTCACACGAAGCGGAATCTGTACAGTCCTTTGTTTCCAAAGGAAGCAAACAGTTAGCATCTCGGTTCAGTTTTGCTTACAGGCATATCGACGACGTCCTGTCCATAGATAATTCGGAATTTCAGAATTACCTCGGCCAGATGTATCCTGTTTAACGAGTGTGAGACGACAGAGAACAAAACATCTGCAACTTATCTAGATTTACTCATGTCTACTGGAAAAGACTGGAGTCGACTGTCCACCTCACACCTCCCTTTATGACAAACGCGACGATTTCCACATCACGAACTTCCCATTTCTAAGTAATAATATGCCATCTTCTCCTGCCTATGGCGTTTTCATTTCACAACTAACACGATATGCCAGGGCATGCTCTTCTTATGAATGTTTTATTCTGAGAGAGAAACTACTAGCCAATAAACTACTTACACAAGGTGACGTTGTTGAACGCTTGAAATAGTCGTTTAAGAAGTTTCATGGTCGACACGGGGATCTTGATAAACGTTATGATGTCCCACTCTCAGTAATATTAGACAGTAATCTGGAGCACGACCACAGACAGTGACCCCCTTTCGCCAATAGTGCTTTTTATCGAACTTGACCTTATCACCGAATTTGACCCGTTCATTGAACTCGAAAGGTTTCTATGGAACATTTGCGACAGATGTGGAATGCCAGCGCAGAGGACGCTAACTCCTTCCGGACACCTGGCCTTATCCCGTTTGTGATTTGCAATTGTTCTTCATGTTGAGTTCTTCATGTCGAATTCGTCGTGTTCTAATGGACTAGAGTTTCGATTATTAATTGGTACTTCTTAATTTTTACTTTAGTATAATCGGCTGGTACCGGAATTAATGTTTTTGTAAACCGAAATACAAAATCTAATTTAGATATAAAAATTCCGTCACCTTTGGAAAGATACCAAAGCTAGTATTTTGGTACAAGCTGATTGCTTTAAAACTTTATTACTCTTAGACGGGTTAGACGACAAAACTTTAGGATATGATCATTATAAATTCGATACATGCCATTTTTTCGGATTTATTCGTTTTAAAATTCGAACGCAACTGATGACGTTTTCATGACGTAAATGATCGTAGTCTTTCGATATGTTAAAAAACTACTGTATATCTGCAAATTTTCGGTACTTGTTACTTTTGGCATTTTACGAGAGAAAACATATTCACTCGAGCTCTTTTTTTGTAATTGCCCTAAATAACCATATTCTCACGGATGGCATGTATTCCCGTGCTTTTTTAATTATTTGGCTTGATAATTTCGCTTTCAATTTAAATTCACTATCTCATGTAATTGCGAAAATTTAACAAAAGCGAAAAATTGCAGGTAAACAGTATACCTGTGGTATTATGCTTTGATTTCTATCACGGATAGTTCTACTAAGGTAAAGTGGTACGTGAAAAAAATACAAGTATGAATAAAACAGGATTGTTGTCAAGTATATTAGGTACTAGTATTTATGATTATGTAAGTCAAATCTCGGAAAATATTATTCATAGAGGTTGTATTGCTTAAATATTGGAACCCGAAGATTTTGGCGGGACACAAGTTTTAAATCTATTCCCGAGATAATATTTTCGCGATTTTGTATGCCCATTTCATCATACTGTTATCATACTTCATTACTCGATAATTTTATTTTCGCGAGGAAGAGCTCTTGCGAAATCACGCGTAAATAAAATTCTCGCGAATGAGACCGGATTTACAGTGTTTTAAATTAAGCGCTACACAGACGAAATAGTCTTCGGGCGAAGTAAAACATTATCACCAACCACGTCAATCGACCAATCAAACAATTAAGCAATTATCTAGTTAAGTAATCTGATGACATTGACGTGTGATGCTGTTATGAGATATTATTAATATAAGACAAGATTTTATAATGTATAACGCGTTATAATGTACTTGAACCGTATAACATCGATATTAATAAATATCAAAACATAATGTCTATATATACAATGAGTATCTACGTTTTTATCGGACAGTGACACCAATGTACCAGTGAATGAAAAAGTTCGTTTTTCCAAGCCTGTAACTTGTGTTATGTTTAGGTATAAATACATAAAACATATCACGGATACCAAAGTATTAATCTTCAGAATGTCCAGGATACAAATATACAAATCTATTAAACACTGGACAAAATCGGAGGTTTGGAAATTCAGAAGTGGGATCAGGTGTCATGGAGGTGAAAACATTCCCTGTTGATTGGTCACACCCACCGCCGTGTTATTATTGATCATGACGATTGCGACCTTGTACTACACATAAACCCAGTAACAAGTACAGCTGATTATTCAGTAGTATACTAATATTTTCACTTGACAGAATTATTTTCAGTTTTGAAATATTAAACAACTAAGATTTTGTAACTTTTACGCAATGTTTGATAATTCATTTAATTCATTTAATATCTACACATAAATACACTGAATTTAATGTAAAAAATGAGACGGTCTTGATCAGTCGGTAGCGCGCTCGACTCTTGACCTTGAGGTCGTGAGTTCTAGTCTAGCCGGCGACAAGTTGGTTTCCTGTCTTTCGGATGAGACAGTAAAAATCGAGTTCCCGTGTCACAGAAGGTGTTGGCACGTTAAAGAACCCTCACTGCTCAATGGTCAAAATTTGAAGCCCTTCACCGGCATATGGTGGCGTCTCTTGAGTGGGACGTTAAACAACAATAAACAAACAAATATAAAAAAAAATGATGAAATTTTTAGTAGACAGTATTGTAATGTTTGGAGACCAGGTATTTCAGCAAACTGTCGGCATTCCCATGGGAACTAATTGTGCTCTTTTATCGGCTGACCTGCTCCTTTATTCATACGAAGCAGACTTCATTCAGAACTTCTGAATCAAAAGAAAAAGCTAACGGTGACCTTAAATTTGACGTTTAAATATATCGATATCAATTAATAATGACAATTTTCATACATATGTCAATGTGATATATCCCAAACGGACGAATTAAAATTACAACAGAATCAGGCACACAGTTTTCCTATTTGGACATTTGACTTACTATATACTCAGAGAAGAAATAAACAACCAGTCTATACGACAAACGCGACGATTGCTATTTGCTTATCGTAATTTTTCCACATTTAAGTAGTAATATCCTGCACTGACCTTCACATGGTGTTTATATCTCACAAATGTTCCAATGTGCCAGTGCGATTCCAACACATGAACACTTAAATTGCAGAAGTAAACTACTTACTGACAAATTATTGACACAGGGATATCGAAAATCGCTCCGCAAATTTTACGATCGGTATAATTGTTTGTTTGCAATTACTCCGTTTTACTAAATGAAATGTTGAGTTACCTTGTCCGATAGCGGTTGTTGAGTCGTGTGTACCAGTTTTGACGAGGATTTATTTCTTATCTTATTTCATTTGAGTTAGATTGTGGACTCAAGGCAGGTGTGACCGGCCGACAGGGAACGCTCACTCCTCCATGACACCTGACTCCACATCAGGATTCCAAGAGGTTCGTGTTTGTCCATTTTTGCCGGATTTGTATCTGTGTCCTGGACATGCTAAATGTTTATACTTTGAGATGTTTTATATTTATTTATATTGTATATTTTGTATTGTATTCCACATCTGGATTCCAATAGGTCCGTGTTTGTCTTATATTCACCAAGGCCCGACACGATAAAACTTAAGTCTAAAAATTTCACTCAACTTTGACAAATCCTGAAATCTGATTGGCTGAGCAGGCTCAGTTGAGAATATTCTCAGACATAAGTAAATTCACAAGTTCTATGGTGTCGGACCCAGATTTATAATTGTATCCTGGACATCCTGAAGATTTATACTTTGGCACCTGATATTTCTATAATTGATTTAACATTTGGCCTTACTATTTTTTCTTTCGGAACCATACATCAATTTAAAGTACGGATCCAACTGATGAAAATATGATTAGCATATAATTTTGAGCATTTTTTTTTTGTAGAAACGTTTGATTTATGTTTGTTAGTTTCAGTAGTATTTTACGTCATACTCCAGAAATTTTCTGTTATTTAGTGGCGACCACTTTTAATGGTAGAGAGGACCTAATCAAATGTCCCAAAGTTATATATTTTTCTCTACCACCCTGCGCCATAATATCACCGAAACGGAATTTCATTTTATAATGGTAACACACTAAAGAAAATCCTTAAGTATTTCAAGCTTCCTTCTTTGAACACATACGTTACAATAGTGTTGCTATTTTCAGTTTACTATAAATCGATGTTAGAGTTTGTTTTGAAATATAAATCTTTTGATTATATCATTTGAATCACGGGGGTTTATAACCAACAGTATAATCTTCTCTTAGAAGGATATTAATCAAACATCTACAGTATTGTCGATCCTTAAGTAAGAGGTATGTAATTAGTGAAATGCGAGGTTATTCAAAGACACATGGTTCAAAACGGTATACACAATAGTCAACAGCTTTGAAATTGACCGCGAAGCTATGATTATAGGTTAAGAATCTTTGTACATTACCTTTATTGTTTTGAAATGACAATCAAATTGTTTTTCTGAATAGATAAGTTTAAAAAATGCCGAGAAACCGTAACACGTGTTTATGATATTTATTGTAATGCCAATGTATATGGATTGTTTTATGTCTATTGCATAAGATTAACTGAATTAATTCAATCCAAGTTCAAGGTGACATTGACGTTGGTGGTATGACACACCGATTTCCCATGTATAATTATATTTTAAATTTCAGCGATACTGTTCAAGTCTTATTGATAGAAACGATTGTTGATGATATTGTTCATACCAGTGTTAACATACAAATATGGTAAAAACTGGACAGGCACTGACATGTGGAGAAAAGGAGATTCACAAACACGTGGTGAGGTGGATAACCTGGCAGGGTGGAGTCTCGTGCTTGTTGGTATATATCGTGTTAAATAAGTTTGAAAATTGTCATTAAAATTTATAACTTCGATATATCGAAATGTCAAATAAGAGTCGAAAGCTAGGTTTTTCCTTTTCTCTTCAGAGGCATTTGAATGAAGCGTTAACCATCTGAATACAGGAATTAGTCGCCTGCTAACTGCGTACTATCAGTACCCACTTGAATGTCGACCATTTGCTCTCGACAGACTTTATTCTGTTTAGAATTATCAGCATCATTCATTATCACCCATGTTCTTGTGTTTACGATCAGAGTAATGTTGGACAAAATACTGATGGATGACCGCAGAAAGTTAAATTTTAAATTTCGAGAACCGCTTTTAGTGAAAACAAATATTCATATACATGTACGATGCTATACAAATAATATGCTATTTTGGAAGAAAATTATTGTATCAAGAAAAGATAAGGGGTATATTTTATGATATGAATATGAGAACAACTGCGTGCCTTAAACTTTTTTTGTGTTTTAGTATCCAAATCTGATTACAGTTCCTCGAATAAGCGGTTGTATAGTACAGCCTTGCATTAAATTGTACGGTTTATTATTATTACTTCATTTGCAATTACAGTGTATCACTGAGTGGAGTGGAATATTAAGTTGCCTGTTCGATGTTGTTACAGTGTTTCACTGAGTGGAGTGAAATATTGAGTTGCCTGTTCGATGTTGTTACAGTGTTTCACTGAGTGGAGTGAAATATTCAGTTGCATGTTCGATGTTGTTACAGTGTTTCACTGAGTGGAGTGAAATATTGAGTTGCTATTCGATGTTGTTACAGTGTTTCACAGAGTGGAGTGAAATATTGAGTTGCCTGTTCGATGTTGTTACAGTGTTTCACCGAGTGGAGTAAAATATTGAGTTGCTATTCGATGTTGTTACAGTGTTTCACTGAGTGGAGTGAAATATTGAGTTGCTATTCGATGTTGTTATTGTGTTTCACTGAGTGGAGTGAAATATTGAGTTGCTATTCGATGTTGTTACAATTTTTCACTGAGTGGAGTGAAAAATAAAGTTGCCTGTTCGATGTTGTTATAGTGTTTCACTGAGTGGAGTGAAATATTGAGTTGCCTGTTCGATATAAAAAAAATCTCAGATACCAAAGTATAAATCAATATAATGTCCAGGACATAGATACAAATCCAGTAAAAAACATGGACCTCTGGAAACCAAGAGGTGGGATCAGGTGCCATGGAGAAGTAAGCATCCCCTGTCGACCGGTCACATTTGCCGCGATAATGCTTGTTGATTCGTCTTATCGATTATGACGAGGATTCATTCCTCATTAATTTCATTTGAATTTAACAGTGGACTCACGGCGGATGTGAACGGTCGACGGATGCCTACTCCTCCATGACACCTGATCCCGCTTCCGCATTTTGTGTTGTCCGTATAGGTCAAATTTTCACCTGATTTGTATATTGTCGCCTGAACTTTTGTCAGGTAATGATATGGTATCTGTTATTTTTATATCTTAATTATTTTTTACTACACATGTTCAAAGATGCGGAGAGTATTTTGGAATGTCTGTGACTTCAACTTATTAAACTAAATTTGGTATTTTGCTTGTAACCTTGGATTAATTGCGGCCGAAATTCAAGCATCTGATAAAAGTGTTACGGGAACTTTTTAAACGAAAACGCAAATAACAATAAACCCAAAAGAAAAAAATAAAAGAAAATCAAACAAAAAATCCCCTCCCCCCAAAAAGATGATGAAGAAAAAATAATAATAATAATAATAATAAAAACAAAAACAAAACCAGTACAAAAAGCTAAAAATATTATCAGTTATTGTAGCAAACAAAAACAAAATAGCAAAAGACAAGATGTGAAATGGATTCAACAAGACTATAGTACTGTCATATTTAGTGTCGCATTTTGTACAAACATTGTATTTTAAAATCAAGATTTTATTTAATCCAAAAAGGATTTTGTCAATTTGATATAAGCGTAATAGTAAAAATCTAATTTATGTAATTTCAAGCGATGTGTGGGATGTTCCGTCTGGTGTTAAACTTTTCGTTTGATTCGGAAAAAGTAAAAAGTAAGAACAGAAACTGATAACGTAATAAGAACTGACTTCAGGTACATATGTACTTGATTTTATAGTAATAATCTGGTGAAATAATGCGTTAAAAATGCGCGTGTGATAGTCTTGTTAGGAACAATATATTCACAACAACATGGACACACACCTTTCACGTATGAACACAAGCGACAATGAGAAGGAAATTGGTTATGTCGAGATGGTGATAAAATGTTTTATAAGAATGAAATGAGAGAGTGAATTGTTTTAAACTTGTCTCGTACACGTGTCTGAGACGTAGGTTACTGACACGTATATTAACTTCTTATTCGTGATATGGTCGTGTGTGAAGTACAACAGGTATATAAACTGTCATGTAAAACACCTGTCATTCTATATGATTCGGGTATGTATATAAACGTGACCAGTTTAAGACATCTGGGTTATTTTATTATGAACACGCAAAATTTATTTTGTTACTGGGTATGTTTGCATATTGACGGCATATAATTGTAAATAATATTCAAAAACATTACTCATTTGAAGAAAACTTCTGAAATATTACAATATTGTTTGAGTACATTCTCAAATTTTGAGTACCGTACTAAACATATTTATTCCTTTTTTCAGAAAAAAAACATAAATATGACGGAAAATTATTTGTGAATGATAAAACATAATAATATGCTTCCTAATTACTCAAACCCAAAAGTTTTATAAATGATTGTATAGTCAAGATAATGAATTAAAAGTTGAGCTTGAGTATTGTGTAAATTTGGTGACTTTGGGCCCTGGTGAACATGGGACAAACACGGACCTCTGAATTCCACAGGTTGGGGCAAATGCCTTTGAATGGTAAGCATCATTTGTTTTACCAATGATTCACTGTTGGTTTGTTCAATCATTCACATTTTCACATAATAATCTTATTCAGTGATTTTTTTGTCTACTAAATTGTTACATATCATTTTAGAGTATCATTTCTTATGAATTCATAAAATGTAATCTAGGAATCGGTGGTCTTATTTAAAAAGAAACTTAAGTGTAAGACTAACACTTACGTGTAACTCGGAGAGTATGTCCATATTCACAAATTAACTAAGACTTACACATACTCTAAGTAAGTGTCCGTTGCTAACGTAAATATTGGTCTTAAGATTTACGATTTCGAATAATTTTGCGCAAGGAAAATAATTCACATATTTGTTTATGTATACTAAAGTGAACAAGTGCATCAAATCACAAATAAAAACCAAAGTCTTCAGTAAGTGGTCACTTATGTTAAAAGTGATGAATATTGCTTACACCAATCTTAATTGTTTTTATTAATCTGTATTTATATTCTCACATGCGACATAGGCTTGATCCTCGGATTGGATAGGGAAGTATGTGGCATGGTATGGTGGTCGCCATGTTAGACATGTGGGTTTTCTCTGAGTACTCACGTTTCCCCCCACTTTAAGGACCCCTCATGCCAACACTAGAGCCAACAAGAGACATTAAATATAAGTTGTATGATTTGTTGGGTACTTATGATAAAATAGATAAAGTTTATTTTATTTCATTTACATTGGATGCCTAAATTTCATAAAACCCTATATAATCAGAAATACATAGGAGAATCACGTGACATTCTTCACCAAACACTATACTATTGACCATGGCACTGACAGCACTTAAGGAAAAAGTATTACTGCATGGTTGCTTATTCCAGAAACGTCAGAAATGTGGATACAAAACATCTCAAAATTCGAACCATGTTTCTCAAATCATACAATCAAAACTTACAACCTTTTCTTCTATTTATACAACAATTCCCCATGAAAATTTAACATAGAGAAATTTTGGAAGCATCGACATCTGTTTTTTTTTCTAGTCACTAGACATTGTTAACATGATACATTTATTTCGTTCAACGCCACTCTGATTCGATACTTTAATACAATGAAGTGAAGATAAAAATGCCGTAATGTCTAGTAGCCAATACTTATAAAGCATTTAAAGGCAAGTTCTCTCAGCAAACCGTCGGCATTCCCATGGAAACAAATTGTGCCACCTTTTTAGCCTACCTGTTTGTTTTTGTTTCAAGCAGACCTCATTTAGAAACTTCTGAATCAAAAGAAGAAAAAAAACTATAGTAAAATCCATATAATCTGGCGTGGTGGAGTCTAGTGAACCCTTGCTTGACCTAGACAAGTTTAAATTTAAGGTAACAAAGCATAACGACATTAAAATTACGCTGATAAAAGTAATTGTCCCTACTTGTCACCATACCTAAGAGTAATCAGTGTGGTATAAAACGCTTTTCCCCCGAAGCTTGTCCTAACCGAATGACCGTATGTTAATAACAAGGTTACTCTGTCTTACCAAGTTATGTGAATCCGACAAAAGCTGTGTCCTGTAGTTTGACATTTAGATATATACATGTAGATGACGATTTGTCAATAAATATATAATATTTGCAATTTTGATACTAATGCAGATGCAATATATCCAGACGAACTAAAAGATACAGACACCACCTAATCTAACACATACTTCTTACTTGGCTATTTTATTCAGCATAGACACAGACGGAATTAACAACAATGTTATAGGACAAAAGTGAATATATCTACTTGCCTGTCGTTAAAGTTACACAATTAAGTAGCAATATCTCGCTGACGATCCGATATGCCAGGGTACGTTCAAAATATGTCAGTGATAGACAGGGGATTCCTATTCCTTCATGACGTCAGCTCCAATCTCTGAATCTCCCGGAAGTTTTTTGCACTGTTCACTGGATTTGTATAATACTTTCTATTGAACCAATTGGCGGTTGGTGATTTATATCTGTGCTTTAAATATTATAAAATGTAGTATCATTGTTATATTGGACTTTATAAATGGTGTTTAGTTTTGCTTCTATCGTTACAGGTTGTAATAAAGGCATATATGATCTCAATACGTTTTTTTTTTACCTATTACTCGTTTTTTCTGATAATTCCTATCGGTGGTGTACTGTATGTGTATATGCACCAGTTTGCGAATAATAGGCAGCCATATTTTAATTTTTAACTTTCATACGATAACGTAACACACTAAAACACGATCTGGGACTCGATTTATACCGAAAGAAAAATGGCTGTAATAAGACCATCGGTCTGTCAGTCAGTCCTTCCGTCAGTCCGTTCTGGTTCAATTTCTTAATTTCATGTGACTAACCATTTACTAAGTTATGGTTGTGCCGGTAGGAAACAACGTGTACTGAATCATCAATACTGTCAAAATGCATGTTATCTTGATTCCGCATACGCCGAGAGCTTCCCTACAATACATTTGCACACTACACAAATGGTGTACATTTAATACCAATTTTAATTCACTTGGACAATTATTGCCAACGATTTTTTTTCGTTAGAACGTGTCTGTAAAACTTTAGAAAAAAAAGAAAGCCATACAATACAATACAAGTGAACAATACAACAATGTTTTAATGTAAATTATGATTTGGATTACCAGATCAACATACAAAAAATATAACTTCATATATACATGATTTTACTGATGTTTAATTGTACGGTTTGTTCTATGAAGACCTTTGTACGCAGGGTTAATTCATGTTGATATAAAGAAGAAGTTATACAATAGCAACGTAACAACACTGAATATTTTGATGTGAATACAACAAATATACGTTGTCTACATCGATATAAATAGTTTCGAACGTGCGTTGTCTATATCGATATAAATAGTTTCGAACGTGCGTTGTCTATATCGATATAAATAATTTCGAACGTGCGTTGTCTATATCGATATAAATAGCTTCGAACGTGCGTTGTCGATATCGATATAAATAGCTTCGAACGTGCGTTGTCGATATCGATATAAATAGCTTCGAACGTGCGTTGTCGATATCGATATAAATAGCTTCGAACGTGCGTTGTCGATATCGATATAAATAGCTTCGGACATGCGTTGTCTATATCGATATAAATAGATTCGAACGTGCGTTGTCTATATCGATATAAATAGCTTCGGACATGCGTTGTCTATATCGATATAAATAGCTTCGAACATGCGTTGTCTATATCAATAAAAATAGCTTCCAACATGCGTTGTCTATATCGATATAAATAGCTTCGAACATGCGTTGTGTATATCGATATAAATTGGATTGGTGAGAGAACGCTTTTAATTAGATTGCAAAAAAGTGAAAGGGTGAAGTATAAATGCAATGGCAACATATTGTGTAAATTTTGTTGTCCAGTATATTGTTCTTAAGCAAAATAGCAATGGTAGGGGTGGTCATAGAAACATTTTCGTGAGTACAGTATCATTCAGACTGAGCTTTGCTAATTAATACTAAAATACAGTGTTTGAATGTTAGACCAAATATAATAATTGATCACACGAATAATTGACCATGTCAAATGGTTGCTGACATACAGTTGCATCAGATCTATTTTAGTAAAGTCTAAATAAGAACACGTGCAATGTATTTGCATCACCATCAATATCAAGACAATCAGAGTGCGTCATAACATTACAACTAATAAATTTTCAGGTAAAGAAATCCCCAATTTAAAAGTTGTTGAATCTTATAATTCTGGAGTTCATTGGGGGAATACTTGAAAGATGTACAATTATTCTACAATAGAAGGCTTCACTAAAGTAAGGAACTACCAAAAGCTTTGAAGAGTAATATCAAGATAAAATTGGATAAAACCGTTAATTAGCAACATTTTCTCTGTCATATGATGGCGTTGATTTATTTTAATTTTTGAGGAGAGCAACTATTTACAATATAAAAAATTTCAGATACCAAAGTATAAATCAATAGAATGTCCTGGACATAGATACAAATCCGGTAAAAATGGACAAACACGGACCTCTGGATACCAAGAGGTGGGATCAGGTGCCATGGATCAGTAAGCATCCCCTGTCGACTGGTCACACCCGCCGTGAGTCCACAGTCAAGTCCAATGAAACACGTGAGGAGTGTATCCTCGTCACAATTGGTACAGACGTCTCAACAACCGCCAACGAAAAGGCAACTCAACATTTCACTCAGTGAAACAGAGTAAACTATTATACCGACCATAAAATTTGCGGAACGTTGACATTAAACGCGGTTTTCGATATCCCTGTGTCAATAATTTGTCAGTGAGTAGTTTACCTCTGTATATAAAATCTTCATATGTTGTGCACGCCCTGGCATATCGGATCATTTGTGAAATATAAACTCCATATGCGGGTGACTGAGGGATATTACTACTTAAATGTGGAAAATTTACGATGGGAAAGCGGAAATCGTCGCGTTTATCGTACAGCTTAGTTGCTATTAAGTAAAATGTCTAAGTATGAACCGTGCGTGCTTGATTCTGTTGTATCTTTAATTTCTAGTTCGCTGGGATATATCGCATTGATATATGTATGAAAATTGTCATTATTAATTGACAAAACGTCGTCGATATATCTAAATGTCAAATTAAAGGACACCGCTAACTTTTTCTTCTTTTGATTCAGCAGTTTCTGAATGAAGTCTGCTTCGTATGAATAAAGGAACAGGTCGGCCAATAAAGGAGCACAATTGGTTCCCATAGGAATGCCGACAGTTTGTTGAAAGACCACGTCTCCGAACATTACAAATATATTGTCTATTAGAAATTCCAGCATGTTTTTTATATCAACAGTATATTTATGTGTAGAATCAGAGTGGTGTTTGACGAAATAAGTATCCTGATAGCCAATCACTAGATATTGAAATTTTCGGGTACCACCTTTAGTGAAAAAACAGTTGTCTATGATGCTAAAAAGTCTTTCTTTTAATTTTTTATGTGGAATAGTAGTGTAAAGAGTAGAGAAGTCATAAGTTTTGATACTGTGAATTCGAGAAAAATTGTGTGCCTTCAAATTTTCTAATAGCTGTTTAGAATTTTTAAGTATCCACATCTGATTTACACCGCTTCTGGAATAAGCAACTGTACAGTATTGTTGAAGTTTCTCCTTAACGGCTGTCGGTATGTTGGTAATGAATAAAGATAAGGGTTTGGTAGAACATTTGCTGGATCCTGCTATGTATCTTTGCTTATATGGGGTTTTATGAAGTTTAGGTATCCAATATAAATGTGGAAGCTCGAAGTCGGTCTCCGTTGTAGGTATATTAAATTAGCGTACTACGGACACTTGATTTTGAAGGATCTCGTCCTTTGAAAGAGAGCTACGTGTGTATGTTGGATTTCCAGAATTAGTATTAAATCCAAGTGCTTCTAATAAACAATTATAGTAATGCGCCTTACAAATACAAACTATATTATATGAGGCTTTGTCTGCTGGTACCAGTACATATTGGTCATGTAATCTATTTAGTTCAGTTACCACTTCTGGGTCACTAAATACAGAGGGATAACGTGTTTTCATAGTTCCTTTAAGTTTTCAAATGCGAGATTTTATCAACCGTCGTATGGCTTTCAGCCATTCAGTCAAAGTGTCTGGTTCTACGTCTTCATGTTTGTTCCATCGTCTGGCATAATCTTCGACAAAATATAAAAATTTCAGATACCAAAGTATAAATCAATAGAATGTCCAGGACATAGATACAAATCCGGTAAAAATGGACAAACACGGACCTCTGGAAACCAAGAGGTGGGATCAGGTGTCATGGAGGAGTAAGCATCCCCTGTCGACCCGTCACACCCGCCGTGAGTCCACAGTCAAGTCCAATGAAACAAGTGAGGAGTATATCCTCGTCACAATTGGTACAGACGTCTCAACAACCGCCAACGAAAAGGCAACTCAACATTTCACTTAGTGAAACAGAGTAGTCGCAAACAAGACTATTATACCGACCATAAAATTTGCGGAACGTTGACATTAAACGCGGTTTTCGATATCCCTGTGTCAATAATTTGTCAGTGAGTAGTTTACCTCTGTATATGAAATCCTCATATGTTGTGCACGCCCTGGCATATCGGATCATTTGTGAAATATAAACTCCAAAGGCGGGTGACTGAGGGATATTACTACTTAAATGTGGAAAATTTACGATGGGAAAGCGGAAATCGTCGCGTTTATCGTATAGCTTAGTTGCTAATTGTCCGTCTGTGTTTATACTAAGTAAAATATCTAAGTATGAAGCGTGTGTGCTTGATTCTGTTACAAAATCCATAACTAAATTGAAATTCTGACGCCAATTAAAGGAACGAGCTTCCCGGTATTTAGGGCCCGTTAAAATAAGATTTTTGAGACTTTCATTTTCAACAATAAAAACGTCTCCGGTGATGACATGCCCGATAGGATTGTATTTGATAGGAGATGAAGCACATGAAAATGTGACAGTGTTGTGTAGAAGATGGTTGATGTCTAGGCACTGCGAAAGTTGTTTGTAATTGAATAGCTTGGATGCGATGACAGGTGTATAGTTATATGAAATGCAAGGTGTGGTCTTCAGTTTAAAATATGGTGGGATACAGGACTGAACTTTTTTATGACTTAGAATATTGCCAATGTTTAAAGCGTCTTTGCCTTTATTTATAAATTTAACTTTAAGGAAAAGACGTTTCTGTTCAGAACAGTCATCGTTTGTAACGCGTGCAGGCTTAAACAGTCTGTGATAAGCGATGTCCATTATAAAGGAGCTCAGTATGTATTCGGGGGTTGAAGAATCCGTGTAGGGGTTCATTCTTGCTTCTTGAAAAAGTTTATTAAGATTTGTAAAAGGAACAGAATGACGTTTGCTGCGAATGTGATGAAGACCCAACGAAAGGTAAAAGAGATGAAAAAGTGACATCATGTATGTAGGGTCGGTTGTATGAACGATGTCCGTGACTTCGTTTACGTCTTACGTTAGAATTAAAAAGTTCCATCACATTAACACCATTGCACAGTGGGCTTGATAGATTGCAATTCTTTAAGCTTGTGTATAGCTCTTATCTTTTATTGTACATCAAATACAAGTAGTAAAATTGAAAAAACGAAATATTGTTTTAGCTAAACACAGCTAATGCCCTTTAAAACACTAACATGTCCGCCATGAACATCCCTGGACTTTAATAACTCAGTACAGTACAATGAAAACATTATAAATTAAACAAGCTTCCAAAAATCGTTTATTAATACTACACAAAACTAATTTGGATTAATCAGTTGTCAATTTCGTTTGATGAATATTTGCAACGTTCATTACGTCATAGTTTCTGAAGTGAATCAGAAAGAATTGGTCAATTAAGTTTTAGATGCATTACTGTATAGAACAATCATATAGAAAATCATTAAGCCTGGCAAAGTTCCATGTTACACATATCAGGGCAAAATAAAGCGGAAATATATGAATGCTCTTGATAGAGGGAATTATGGGAGCAACATTCATTACTGCAGTTGAAAGATTCTTACAATTCCTACAATAGAATAATTACTTATATTTAATAATTGATTACATAGCATAAATGCTTACATCGAATCTTTATCGAATGCAATTACTGCGTAAATGATTTTTGTATAGTTAAAATCAAACGTTTATCGACATATCCAGATAGAATGACTTTAATATATTATTTTCTCCTGAAGTATTAGACGTAAAATTTATTTTCAATATTAAAATTTAACCCCATAATCAATTGATATTCGCTGTACCACGTGGAAACGTTAAAGGGACACAAAAATTATTCCTTTTTTTCTATTCTTACTACTTGTACTTGATGTACAATAACAAAAAGAACTATGCACAAGCATAAAAATCTTAAACATGAATTGATATATTTTTTTCTGAAAATAAAGTCTAATGTATTATTCATATACATATAGTAATGTTGAGTTAATCAGTTGTAATTGAAAAGAGCTAAACCTGGGATTCTAAAGCAATTCTCACAAAATATACATGCATTGAAGATTTGTTTTTTGGTTATTGTACATCAATTTATGTAGTAAAACGTGAAAAAAACATACATACAGCTAATGCCCCTTTAAAGTACATGCTCATCTCATCTATTTGTTTGTTTTGTTTTATACATATATTTTCAAATTTTACCACAGACAACTTGAAATTAAATTAAGACGCTTGAAATATCAGACCAGTGAAGTATCAGGCAAAGACATCACCGAGATTGAATTCAACTGACGTTCTATTGGGTTTTGATTAATGTTTTAGCTGCTACTTATTGCTAATTAAACGTCTGTGAAATGTGCATGTATTCCTGTAAAATAAATAAATGTAATTTGTAAGTTTTCTTCATTGAGAAGTATAAATGCCTAGAATATTGTGCCAAAGACTTAAATTTGCATTCAAACTAAACTCGTAGCAGGTGCTTGCAATTGTCGTCGTTTTAAACAACTGAAACAAAAACATATGCAAATATTTTCAGAGAGTAAGAAAAGATTCGGCACGTTGTATCATCATAATCAGAAAAAAGATCATCGGAATATTAAATTGATTGAATTGCAATTGTTTATTTTTCATTTTCTGCCTCCTAAACCTGAAATCCTCTTGTAATGTTTATTCATTGAAAATTGAGTGATATATTCTGATCTCAATAATCGTGAACATTAAAACGCAATTGATTCCAAATGCTAATTCAAATTAAGATGATTTGATACGTTTCCATAGGAATCAGTTTCACATTAACTGTCTGAATTTACATCAGTTCCAGTGATCGTTTATTAAGGTATCGGATATCACAAGATTTTCAGTCATCTGTGCATTTTATACCTTTATTTTGTATCATGAATACTGCAAAATTGACGTCAGCTAATCAATAAAACCACTGGAATTAACTCTAAAATGATTTAATGCGCAATAATATAACTGTCAATGCAATAAAATATTGAAAGTGTCTTTGTTCAAAGCAAATAGTTAATAGAGTGATGCATGGTTGGTTGAATATCGAGTCAAAAATAAAGAAAAATGGATGTGTAATATCTCTCTCTCTCTCTCTGCGTGTGTGTGATATATATCAACTTATGGTTCCCATCCATTTTGTATTGTAACATGGGCTTTAATGTGAACAAGTAATGGGTATATGGCAATAAATTACACCATAGCTCCAAAGTATAATGACGAAATACTAATGGATATTCAAAAGTCCATTAGAATACGACAAATTAGATATAACAGTCTTTTAAAAACACGTAAGAACAGTGGAAGGAGACAGTGTCCCCAGATAAAAATAAAATGACAAACTATTGTATATTTTGGTAATTGCGGTGGTATCACGTAACACGCGGTTAACGAATCTGTATCTCGCAAATCAAGGACAATAATATATATAATATATACAATTATCTCTTGTTTGGAAACCCGAGTACATAGTAATTTCAAAATTCACCATTTGATTATTATCTAATTATATCTTGTCTTGAAGGATATAACAATTACAGAAATTGATGTTTTAGAATATTTAGATTGTAACTTGCAATCTATCAGTCATGTAAATCTCAACGGGTCTGATACTTTTTGTCCGTTTATAGCTTTGGGAGATATTGTTAAAACATACTTTAAATGATAACACGCATTCCGTTTCGGGCGGTTGATAAGAATCTGAAAAAAGACACATACAGTGAAAATTATTTTTTGATATCTGATGTATTAATGACTAAAGAAGTTTTATGGTCGATACTGAGATTTTGATTAACAATATAAAGTCCCTTTCTCAGGAATGTTAGATAGTATTCTCGAGCACGACTACAGACAGCGACTTCGTGTCGCCAATCAGATCTTTAACTAACTGATGACATTTTCACCGCACTAAGCTTTTTCAACAAACTCGAAAGACTTGCGACGGGTGTGGCATGCTGGCAGCGGGACGCTGACTCCTCCCGGACACCTGGTCCCATCCCGTTTTGGATTCGGAAATGTTGAGACAATTTGTATAATTAATTTGACGTATTATAATGTATTGAAGTTCCGATTATCCATTGGTACTTCTTCAAATTTAATTGATATAAAATTATAAAGATTCACCGAGCAGATTATCATACCCATGTAGGCCATACACTAGCAAAATTTTTCAGTATTTTGTTTCTGTTTAGCTTTCCCAAATGAAATGGTCGCATTTACGAAATAAATGTTGAGTATTTCGCATCGGTTTATCCTATATGCAATTTCTCTCATTTTCAAAAGAGTGTATTATTTTCTGAAGTTGATGAATTTCAGCATCTGTGCCATTTTTATATTTGACTAACCATTTGATGTGACACTTCCGGTTCCGGTTTTGAATTCATTTGACATTCTTATAATCCTCCATATTAGAGATCTTCCATTTCCGATGACCTATTTGTTGTCTAATAAGAATGGAAAATATGTGAATTGAAAATTTCGATTATCTCGAATTTCGGATATCTTGAAGTGAATGAGGCGAGCCCGTGAATTTGACGATAATGAGATTTTGCTGTATATATAATTCGTGGGGGATACTAGCAATGATATATCGACACCTCATGAATGTCTGCTATTACTTTTGTTGCATTGGATTTCTGATATCAAAAATGTACTGTTGTAGTTTTCATGTTCCCACTTTTTGATTCACCAGGGTTTTTTTCCAAAAAGTGGGAACAAGAGATAGTTATCTTGTTCCCACTTTTTGGTAAAGACCCCCGTAAATCAAAATTGGAAACACGATATATTAACTGAAATCGAAAAACTAAATACATGTATTCAAATCTGCAAATCCAGGTTTCTATTTAAACTTTCAACACTGACGCTTTTAATTACGTATGTCTTCAGATTACAGCGACTGCACTCCAGTAAATGTAGATCGACAACGTTCATTATTATGTATTTATTTAATAACGTTTAGTTCCTTACCCTATAACATTCACAAATACATCATTTCCTGTATTAACAATTCAAAGTCAATATAAATTTGTATCGATATATTACGGCAATAGAGCACGATGACATTTAAAACATTAAATTACGCTAGTATTAAAGACAGTTTTGTGTCGGTCGATATATCTTGCAGATCTTTAAGTTTGAAATGTTACACTTCTCAACCAGACATAATCAAAAGACAAGAATTTTCTTAGCATTCCTGTCATTCTGGTATAAAATTAGAACTGCGTCGGCGTGAGATAGATAATCTGTTTATGTCCAATGGAAATCTTGTTTTTCATTCAACTTTCTTTAGCTTTGGTAATTGTAAAACGGTGTCCATGCTTAGATGTCCTGGAAATTAGAGAAATGATTAAATCATCTGGGTTCCTAGTTGTCAGTTTAAAACATGTTATTTGCCTTCAAAAGAATTTATAATTTTTTTTAAATAGATTTCGATCAAAATTGGTACGGTGCTGCATATCATGGACATTCTTTGGTAATATGCTTCAGAGTTACACGATTTACAAAGCTCCTCTTTTATTTACATTTGTCATGCATTTCAATCAGGGCGCAGATAATTGATCTAATCGATTTGGTTTTAATGGAATTTTCACTTCTTTGTTCGAAATGGAATTTTGAATAGTGGATAACGTCACACTTAACAATATTTCAGTTATATGGTTGCAGCCAGTTTTTAGTGGAGGAGGATAGAACCCGGATGCTATGTACCCGGGAAGAGACCACCAGTCAATTGAGGTTCCTGCGCTGACAGGAAGTACGATGCTCTAACCACTCTAACCCCTTTTGCTCGACACTACTTATATTTAAATATTGTATATCATTGATCTGTCCTTGAAACAAACCCGTTAAACTCCTGCCAAGGACATGAACGCAATTTAGAAAGGGATAGTATTTTCGGGAGTTAATGTGCTAATCTTGTTTTATAAGCGTTTTATCTTATACCATCTAACATGTCAATCTCGTTTTAATAACTAAGCAGAATATTAGACCATAACGTGCATAAGAAATTGAACTTGAAACTTTCTCACATAAATGAGGATGGAATGCGTATTGATTATATGTGAATGACATCATGATCTGAAGAGTGATGCTCTAACGATTTGGCTATGGTGGTCCATTTGCAGTCCACAAAAAGGAAAAATAAACATTTGTCACATTTCAAGTTCTAATAGTATCGGGGAATTCTAGTGCTATTAATGTTATTTAGAGTGAGAATGTCGCTGAATCGAAATTTGAAGTATGCACAAACTTCAGATGTAATAGCTAACACATGCTAAATTTGATAAAACACTGATATAAATCCCCTTGTTCTGGAATTGTATGTATACAAAAGTCAATTGGGTCGAAATAAACATATTTGATCTCTTTACAACAGTGTATATATAATAACTAACATTAACCATATTACAGAGAGACTAGAATCCGTTATTGCTCAGTTTAAGCAGACATTAAACACCAATCAAACCTGTTTCGTGTTATAACCGTTATTGTTATCATTATTAACATTATTATTATTATTATTATTATTATTATTATTATTATTATTATTATTATTATTATTATTATTATTTAAGGGGTATTATCTGTTTTTACCCCCCCAAACAGATTTTTTTTTCTACTTTCACTAATTGTACTTGATGTACAATAACAAATAAGAGAGCTATACACAGGCATAAAAATCTTATCAATACATATTTTATGAAAATAAGGTCATGTATATATATTATTTATAAACAAATAGTAAGGTAGAGTTAACTAATTGCAATTGAAAAAAAGTACCAAACCTTGATTTCTCAAAATTATAGGCATTTAAGTAATGGTTCCTTGTGTACATATCTTTTTTGTTATTGTATATCAATCTATGTAGTGAAAACGGAAAAAACATCATGAATATCGTATAACGATATAACGCTGACACCTGGAATTTTAATGCGCTGTTGGAAAACTGATTGGAAAAAATTAATAAATGAATGATGATACTCCAGTATACAAAAACAAAGGAACAAAATAAATAAATATTGGCAGAATTTAATCCGCTTAAGTGTTGTAACCTTATTGTACCGAACTACTGAATACCATCTGATGATGGTTACTCATAGATTTTTTTAAAAACATTTAGATTTATTATTTGGCCGTGTATGATACCACTTTCTTCTACCTGAATATGTATCAACATTTTCTTACATCATCTACCCTTATGTATTACATGACTACACATCGTTATATTAAACGTCCATACATCTTCCTGTATATACCCGTAATACATTAACGCTACATGTCATCCTATATATATATGTATACCCGTAATACATAACACTAACATCTACCTGTATATGATCGTTATATATATCAATCTATGTAGTAAAACGAAAACATCTTGAATTTCTATAACGTATATACCTGTAATACATAACACTAACATCTTCCTTTATATAACCGTAATACATAACTCTACACATCTGATTCCTGTATATATCCGTAATACATATGACCACTACACAATCTTATCCTGTATATATCTACCCTTAATACACTACACATCGTTATAACACTCCACACATCTTCCTATAATTTCCTATATTTATACCAAACCTTGATTTCTCAAAATTATAGGCATTTAAGTAATGGTTCCTTGTGTATATATATATATCGAACTTCCTCATTTCTACATTTATATGTCTCTATACATCTTTCTACCTTACACCTTTATTTTTATGTGAAAGTTCAATGCTCAGTCTTTGTACTTCTGTTAAAAGGATCTTACGAAATAGAAATATATATATTGCACGTTGAAATCTTACGCGGTTTCCAGTAAGATGTAGAAGACATTTAGAAGTGCAATTAACTTAATCGTTCATGGTTTTAGCTGTAATGTGCAATATCACTAACAACTTTAATCATGTACCACAAAATCTTCAACTTTTTTTTTCATTCAAGATTTACCATTATGGAATTTAAAACAATAGATGTACAGCTATACATTAACGCACGGTAGATTTTGTTTGCGAGGCAAGATATATCAATACATTATTTAATGACCAAATAACACTCTATTGTCCTGGAAGTGAATACTGTTGCAAGGAAATGTATTACATACAATGTTTTAATCATAAAACTGTATTGATTTATGCACTGTCTACAATAACGAACGAACAATAATACGATTAAGTAAAACACACTATCAGAAAAAGGCTCAACTGGGAACGGTAGAATAAAAAGTTCAACTAGCACCAAAACGATGAGTTTTTTCTCACTAGATTTGACATTTTGTGCTTTAAACAAAGCTTATTTGCGGTCAGTACCATTGGTAGAGGCATTTGCAGAGGGTATTTGTTGTTATACCATGGCCAACAAAATTAGAATTAAAACAAAACATCAAAACACTAATAAAAAAGAGAAATATTTAAGATCTGGAAGTTACTTCTTGTTTTAAATACTTAATAAGTCAGGCAATTTGAAAATTCATCCAGCCTATTTGATATACTCAAGTAACTATAAACTCTCAAAAGTAGTTGGAAATAGAATATTTCCATTCATAGGAAAACTCTTCAGTCGTGATGTTGGGGCGGTATCTATTCAAGATAGAGACACATAGCATGCATTTAAAAGATACGATAGTACAACTTATATAAAATCACCGATACCAATGTACTGATCAAACGAATGTACATGAGCCAGTGTACATGAGCCAGTGTACATGAGCCAGTGTACATGATCCAGAGTACATGAGCCAGTGTACATGAGCCAGAGTACATGAGTCAGAGTACATGAGCCAGAGTACATGAGCCAGAGTACATGAGCCAGTGTACATGAGCCAGTGTACATGAGCCAGTGTACATGAGCCAGTGTACATGAGCCAGAGTACATGAGCCAGTGTACATGAGCCAGTGTACATGAGCCAGAGTACATGAGCCAGAGTACATGAGTCAGAGTACATGAGTCAGTGTACATGAGCCAGAGTACATGAGCCAGTGTACATGAGCCAGTGTACATGAGTCAGTGTACATGAGCCAGAGTACGTGAGCCAGTGTACATGAGCCAGTGTACATGAGTCAGTATACATGAGCCAGAGTACATGAGCCAGTAGACCAATCAGGTGAAAATTCGAAAATCCAGAGATGGGATCAAGTGCCAAACAGGAGTCAACCGATCTAACTCGCCGTGATTCCACGGTTAAATTGAAATGAAATAATGGGAGAATGAATTATCGTCATAATTGGTAAAGACAATGCAGCAACAAGCAATTCAACATTTTACTCGGTGAAAAATTATATTGCAAACAAGTAATTGTACCGACCGTAAAAATTGCCAAATGTTGGCATTGAACGCGATTCTTAATTCCTTTGTAATTACAGCCTATAAAACACGGAACTGAATATGTTGTAAATTTCTTTTATTGTTTCCACTTAACCCTGTAAACCCTAAGTATCTAGATGGTATGATCTTTTCTATTGTTTAGACCAGTCTGTTATGGCCTGTAGGGTTTAAAGGGTTAAATATATATAACTTCGGCTGTACCACAATTTTTTTTATATGTGCTATGGGCATATAGCGATGCACTGAGGTATTTTATTTTTATTTTTTAATTGCAACTCATACTGGTCAAACTGCCAATTGCAGGTAATATGGTCGTAGCACAAATACTAACAAGAGGCCCAATGGGCCTTAATGGTCACCTGACATGTTTGGTTAAAATTAGTTCACTTGTTCTTGAGAAGTCGAAATTATCTAAAATTTGACAAAAAACATTCCTGTTTACTTAGGTGTCTGTCAAAAACATGAAAAATTTCCTGTCAGGTTTAATTAAAATTAGTCCTCTGGTTTTTGAATTATTAAGCCATTTGCATATAACTGTACACCTGTGTTATTCAAGCGCCCCAAGTGACCGTATATTGACAGATTCCATTTTCAAAACAATCCAATTAAAGGGGAGATAACTCCCATAAGCGTTGACCTGACAATTTCGGCCTTGTAAACTTTTTTTATAGATTTTTGCGTGCTGAACATATTTACTTCTTTCACTTTCTATCTATCTATCATACATCTCAAGATAATGTCATAAAAAACCAGTCAAAGACAGGAAAAATCCACTTAAAAGGGGAAATAACTCCCATAAGGGTCGACCTGACAATTTTAGCCCTGTTGACATTTTTGTAGACATTACGTGCTGAAAACAATCAAAGACATGAAAAATCAACTTAAAAGGTGAAATAACTCCCATAAGGGCCGACCTGACAGTTTCAGCCCTATTGACTTTTTTGTAGATCTTTACGTGCTGAACATTTTTGCTTCTTTCACTTTCTATCAGAGAAAAGGGCCAGAAAGGGCAAAAAATTGTTACATCTTTAAAAGTATTCCCATGAATCAATGATCAGTTTTCATCTACAAACGCGATGCTTTTCAAGATAATAGGACAAAACTGTCCAAAACATGAGAATCCACTATCAGGGGAAATAACTCCCAAAAGGGTCAACCCGACAATTTCGGTCCTTATGACTTTTTTTTGTAGATCTTTGCGCGCTGAACATTTATGCTTCTTTCACTTTCTCTCTATCTATCATACATTTCAAGATAAAGCTATATGAGCTGTCGTAGGGGAAAAATTTAACATGCCAATTTTATGTAATATTTTATCTCATAATAAATATTATATATTCCTAAGAGACCATCTAGTGGTTAGAATAACAAATGTATGTATAGAATTGCAACAATCTTGCCAAACGTAACCTGTAATATCAGTTATTTTTTGTCCGCCATTACTTGAGAATGGCAAATTAACTTTTACGAAGATTACCGAGTGCCCATTAAACACGTGCTATTTGCAGTCAATATATATTCTATTATTATTACCGTTTGCGTTTATTTTCGCACATTATCATTTCATACCTAAATCAGGTTAAGCTGGTCTTTTTCGTCGTTTCAAAACATTCGTTTCTGAAATTGTCCACGTGCCGGGTATAAAATAATATCCTGTATTTTAAAAAATTATTTCATTGGATATTCCATTACTTTTGTGCACTTCATTATTATTTTTCAGACAAGGGAACTACAGTGAAATACATGCGATTCGGAATCTTCATAGTAAATGTTTTTTTTTTTTTTTTGGTAATAGAATTATTCCAATTTCTACCTACAATATAAAATTGATCATTTACAGAATTACCAAGAGAGATTGGTATGTCTGATTGTTAACGGGAAACACATTAAGTACCGTGGAGGTGACCAATCAGTCTTTGGGCCGACATTAACAAAACTACCAGACAATGTAGTAATTGTGTCTGCGTCAAGTGCACGTTGCTACATACGGAGAAATGTAAACAAAACATTCTGAAACAATTCAAAAGAGTATGGTATCAAACTATGGAACACATCAGATGTCGTTTACATACTTCAGAGAAGACACTTTATCATTTGTCAACGCCCAAATTGATAACGAAAGGACATTTTGGTACAACACCTCGAAGTCTTTATCGGAAAAGTTTAAGTATCGTGTCATTGAAAAGTATTTGGCAAAACAAATAAAGTTACATAAAACTCTTCACACACTTGCTACCGTAGGTGTAAAAAGTCTCCTTTATCTTGAAAAAATATATAATTATATGCAGGAAACGGCCCATTGAATGAAGATCAAGGGTGGCAAAAATGTTCTTGGCCCGAAGTCACTAAATTTACTGAGTAATCAAGCGCAACCAACTTTTGATGATTTTAAGGTAAAATCACGCAAAAATTATTCTGTAAATGGACATGTTCGTATATTGACGGCATACAATTGTAAATAATGATAAAAAATATTGCTTATTTGAAGAAATTTCAGAAATATTAACAGATTGTTTGAGTACGCACTCATCGTATATGTTCATTTTTACAGAAAAATCATAAGTGTGATGCAATATTTATGTTTGAATGATGAATGTTACCTTATTGTTCAAATCCAAAAGTTTTACAAACGATTATATAGTCAAAATAATGAAATAAAAGTTGAGCTGAGTGTTGAGTAAATTGTTGATTTCAGGCCCTGGTTTAAGACTGGAACATCTCAAAATTGATGTACGGTACACAAAGACATCGGTTTTTAATTGTATTGCTGTTTGACACAACTATAAATGACGCAATTGAGGTGGTATAAATATGTGAATTTGTTACACTAAATACCCCACGTACTCATCTGATAGCATGTCATTCATGGTGTAACACGTTGTCGAACAATGCGGGGAAAAGCATGCCTTTGGCGTGTATCCCTGATGGGCAACACCTTTTCCGCAAAACGCCCTCTATTAACAATATTAATAACAGACTTAAACGAAACGAATATATATATATATATATATATATATATATATATATATATATATATATATATATATATATATATATATATATATATATATATATATGTGTGTGTGTGTGTGTGTGTGTGTGTGTGTGTGTGTGTGTGTGTGTGTGTGTGACATATTCAAATTCCATCGCTAACGTTTTGAAACAGATAAAGGTGTTTCGCATACCACAACGCCACGACAAATAGTCGACAAAGATAATCCAAAACCTTAGATTTATTTTTGAAACCTATAACTTTGACCTTGTGAATAGTTTTGGCAATATTGATACTTCTGTGTCAATTCAAAAAGCAAATACATTGTATTTACGAATACAAGTGTGATTTGGAAATATCAGTCTTGAAGTTTAGTTTATGTAGCTGAAATACACATATATGAGTAATTTCCCGTCAATATAATGTGTTATTAACCCATAACTGCAAAATGTGCTTTGACCTGATCCCCAAAAATCCATTTACGACAAAATTAATGAGTTGATGGAACATCAACTCCTTAAAGGAAAAATGATAAAATAATACACACCTAATGCCCTTTAAGTCTCACCCGGAAGACTGGACGTCTTTTAGGTCTTTTGCATAGTACATTGGCGAAGAAGCAGTCACTTACATTTTGTTTGTATCACCAAATACTGGAGAAGAACCGATTTGGCTTGGATAGAGTTAGCTTCCATTCTGTTAAGTAAACTTGTTTTAATGAAAATAGATGATATCGTGGAAATCCATTGACATGTGCAACGCAAGACCTTGGCCGTCTTTGTACCAGTCTTATGTTAAAAGTTTATTTCAATAAAAGATAAAACGTCAGAATTAACCTTTTTACCATAGACACATGTAAACTGTGTTTGCTCAAATTTCAATATCCAATTATATGTGGCATTATAGCATCTTTTCTTTTGACGTCATTATAGCAAAAGAAAAGACTACGACATTAAAGACGAACATTAATGACAAAAAAAAACAAAAAAACAAAAACAAAAACAAAGTCACGACTTTGACAATTCAACTTATGCTTAAAATCATTCAAATTTTTTTTTTCTGTTTAGCGTCAATCTTAAAATAATAAGCTTGTCCTCTATATGGAAAAATAATTGGCTCATTCTGTTTCATATGAAATGTTAATTTTTACAATGATGAAAATAAAGGTTCACGTTTAACTATTCTTTTAGTTCCAAATATATCCCCCGAAATTATTGTGTTTTTTTCTGTTTATGGATCTCAAAACCTATTTATCAGTGGACGCTTAATAGAGAAAAACTTGGAATGACCGAATATCATTGTGTGATAAGGATCAGGGGGTAGTTTCGCTAAAGGTCGTAACTTTACATGTAGACGTAAAATCTAGACTTAAATCTAAATTGAGTTTCACTAAATGTCGTATATTTTTCCTACTTATATAAACTTTCGACTACGTCTGATCCAAACTACTAGTAATTCCACACGTAACGTAGTTTAGGTTAACGAGTAATCATATGTTTAAGACCTTTTGTGAAACTGTAACTATGTACAGAACATCGTAACTCGATTTACGTCGAAAGTTACGACCTTTAGTGAAATTGGCCTCTGGTACTAAGTAAAAAAAAACAAAAAACAAAAAACAAAAAAAAAACGTGAATCACTCTTCTATCATATACGTAACTAATAAGAAGATACAATTTCAAAGCTTCACTCTCATGCTTATCAATATCACCACAGACAGATTTCTATGTAATAAAGAAATTGATTAGCCAAGACATGGCTTTATTCTCGGTGGTCTATTCATTGTTTAAATTGCTCTCAGATCTTATTACGTCCAGATCTTTTCAAGCTTAAATTTATTTCCGACTAAAAATGTTCCGTAATTACATATTGTAACTATATTTACAATTTCGTCGTTTCTAATAAGAATGGAATGACGGCAGATCAACAGATATATGTATTCCCAAGTTTTTTATTCATAGAGATGTATAAGATGTTTGATTAATCAATACAATCATTAGAGTCTGTGTTTAGTGTTTGTATCCTAACCAGATAGAAGGATTAATCTAAATATAGACATAATACCAAAAACAAAAATATTGATTTTGGGAAAAGACCTAAATACCTGGTCCAGACGAACGACATTTTCTGTTATAAAGACTGAATGACTTATTAAGTTGTGCTCGAATAGAAACTACATAGATATCAGAATGATATTAAAATTATGAGGCAATGTCGTAAATAAGTAAATACGAGTATACAAATTATAAAAATGATGTTTGATGTTTGAGAATAACGGATCTATCTAAACGACAGATTAATTTTGTATATACCTGGAAACAACATAAGAAATATCTAAAGATGCATTGTGTGAAATTGTCTAAGTATTGGATAAAATTATTTCTATGTGTATTGTCGAAGTTGCAAGGGAACCCTATGTCACTTACTATCAACTCACTAAGCAGGGGATAGCTTGTAGTGGTCTAGTGGCAGACGCTCCATTCCCAAGCTGAATGTCTCGGGTTCGATTCCTGGTACCGGGTAATACTTAGGACCAAAAAAAAATTTAGTTCCTGTCCTTTACTCTCGCGGCATAGGATGTCTTTTGGATGAAAGCTTTAATAGCGTTGGTCCCATGTCACGTCTGGCGCAGCACGTAAAATCTCTGTAGTCCTTAGCACAGGTATAAATTTGTGCCACTTCACCTTAAGCTAATGTTATATCCATGTAAGGGAAAAGTGTTGGTTGGATGTAAAAGAAAAATAAAACGAACAGACCACTTGATTTATCAGATTTTTCTGCTAGATTGGAACATATAAATCAAGAGTTGAAGGTATTTCACACATACCTCTAAATGTTATCACTAAGGAACAAAATATTCAACAACTTTTGTAAACAATTGAGATCAAAAGTGTGATTTTCAAAAGAGAATTAATTGCCCTCTCGACAGATAAAATAGCTTTCACTTATCCTGACCCGAGTGTCCTTCGGTCAATTTAAAGTTATGAGAAGAAGAGCAAATATTAAGAGTACAACACGATAAGATGAGAGTGTATTTGTGTATCCTTTTTCAACAAATATGCGGGCATTAGACAGATGATTAGCATAACCACACTGTAATGATCTTGATAGGATACACTATGTAATCTTGGTAATGTAACTAGTTGGTATTCGTCATACATATTTTGTGTCTGTAAACATGTTCGTGTTTTACGATGATTCAAATTAGCTGGTGCAATGTTTCCGTTTCAAACGTAAATAAAACCAATAACGTAAATTTAACCATCATAGTTTGCCCATGCTAATACAATGATACCTCGCTATTCAGACCACCTAACAAACTTATTAAAAGTAGTCCTATTAATGAGGCGGGCTCCTAAGTGAAGATCTTGATGTATTTGATATTTATTTTGAAAATATCAAGAATCCGCACATTTATGATCCGTAATGCAAGGTGGTCCTCTTAGCGCAGTGGTCTTTTGGCGAGGTTCAATTCTATATTGATTTTATATTATGATCATGAAATATTTGTCGTGGCATACAAAAGAATGCTAATTCAATACTGTAATAATGAAATTTTATTTAATGAAATGTTACTTTATTCTGAGCATGTAACACGGAGGAGTAAACATTCAGTTTTTTATTCTTGAGCGGCCAAATGTCTGCTAATGACTGACCAAGGCAAGACCGAATAATGGGATTGGTGGTATGGCTGATGTTTGTGAGTCAGCATAACTTAAAGGCACAATTATTATCAGTTATTTGTGCACAATCCATCACGCAATTTACATTATAAATTTGAAAACATGACATCGGGTAACAAGGAACCTCGGAACACAAATGATTATTCCGTTAAGTAAATACATGTAGTTAGTCTTCAATAAAAACTGTTATAAACATATAAGAGACAATGTTTTGTGGAAAATGCACTTTGATGATATATCAAGTGACACGACTGATAGGTAAGTAAATGTCATCCATGTTATTTTAGCAAAATTCTAATTAAGTCTGTCTAAAGCTATTTCATACACCTCCGCGATGTCTGTAATGTGCAGTGTATTGTATCATAAATATGTAAATGTAAGTATGTTCAAATGATGATAATCAAGTTAGAACCGAAATAAAGATTTTAGCGAAAATTAAATATTGATCCTACAAATTGCAATCTTTGCACATTTGATATTTTCAGGAATTCGATGAAACGGGAATGTTAAGGCTATATAGAGAGCTTGGTATTGATAATATTATTAACATAACGACACCATATCACCATAGCAACATATCACCATGGTCCCATGAAAGTGATTTTTTATCATTTACTTTGAATATTGCTTTACGCCAAACTCAACAATTTGTCAGTTATAAGGTGGCGGCCAGAAAACCCGGTTACAATGTATTCGGAACAAGACCATGGGTTTCTGCAATCTGCAAGTGAACTGGCAAACATTCTCACGCAATCAGCTTAGGTTCCAGCGGGGCTCGAACCCGGTTGACCAGTCCAGGGGGAACCCGGTTGACCAGTCCAGGGGGGCTCCGTAGCCGAACATATTTCGTGTTTGCAACCATGAAGTTTTTCACTTCTGGTCAACCCAGATTCGAGCCCCTCTGGAACGTAGGCTGATTGTATGAGAATCTTTGCCAATTATTGAATATCACATTTAAATAAGTGCGGTCTTTCTTAGAGTTTTATGACATTATATAATTTCTGCTGTTTCTAAATTATATATTTCAAATGACTTAATATTCATTCATTTGATTTTTTTTTAAACATGTACGGTAATGAAAAATGCATTGATGACTTAGCCGCATTAAGAGTTCCTTATGTGATTTTATAAAACGCATGCGGACCTTATGTTAATCTACATTGACATAAGAGGTTCAACCAACCAATAGAATAACCAAATCATAATATTACATACATAAAATAATTGAACTGCAGTTAGATGGCATTCTTGAAGTTGTCTCTTGAGTGATGGTTTGGACCCTTGTAATATTTATCATTAGATTTTAAAGACATACACGATGTCGAAATGGAATTTTGGTTTATTTTTAAAAGTTTCAAATATTTCATGTATTACACAAATGAAATGTTCTTGACAAATTTCTGACAGCATATGACTTGTTATAATGTCGTATTTTATAAAAAATGGTCAAGTTAACATAGGATATTATTTCATTGATACAAGGAATTATAATTATCGGCGTATTTCATCCGTTCATCTAATTATCAGTATATGTTATATAATGAATTCCCATGGATTGAAATAAAAAAAACTCAAGTTAAAATGTATATTAATGATTTATGTTTTTTTTATATTATAGTTTTGGGTAATAGTTAAAAATAACACAGTAAATCCACCTCTGTTATATACAAACTTAAATCTTAATTTTTGCAATGCATTATAAAAGAGGCATTGGCTGTGGTTACCAAACAAATACATCGATTATTTTTCTATTTTTACTACTTGTATTTGATGTACAACAACAAATAGGAGTTATACATATTCATAAAAACCTTCTTTATGTTTTGTAAAAATAAGCTCAGGTCCAATGTGGCATGCATACACAAATAGTAAGAAATAGTAAGATTGAATTAATTAATTCGCAAGTGAATAATTGGCAAACTGGGTTTCTAAAGCAATTTTCAAAAAAATATATAGGAATTTAATAATTTTTATGCCTTGGTATATCTTTTTTTATTGTATATCAATATATGTAGTAGAATTTTTCAAAAAAAGATACAGCTAATGCCCCTATAATTTACTAGTATATCTCCGAGCGGTTTTAGAAATATATTTAAAATATATTCAAACAAACTTTTAACCCATAAGTATTCTTATGTTTGACATTTAAGTTATCAAATAAGTTTTAAGTGTTATAGTAGCAAACAAAGGGAGGCAATCAATACATGTTCTAGAAGTGTTTTGTGTCTAACAATCGCTGTGGTAATTTTCTAAATAAATATGCCTCACTCACTGTTTCTCTTCAAATATGTGGAAATCGACATTTATTCAAAATCGACTTCCTAGACAAACTAAATAAAGAAAAACATTTTTTTTTCGAATTGCTTAAAATTTTGTATAATAAAGATATTTATAAACTTAAAATAACACACACACATACACACACACGCATATATATATATCTATCTATATATATATATATATATATATATATATATATATATATATATATATATATATATATATATATATATATATATATATACAGATACACACACATACACGTGCACACATACAAACACGCAGACACACACAGAGAGACACATACGCACAGAGACACACACATACACATACAGAGACACATACACATACACACAGAGACACACACATACACACAGAGACACATACAAATACACACATACACACACAGAAAGACACACATACACACATACACACACAGACATATATTATTCAATTACCTATATATGATATAAAATCACAAATAGTATAAATCGGAAGAAGTTACATGAGACAATATACAAATCAGGTTGAAATACAGATGGACAGCTAGAAATCCAGATATGGGATCAGGTGTCCCCAAGGAGTAAGCATCCCCTTTCGATCGGTCACATCCGCCGTAAGTCCACAGTGAAGTTCAAATGATTTTAATACAGGAATTAATCCTTGTCAGAATCGGTTCAAGAACCATTACTGAACAGCAATTCAACATTTCACTCTAATACTGTAAAGGCCAATCCAAGTTTCTTTTTATGTTTAGCGGCCACACTTAAATAAAAAAAATTAAAAAAAACAAAATGAAACTTATAGGAAAATATCTGTGGCACATACTAATAAATTACCTATGAAATGTTAGTTATCCCAATGATGAAAATAAATGTTCATATCTAACTGGTCAATGCACGGCTATGTTCCAAATGTTTCCCCAGACATTTGTTTTTTTACTTTATTTTATGATATCAAAACATATATATCAGCGGACACTAAACAGAGAAAAATACTTGGAATGGCCTAATCAGAAACATGGAGATCTAACCCTATATTCAAACTGACAATAAATCAATTCATTCTACCTCAAGAATCTCTCTCTCTCTCTCTCTCTCTCTCTCTCTCTCTCTCTCTCTCTCTCTCTCTCTCTCTCTCTCTCTCTCTCTCTCTCTCTCTCTCTCTCTCTCTCTCTCTCTCTCTGTCTATCTCTCTCTCTATGTAATTGAAAACAAGGTTTTGTCCCTTTTTATTTCATTGATAAAACAAACAGATTGTATTGTTGCACTTTTACGGCAAATTATATTGATTAAATGTTATAACATTCATCTCTTTGTATTCAGAATGATGGAATTTTTACTGAGTATGTAGTAGTTACCATCTGAGCGGAATAATTCAAAGAGTTATTCCTCTTTGTTAAAACTCGAAACTATTATGTTGTATTTACTATTTAGTAAAAAAAATATAATATGACATTACCAATGAAATAGTTTCTTATTAGAAATATAAAAATCACAGATACCAAATTATAAATCTTCATGATATCCGAGAGCCGTAGTGACTACGTGGTACAGTTGTCGATTCTCAACCGGAGTGTCACTAGTTCGAGCCTCGGCGGAGGCGTCTGGCTTTTCCTGCCCTTCGGAAGAGACAGTGAAATCCGAGGTCGGGTGTCAAGTGTGTCGGACGCTCTTTCCTCAATGACCGTAAGTGCCGAACACAGGCCGAAATTTGAAACTCTTCATAGGCATTTGGTGACGTCCCCATATGAGTGAAAGGAAAATACAACAACATCAACAACAACAATAATCAGGATAACCTGGATACAATTTACAAATTTGGTGAACAATGGACAAAGACGGACCTTTGGGATCAGGTGCCATGGAGAAGTAACCATTCCCTGTTGACTGGTCACATGCAGACCCATAAATTATTACAATCTTAAGCGACTTCACAGAATTAGAAATATATCTACAAATTGAGATAATAACAATTCTCCGTAGTGCATTTCGATTAAGGTATATTGTATATCCGTCTGTTATTTCGTTAATTTCGTAAACAAAGGTAAATTTCATCGAATTTTCGTAAATATGAGTTTTCTTTTGAGAAAGTCTCATATAATGATATTAATGAAATATTTGTGAATTATTGTTGTACATGGATCATGAAACAATAACAACAAATATGTTTATATTTGCCAACTGAATTGGTGTTTTAACAATTAATCTAAAATAACAACTTGATTTTTAAATCCAACTTTGATATCTGATCCCTGGAAGCCGTAAATCTGTAAACGACACAAACTTATCTATCATAAAATATGATTATTACTTTACCAAATCAGGCAATGGATACTAAACAATAAGTTTATATATAACTATAATTATGATTTTCCTTTCGAAGTGAATGTTCTATCGCCATCTATTGAAAGCAACTTACACGATGAAATTTAGTTGTATACTTTATTATGAACTTAAATCCTGAACCGTCTTTGAGTATAGAAAAATCCACCTGGCGGGAGTCTTGTAAACGTTTTTAGATCTGAACAAGTTTAAATATTAGGTATTAAAGCATAACGACATTAAAAGTACTACACTGACATGAGTAATCGGTCCTACTTGTCACCATAGTATGGAGTATCCAGTGAGGAATAAAACGTTTCTCCCGTGAAGCTATGTCATTACCGGATATTGAGTTGAATGACCCGTATAATAATCCAAAGGTTACTCCGCCCCGCCTAGTTATTTGAATCTAACAACAGAAATTAATGAATTTGGGTTATAAAAGAAATGCATGGTCATTTCCCGGATGTGATGGGTATATGACAACTTCACTTCCCGTGGACCGCATTAAAGATTTCCTTAGTTTTATCAGAAAGTCTTGATCCGAGAGATTCAATGTCACGTGTATACTAATATAATCTTGGATTTCTTGATGTAATGAATTGCAACTTAAGTTATCATTCTTTACAATAATCAAATGATTTAGATACCCAGAGTCCGATTTTTCACGTGCAAATCGAAACGCATTCAGCAGATTATAATCAACATCATCGCCTGCTGGAATGAGAAATATTGTGTGCAAACTTTTTCTAATAGCATCGACATAGCTATCAAGAACAGGGACACCGGGTGTAAAGTCCTCCTCATGATAGCAACTGTAACCATATTCTTGTAGCGGTCGAAGAACAGAGGAAATCGCTATATTCCTATCGTTTTCGCTGTATACAATATGGACATTATGAGTTCTATTCTCCTCGGGTAGAGTGTTTTGATCGCCTGCCATTATATCCATGACAACATTTTCAGATGGTGGTGGGGAATGGTTTTTAGTGTCCAGAAAATACAACAGCTTTTGCCTGAAGTATTTATCACTTGTGTTTATGTATCTTCCTTTCTTCACGTGCAGATATGCTTGCATATCTTTGTTCTGGATGGATTTATTGTTTCCATGTTTGCCGACAACGATGACGTAATTCTTTCTCTGATGACGTATTTTCTCTAAAGCCTCGCCCCATGCTATTTGCATAACATCACTAATTGGACCAGAATTGGAATCTGCGATACTGGCACACTCAAACTCACAGAATTTTGATTCATTTTTCTCGTCAGGTAATACAAGAATCATTTTCTTGCTATTTCGAATAGCAGTTGCTATATTGCGCTGATATGTATAGCCCGCGATGAAATCTCTCGGCATCGCATGAATGTTCATTTTATGTTTTTCAAGATACGCCATGATATGATCCTTGATCCACACGAATAAATAATCAGGATAAACTACGATTACATCAATTATTTCACATTCGTCAAAGTTATTAGAATCACACCAACGTATTCCAAAATTTAGGTACAGAAACACTCGAATTTCCAGTCGATACACACAGGTAAATGTTACAACTGACATGAATAGAACCACGGCCATAGTTGAAAAGATAACTACTTTTAGCCTAACGTCAACGGCACAAATGAAATCTTTTGTATCCACCTCCACGAGTAATCTCCCTTTGTTGTCATTACTTACTGTGCATTTTATGTCCTTAAAGTCCTCGATTATATCCGCGTTCGCAGTTATCCAGTGCTTCAACCAAACAGTTTTGCAGTCGCATTTTAAAGGATTAATGCCCATTCGTATTAACAGTAAAGGAACATTCTGAAATTCAGCCGGGATATGTGCCAGGAAGTTTGAATTTATGTAGAGAACTTCTAATCTTGATAAGTGAAGAAGTGATGATGCTTCTATGCTACTTATTTGATTGAAGCTGAGAAGAAATGTACGTATTCTAGGACAGTATTTTTGTTGCTGAAGTGCGGATATATTGTTATGTTGAAACCACAAGTCAAGCACGCCATCTGGTAATCGTTTTGGAAGTTCCCGTAATCCTTTACCACGACAGTCCACAATAGAAATGTTACTTTGATATCGTAGATAACAATAGCATTCTTGGGGACAGTCTGGTATGTCCACTTTGCAATACGTTTCATTGCTGCGGATACTAAATATACTTTTCCCAGCAAATTCGGTTGGATACTTGCATTTCCATTCATGGATGAAATATTCTTTTCCGGTTAAGCTTATATTTCTAAACTTGTTGACATACTCATTAAAATTGACGATATCACAAAAACATTGAAGGGGATTATCAGTCAAAATGAATTTAAAATTGGTCATTATATATATAAGCCGGAAAACGTTTGTCGCGTCCATCTCGGTATCGGCAATTATTTGCGAAATTAAATTTCCTGTGAGATCGATTGATCTGTGGAACGTATATTCCTGTAGGCCAAACTGGTATGCATTTATTCTCTCTTGAAGTCTTGTCAGATTTAGGGAAGAAATATTATTCCCTTTCAGATATGCAAATTTCAATCCATGAATGTAAAATATATCCTCAGGAATATCTCGTAAATAATTCTCACTAATTGAAAGATTTTGCAATGTCCTGCTTCCGACCGGAAATGAAAATGTATCTATAATTGTAATGTAATTATTGTTAAGATTTATACTCTTTATAGAGTTCATCGATGCAAAAAGTTGACGGTGAATGGAAGTTAAATGATTATTTTGCAAGTAAAGATACTGAAGACTTAGGAGATCGTGAAATGTTTTAGGATGCAATTGTGAGATTTTGTTGTAACGAAGATCCAAGTATTTGAGGTTATACTGTTCTTTTAGTAAAAGAGAAGGCAAACTCTTCAATTGATTGTGTCCCAGTTGTAAAATTTCTAGACCGGTAATATTCGCCAATGCTAATTCTTCAATTGTTTTCAGATCATTTGACTTTAAATACAGAGCAGTTATATATCCCTTCAAATCGCCGTTATAAAGATGCACAATCTTGTTGTCATTCAAGTTCAACACAGGTAGAAAAAAAATAGATATTTGATTGAGATAAAGGCGTCCACTTTCATCTGTAGCATAGACAGAGTCATTGAACTCATGTGGTAGCAAAAACTCTGTTGTCCAGGGGAAAGGTGGGGGCCGCATAAGATCATTTGATGCCAGATCTAAAGTCTGAAGTTTTGGAAATTTTTCTGATAAAATGTTCGGAAATGTGGTTATAGATAAATTTTGCATTTTGAGTGTTATCATTCGCGGAAAGGATGATGCACACGACAAAAAGAAAATAAAGTCCGTAAAGGAAAAATTCATGATGCTTGAAATAGAAAAAACCGATACAGATAACAGATTTTTGCACTCTGCGTTAAACCCGAGACTCGTTGATATATCCACACTCACAGATGACGTCATATTGACAGATGGCGGAATTATTTCGGAAGTATAGTTCTGAATCTGAATATCTCTTAAATCGATAAATCGTAAATAAATGTTTTGAAGGAAAAAGAACAAGTTCTCAAGCTGACAGGTACATCCCCGCATGAAAAAGGTATCCATGTTGTATTCTGGATTTCTAGAAGTTTTGTTATCAATTTGCCGGTTTATTTTCACAGCTTCTTCAATTCCAGAAAACAGCAACAGCAGCGGCTTGATACAATAGAATGTGTAACCAATAGATAATCCTATTTCATTTACTTTTTTATATATCTCCATTATTTTAGATATATTCACATAACACGTGTTCGACGTTGAGTTTGATTTTAAGATAAAATCAAATGTTTGAACCAAATATATTTTGTTATGAATTTCCACCGGCGTTCTTGGCACCGTTACGGTTTTAATACGACAGTTTTCAATATCAATATCCGGTATGCATTGCACTATAATCATGGTGAATAGAATACTTCCGAAAATAGTCGTCAACTTCATACTAAGATGTGGGTCTTTAAATGTCGTGGTAAAAGAATCTGCATGAAAAGAAGAAAATTGTACAGTAAGTACAAATATTGTTTATCGAACAAATGAATTCATCTATATTTTACTTCTGTATTTTACATTGTTTGGCACTAATTGTTTTGTATACTTGAAAATGATATGTATTTTTCTACAACGGACTGAGGAAAATAAAGTCAATACAGGTGTAGAACCCACGGGTAGCAGGGGAAAGGGGGGGGGGGGAAAAAAAAAAAAAAAAAAAAGAAAAAAAGAAAGGTGGGGAAGAAAGGGAAAAAAAAAAAAAATAAAAAAAAAAAAAAAAAAAAATAAAAAAAGGGAAAAAGGGGGGGAGGGGAAAAAAAAAAAAAAAAAAGGAAAGGGGGGGGAGCCTCATTTATCCTTCGAAGAGAATATGTTTTATTGATAGGTACTGGAATTTATTCAAAGAAATCAAAGGATCATTAGCTGTGTTTATATTTCCAAAAACATTTCTTTTATTTTTTACTACTTAGATTGATACACAAAAAACAAAAAGATAAAAATTCTTAAATCACTATATGCCTGTGT
>BROG01000555.1:197500-252500 GCA_030159075.1 Atrina japonica
ATGGTTCAATGCACTCAGCCACAGTGCCCCTAGTAATTGTTGGATGTTATGTTACTAAATATAATTAGAACTAAAATATATATGATGTATTTTAATAATCATGCCTTATTATGGCATTTGGTGATATCTACGGAATCCAATAAACCCAAACTATACCTGATCAATCGGTATATCTTTTAATTACTGTTATCCCTTTTCAATAGACTGTTCATGCGTGTACTCTGTTGAAAAAATAAACTTACCTTATTTTTTCTTCAAACTTAGTCAAAATTGAAATAGGTAATACGGTTTATCCAAAACATATAAAGCTAATAAAACCGGAAATGCATTCAGTTGCCTCGTGAAAGAAGGTAGAATTTGGGCAATTTCATGCTTGACATATTTTCAAAAGTTGAAATAGACATCTTGCCGACACAGGATGGTTGTGAATCAAATCTGAGATTTAAATAGGTCAATACACATGAAGTATGCATAACTGAGTTACCCGGCCGTTAACACTGAATATGTACCCAAAGCGTGGTAAACAAAATCTCGTTTTATACCAATTGATCATATACAATGAATCTTAGTTTTTAGACCTTCTGTCACCCCTTATGTGCCATGATTTCAAGGTACTTTTCACCAATGTAACATTGACATCACTTTACAATTGCAGACTTTCGTGTAGTAAATAATCATATTAGATCCGGGTATTGACCATAAAACTTGAGAATTTACTAAAGGCTGACAATTGTATCAAATTGGTCTGTTAAGCCAATCAGATTTCAAGAATAGCCAAAGTTGTGTAAAATTTTAGACTTAAGCAACTATAAAGTTTTATGGTGCCAGGCCCTGGGCACGCCGTCACCAAGCTCCACTATGTAAAAATTAAGTGGACAGAGTAGGTCAGTCGGTGGAGCGCCAGATCTTAAAGCATAAAGGTCCCTAGTTCGATCCCCGACCGTGCCAGTTTTCAGAGGTAAGTTTTCATCTCCTGTCCACAGAGCTCTATGCCTAGATGTGCAGTTTGATTACCTTCGTCGGATTGCACGAGTGAAGTGTCACTTAAAAAGCTGTTGGCAAAACGGACCACAAAAGCAAGGATATAAAAACACACACACTATACATATCTCTCCCTGCCCCACGGGGACGAGTGGCAAGGGATTTAAGTACTCACGCCGCTCCTTAAATCAAGCCAAAGCAAGCTAGCAATGTGGAAATTACTCAACTTTAATTCCCAAGCTCAGCTAACGAAACCAACGGGTTTTGGTAAAAAGAAACTGGTACTGAAGATTTGAGACAGCAATTAAAAATGGCCAATACACACAATATATTCATGATGTGCAGACAATTTAGTAATTCATTTCACGACAATTCACATTTTAGAGTTGCAACAGAAAGGATTAATCCTACTGAGTGTTTGACTCTCCTCAGGTTTGAGTGTAGGTCGGAATGAGTGACCAGGTAAGTGCAGAACAAGTTTAAACCTTTTACTAAGCATACATAGACATACATACAAGATGTCGAAATGGGATTTATTGTTTGTATCTAAAGTTTCTAATATTTGATGGTTTATAGAAATAAAATGTTCTAAAATAGCCCGGGTTGAAAACATTTTTATAATGTCGTACTTTGTGAAAGAAATCGAATGTGAACAATGATCGAGTTAACATTGGATATTACTTCATCAATCGTCGACGTATTTCATTAATTCTAGCCAATTAATGTATGGTATGTTAAAATTTTCTACTGCAAGATATCTTCTTAATTTTTTAAATAATAGTCTAGGTCTAATGGGCGGATAATTTTATCCGAATGACAACCAACCTGTATGACTTTAAGTTTGTTTAAGGTAATATAGATCACTGATACATGATTTCGATTTGTATACATAAACATTGATAAATTTCTAATATTTGATAGTCTGAATAGCTGAAAATGTGGAAATTTACGAGGGGAGTAGTTTACACTAAATACGCGTAAATTACCTCCGCGTGCCAGTCCCACAATTGTGCTGAGACTTATCATTCAAAACAGGACTGCACAGGCTAAGTTGCTGACATTGCGTAAAAAATCCACGCGAATGGTTTGCATAAGAAAATCGCGTAATCAACAACACGCGGACATTTACAGTATATCAACGAGTTGCTTTTTGTCATTTACGGTTGCGGTCTTAAAATTATATTTAACACGGTAACGTGAAAGCGAGTTCAGGAAATCTTGATGTAAACAGAACATTTCGCATTATCAGTGTGATATATCTTTCTCAGTATACTTCCGGCCAAGAAGAATTCACTAAATATGTGTACTTCTAAAAATGTCACCCCAATAAGAGATTTTTCTGTTTTGTGCCACGAGAGAGAGAGAGAGAGAGAGAGAGAGAGAGAGAGAGAGAGAGAGAGAGAGAGAGAGAGAGAGAGAGAGAGAGAGAGAGAGAGAGAGAGAGAGAGAGAGAGAGAGAGAGAGAGAGAGAGAGAGAGAGAGAGAGAGAGAGAGAGAGAGAGAGAGAGAGAGAGAGAGAGAGAGATGAATGACAGAGAACTCTGTGAAGGTCAAATTTTAAACATTAAGACAGTATCATGACAGTTTACTATTCACCGGACAGGTATATTTAAAATTACTATTCACCGGACAGTTATATTTAAAATTACTTTTCACCGGACAGTTATATTTAAAATTACTATTCACCGGACAGTTATATGGTGGAAGTCAATCACCCTCAATTAGTTCGATATACACAGAACGCTAAATCGATGTTTTATATTTTTATTGGAGGATTGAATATTGAACGTATGATAATTCCTATATGCTTCCAGTGGGATTCAACAGTAAATAACGTTGTTCCTGATAATTTCCCCAAAACATTGATACTCAAGTACATTTACGTTGAAGAATAATTTCACTTCTCCTCTCAAGGGATACAGTTGTTGATGATTTCTATGAGCGTTAGTCACCCACTAATACAATTAAGCAGACTGAAAACAAGACATGCGCTACTGTTTCCGTCTACAGAAGTATTGTAGAAATGTTGATTGCATAGTAACCTTGCAATTGTTTTCCTAATCAAGACTTTCACTAATGATGGGGTCGAATCATGTCATTTAAAAGTTAGTCGGCATTCCTTATAATCCAAAGAACTAAAATTCCGTGCCGTAACAGACATGGACAGGTACAATCCTATTTAATGGCAAAGACAAAATAGCATAGGATAGTTCCTAAATTAAGTAGTTGTCCGTTATGGTACATAAAATATATGTTCTTATTTTATTTTGTATGCACAGTGCATTATGTGATCGTTTTGGTTTATCTTTACAAGCAATCTATATGACAAAATACCCAGATGAGACTTAAAAAATAAATGCTTTTTGTCTTATTTTTGACATTGATCTTTTGTGTTGTATTTTTCATTTTTGACAATTTTGTCAATTTCCAACAATTAAGTAGAAATGTGGATATACATAACCATTTAGTATATTCACATATGCTAATATATTATCTCAATCAATATTCATGTTTATATAATGACTCTATGGAATAAAAAGCATTACTTAGATGATATTGATACATTTAATAGAAAGTTGAAATTGACAATTTCATGGTATAAAAAGTTTTACATTCGCAGTAAGTCATTGTTTAAGTAATATAAAGATAAATCATTTATAAACTCATAAACACATACAAAATGGATCACACCACTTTTAAAAATTACTGTTAAAAACAATTAGGCTAAACAAAATAATTTTGAGTTTTTCCTACACGGATATATTGGGATCATTTTCTTTTGGTTGATAAATTGATCATTCCATGCCAGTGAATAGGTTTCAGACACAACAACGCACATGCTAATAAAATGAATAGAATTCCTTTTATATATAAAAGTATTTAGACTGTCTATAGGAAGGGTGTTGACTAGACAATTGATATGGTGAGGTCCGAGCCGAAGACAACCTAATTCCGTATGCTATTCATAAACGTTAATGTGTGTGTGTGTGTGTGTGTGTGTGTGTGTGTGTGTGTGTGTGTGTGTGTGTGTGTTTAACGAATGAACGTTTGTCAGAGTGCATTTATTGTCAATATGGATGCCATTGGGGTGACAGAAAGAATGTCGCTCGCTAAATGCATTCTGACAAGCGTTCATTCGTTTTATTTGAACATCATAGTTTTCAAATGGAAAAACAAAATAATGGAATCGAATAATCCGCCTTATACGTGATCGGTTTTATTATGATGGAACAGCGGAGCCCAAGGTAGAACAGTAACGAATAGATTTTTTTTTAATGAAAATTCTTGGTATGACGTCATTATATGAATGAAGTCATATCATTGCGTGAGGAACTTCATTTAAAGTTGATATAAACGCCACCTAGATTAAGATTATATCTATGGGAGATTGCTGCGGTCATTGTATATATATATATACATATATATATATATATATATATATATATATATATATATATATATATATATATATATATATATATATATATATATATATATATATATATATAGACAGGATAAGGAATAAATAAAATATTTTAAACATAATACCAAAATTAAAATGCTCAAGACGATCGTTTCTGTCAATTAGATTTCATCAGTTAAGCTCCAATTTTATATATTTTTTCTAAAGGGAAAGTGGTAAATAATAAATTTAAATGCCTGGCCAAACAAATCCTTCTAAGAGTAAACACTGTAAAACATAAAATAAATTTGTGTCCCTACATATATGAATATATAGTAGACATACATGCACTCGAAATAACGTGTATTTCTAATTGTAACTGCATTATCGATGGTTTATAATATAGAAACAATGCACAAAATGTTGTATACTTGGAAATATCTGCTATTATTTTTTTGTATTCCAATGACCGTAGAATCTAAAGCTGGCACGTTTTACAAAAGTGAAAATATATTGCATACAACTGCGAGGATGGACAACCAACACTTCATCACAAAAATGACCACGCCGACTGTAATACGGTGTTGTATTTATTGTCAATACACAGCAACTTGTGTGTCCATATCCTATGACTTCGGGGACAGAACCTGCCACTTATTCTCAACATTGTTCAGCAGCAGCAGCAGCAGCAGCACCACCACCACCACCAGCACCACCACCTCATGCAGCAGCACCACCTGCGACCCCACCAGCATCTGTGCTGTCATCACCACCAAGAACTGCTTAGGCACATGCAGCACCACTACCTGTTTCGATACCTTCACCTGCATCGGCATTTGTATTACCACAAACATCATCGATAGCGTCATCATTACCAGACCCATCAGCATCGATACGTCTAGTTTCGCAACGTTCCAGCATTATAACAAATAGTAAGTACACTCGACAATTGTAATGAAAATTAGATATAAATTAGTATTTTTAGGTACGTCAAAATTGACAAGTAACGAATTGACGAGGGACAAAATGTTGTGAAGTTAGTTTGACAAGTGACGAATTGACGAGTGACGAAGTGTTGTAAAGTTAGTTTGATGAGCGAAGACTTGACGAGTGGCGAAATGTTGTGAAGTTAGTTTGACAAGTAACGAATTGACGAGTGACAAAATGTTGTGAAGTTAGTTTGACAAGTGACGAATTGACGAGTGACGAAGTGTTGTGAAGTTCGTTTGACAAGTGACTATTTGATTTGTAACAATCATCTTTACTCTGAAACATTCATTTCTTGGTTAAACAATGTCTGTACATTTTAAATATAAATCCAATATTTGTTTTGAAAATTTGAAGTAAAAGGTAACGTTCTTCATGGTAACATCGTCAATTTGTTAATTCATTGAACAGATTGACAAGTGACACATTTTTTTTGGAAAACTTTATTTCTTGGTTCAAGGCAATGTCTCCGGGCTTTTAAAATATAAATATCTACTTCCAAAATTTGAAGTTAAACACCCCTCATGCAGACTCCGTCAATTTCGTCAAATCACCAAACAGATTGACAAGTGACGATTTTTTTCATTATAACTTTATATCATGGTTCAAGAAAATGTCTCCGGATATTTTAAATACATTGTATATATATATATATATCTTTATCAACGTTAACCCTTACGTCAATGACGTTACTTTAAATTACTGGAATGTAGTTATAATTCGATTTTTGGTGCAATGGATGATTCGGTCGGAATTTCCGACGATATTGTGAGAGAGAGAGAGAGAGAGAGAGAGAGAGAGAGAGAGAGAGAGAGAGAGAGAGAGAGAGAGAGAGAGAGAGAGAGAGAGAGAGAGAGAGAGAGAGAGAGAGAGAGAGAGAGAGAGAGAGAGAGAGAGAGAGAGAGAGAGAGAGAAAGAGAGAGAGATATATATTTCCCCTTTTATTCACAAAATGTAATTGCTTAAATTTTTTTTTTCAGTATCCAAAATGATTAAGCTGATACATTATCTATCGTACTCTCGTTTGCTGTCATCGCTCCACAACTTTTACGGCCGGTATACTGGTTTTATCTAAAATTACTCTGTTTCACTTAATGAAATGTTGAGTTACCTGTTCGACAGAGTTTGTTGAGTCCTGTGTACCAATTGTGTCCATAATTTGTTTCTTAACAGGGGATGCCTACTCGTCCATGGTACATGATCCCACCTCTGGATTTCCATGCTTTCCAATGTTCACCAATTTTGTTTATTGTCTCCTGTACAACCTAAAGATAAATACTTTGTTATCTGAGATTTTTATTTGGATCAAGACACAATATGTTATATGCTTGCTTGAATTAAGTGACATTTAGATATATGTTACCATTAGCTTCTTAAAAGAAAAACATAGCTGTTATAGACAAAAACGGATATTCCGATCAGCCATATATCCTTGGATGAAATCATACAGAAGAGTACCAGCAAATGAATCTATCCAATGATAATATTGAAAATATAGATATCTTGTCAAAAATACACTGTTGAAAACTCGTTAATATTTTCAAAGTTGAACCGAACAGCAGAAGTAATGTCAGACGATTAAACAGTTGAAGCCGTTACCCATCGATTCTGATTCTTAAGACGACAGTACGTAAATAAATATAGCCACGCTCCAATTGTAACCGAGGCTAAGATGGCAAAAGATACACCCCAAACTATAACCGAGGTTAAGATTGCAATCGATACGCCCCAAATTATAACCTAAGTTAAGGTGGTCATCGGTCCCACCAGTCTGTAACCGTTGCTAAGATGGCCATTGATATTGTTATTAAATATCTTGATCACCAAATTTCCACCACGGAAACGGAGATTCAGAGATGTTTACCAACACTGACCTCTGACAAAACAATGCTAAACAAATACTAGTGATAAGTGATTTTTTAAGTGCTCGATGCTATGTAGAATTCGTCTGCTTTTGCTGTACGTAGCGTGAATATATATTTATATATATATATATATATATATATATATATATATATATATATATATATATATATATATATATATATATTATAAGATTGTGACCTCTCCATATATGGGAAAAATTCTTAGCGACATGTAAAAACATGAAAAGCATTAAAACAAATAAATATGACCATGTTCATCTTGCTTTTGTTACAGCAGAACCTCCATGGCATAGAGGTAAGAGCATCAGGCTTTGAACCATGGAGTCTCTCACTTCCAGTCAGCACAGGTTCGAGTACCACTTGAACCTAAGCTGATTTTTGCTAGAACCAAAATTGTGCCAGTTTACTTCCGGAAGGACGTTGGTCTTTTTCCGGGTAACAGGGGTTTTTTCTCCACCATTACAAGTTGTGTAAAGACACCATTAAAATCGTTACAGCATAAGGTAACAATGAAAACTACAGATGGATAATCCACACTCCAAGTCCATTAGAATACGACAAATTAGATATACAAATGATTTCAACATGAGGAACTATTGGGAATCGGAAAAGGAATGGGACTAGTTGTGCAGGTGTCATATAAGACTTGCTTAATCGTATTGAATTTCCCATGGAATAACCGGTAATTTCAATTCCTGGGTAAATGTTTTTTCCATACAATTATAAGGAAAACTTTGTATTCTAGAATTATAACAGCGGTAATTCGTTTTATGTTTAATGCATATTTAAATTAAATCTTGTGATAGCTCATAGACATTCATTTATTCATGTTTTAACACATTTAATGTTAATTTAATAGATGTAAATTGATACAAATGTTATCATAAAAAGCGCTGAACAATTAAAAGTTGTATTCAGTTTTTTCTTCTTCATTAATAATAATTATAATCATCAACAATATCATCATCATCATCATCATCATCATCATGGTCAATATATACTACTACTACTACTACTACTACTAATAATAATAATAATAATACTAATTTTATTATTATTAGGGTCATCCGACTTCAGGTCGGATGACCCTATTGTTATTGCAATTATTAGGGTCATCCGACTTCAGGTCGGATGACCCTATTGTTATTGCAATTATTATTATTATTATTATTAGGGTCATCCGACTTCAGGTCGGATGACCCTATTGTTTTCGTGATTATTATTATTATTATTATTATTATTATTATTATTATTATTATTATTCTTTTTTTTTTCTCCAACAGATTTTGTACTGGCTGTAGCTCATAAACGGCTCAGCCGATTTTTGCTCAAATTTTCTAGAAAAAAAAAAACATTAAAGCATCAGAGGTGATCCAGGGTCATTTTTTCTAATTTTTCCAAAATTCCCTCTATTTTCAGAGTTATCTCCCTTTTTCATTTTTCACATGTCCCATTTTGTGGCACACTGTTCTCAGGAACTACTGAAGCTAGAATAAATCTGTTTGGATTTTCTGGTAGACCAAAGACTGAAGTGGTGCATGTGGGTTTCAAATTTGATCTGAGTGTCCCCATAAAAAAGCTCGCTAGGGCATGGGAAAAAAGGGTTCATATTTTGTCAGCTAAAAATGAGACAAAAGTCAAAATATCTCAGAAACTAAGCATCTTTATTATAGACATATGCATGAGAAAGTTGTTTAGTTTTATGAGCTGCACATGCTCAAAAAATTTCAAGGTCACAGGATTTAAGGTCAAGGTCACAGAAACCTTTGAAAATTTAAAATCTCAATATCTCTAGAACTATCAGATTTTAGTATAGACATATACATGATTGATTTGTAGAGAATAGGCTGATAAATGTTCATACTAAATTTCATGGTCATCGGATAAAAGGTCAAGGTCACAGGTGAGTTTGAAATTTCTCTAAAAATTTCAATTGAAAATAGCTCGAAAACGGTGAAACTTTTATATACCTGATACTGTACAAGATATGTACATAATTCGATGAGGAATTTTGATGTAAAGTTTCAAGGTCGTTGGATCAAAGGTCAAGGTCACAGCTGAAATTGAATATTTCAACTCAAAATAGCTCAAAAACTATAGATCTTTTATATATAGGTTAGTGTTGCAGATTTGTAGGGAATGAACTGAAGAACACATGTGTGAAATTTCAAGGTCATCCGATCAAAGGTCAAGGTCACAACTCAAAATTGAAAATTTCAACTCAAAATAGCTTAAAAACTATAGAATTTTTTATATATAGGTTAGTGTTGAATCATTTTGTAGGGAATGAGCTGAAGAACATACGTGTGAAATTTCAAGGTCATCCGATGAAAGGTCAAGGTCACAGGCAGAAAATTGAAAATTTCAACTCAAAATAGCTCAAAAAACTATAGAAAATTTTATATTATAGGAGTTATTGTTGATGACTTCCTAGGGAATGAGCTCAAGAACATATGTGTTGAAGTTTCAAGGTCATCCGATCAAAAGTCAAGGTCACAACTCAATTTCAACATTTCAACTCAAAATATCAAAAATTGTCCTTCGTGGATCGGACTTCGGTTCTCAGGGTCATAGCTTCTGAGCTTTGCTCTGTTGCTCAGCTGAAGCTGTATCAAAGCTGTAGCCTCTCAGCTATGGTCGGATGACCCCTTTTTGCTTCAGCAAAAAGCTCAGCTCTAGTTATTATTATTATTCTTTTTTTTTTCTCCAACAGATTTTGTGTACTGGCTGTAGCTCATAAACGGCTCAGCCGATTTTGCTCAAATTTTCAGCAACATTAAAGTGCATCAGATGATCCAGGGTCATTTTTCTCATTTTTTCAAAATTCCCCTCTATTTTCAGAGTTATCTCCCTTTTTCATTTTTCACATGTCCCATTTTGTGGCACAGTTTCCTCGGGAACTACTGAAGCTATAATAAATCTGTTTGAATTTTCTGAAAGATCAAAGACGGAACTGGTGCATGTGCATTTCAAATTTGATCTGAGTGTCCCCTGAAAAAAGCTCGCTAGGGGCTGAAAAAAGGGTTCATATTTTGTCAGCTAAAAATGAGACAAAAGTAAAAATATCTCAGAAACTAAGCATCTTTACTATAGACATATGCATGAGAAAGTTGTTCAGTTCTATGAGCTGCACATGCTCAAAAAGTTTCAAGGTCACAGAATTTAAGGTCAAGGTCACAGAGATATTTGAAAATTTAAAATCTCAATATCTCTAGAAATATCAGATTTTAGTATACACATATACATGAGTGATTTGTAGAGAATTGGCTGATAAATGTTCATACGAAATTTCATGGTCATCGGATGAAAGGTCAAGGTCACAGGTGAGTTTAAAAATTCTCTAAAAATTTAAATTGAAAATAGCTCGAAAACGGTGAAACTTTTATATAACTGTTACTGTACAAGATATATAGATAATTCGATGAGAAATTTTTATGTAAAGTTTCAAGGTCGTTGGATCAAAAAGTCAAGGACCACAGCCTCAAATTGAAAATTTCAACTCAAAATAGCTCAAAAAACTATAGAACTTTTATATATAAGTTAGTGTAGATGATTTGTAGGGATTGAGCTGAAAAACATATGTGTGAAATTTCAAGGCCATCCGATGAAAGGTCAAGGTCACAGCTCAAATTGAAAATTTCAACTCAAAATAGCTCAAAAACTATAGAACTTTTATATATAGGTTAGTGTTGATGATTTGTAGGGAATTAACTGAAGAAAATATGTGTGAAATTTCAAGGTCATCCGATGAAAGGTCAAGGTCACAGCTTCAAATTGAAAAATTTCAACTCAAAATAGAGCTCAAAAACTATAGAAACTTATTATATATGTGTTAGTGTTGCAGATTTGTAGGGAATGACCTGTAAAACTTATGTGTGAAGTTTCAAGGTCATCCGATGAAAGGTCAAGGTCACAGCTCAAATTGAAAATTTCAGTTCAAAATAGCTCAAAAACTATAGAACTTTTATATATAGGTTAGTGTTGATGATTTGTAGCAAATAATGAGCTGAAAGAACATATGTGTGAAATTTCAAGGTCATCCGATGAAAGGTCAAGGTCACAGCTCAAATTGAAAATTTCAACTCAAATAAGCTCAAAAACTATAGAACTTTTATATATAGGGTTATGTGTTGATGATTTCTAGGGAATGAGCTCAATCAAGAATCATATGTGTGAAGTTTCAAGGTACATCCGCATCAAAAGTAAAGGTCACAACTCAAATTCCAACATTTCAACTCAAAATATCAAAAATTGTCTTTGAGGATCGGACTTCGGTCTCAGGGTCATAGCTTCTGAGCTTTCCTCTGTTGCTCAGCTGAAGCTGTATCAAAGCTGTAGCCTCAGCTATGGTCGGATGACCCATTTTTTGCTTCAGCAAAAAAAGATCAGCTCTAGGTTATTATTATTATTCTTTTTTTTTTTCTCCAAACAGATTTTGTACTGGCTGTAGCTCATAACGGCTCAGCCGATTTTGCTCAAATTTTCAGCAACATTAAAGCATCAGATGATCAAGGGTCATTTTTCTCATTTTTTTCAAAATTCCCTCTATTTTCAGAGTTATCTCCCTCCCTTTTTCATTTTCACATTGTCCCATTTTGTGGGCACATTGTTTCTCAGCAACTACTGAAGCTAGAATAAATCTGTTTGAATTTTCTGGTAGAGCAAAGACTGAAGTGGTGCATGTGGGTTTCAAATTTGATCTGAGTGTCCCCTGAAAAAAGCTCGCTAGGGGCTGAAAAAAGGGTTCATATTTTGTCAGCTAAAAATGAGACAAAAGTCAAAATATCTCAGAAACTAAGCATCTTTACTATAGACATATGCATGAGAAAGTTGTTCAGTTTCATGAGCTGCAGAAGCACAAAAAGTTTCAAGGTCACAGAGTTTAAGGTCAAGGTCACACAGACCTTTGAAAATTTAAAATCTCAATATCTCTAGAACTATTAGATTTTAGTATAGACATATACATGACTGATTTGTAGAGAATAGGCTGATAAATGTTTATACGAAATTTCATGGTCATAAGCGTTCATCGGATAAAAGGTCAAGGTCACAGGTGAGTTTGAAATTTCTCCTAAAAAAATTTCAATTGAAAATAGGCTCGAAAAACGGTGAAAACTTTTATATATACCTGTTACTGTACAAGATATGTAGATAATTCGATGAGAAATTTTGATGTAAAGTTTCAAGGTCGTTGGATCAAAGGTCAAGGTCACAGCTCAAATTGAAAATTTCAACTCAAAATAGCTCAAAAACTATAGAACTTTTATATATAGGTTAGTGTTGGTGATTTGTAGGGAATGAGCTAAAGAACATATGTATGAAGTTTCAAGGTCATCCGATGAAAGGTCAAGGTCACAGCTCAAATTGAAAATTTCAACTCAAAAACTATAGAATTTTTATATATTGGTTAGTGTTAATGATTTTTATGGAATGAGCTGACGAACAAATGTATGAGGTGTCAAGGTGATCCGAGTAAAGGTCAAGGTCACAGCTCATTTTTTTAAATTTCAACTCAAATAAGCTCATTAGCTATAGATCTTTTTGTATACATGTTGCTGAAAAGGGATTTGTAGGACAATGCGCTGAAGACTATTTGTGGAAAGTTTGAAGGTCATCCGATCAAAGGTCAAGGTCACAGCCTCACTTTCAACCATTTCACAACTCAAATTAGTGTTCAAAATATCAAGATTGTTTTTTGAGGATCGGACTTCGGTCTGAGAGGTCATAGCTTCTGAGCTTTGCTCTGTTGCTCAAAAACTGAAGCTGTATCAAAGCTGTAGCTTCTGAGCTTTGCTCCTGTTGCTTCAGCTGAAGCTGTATCAAAGCTGCAGTGTGCTTCCTGAGCTTTGCTCTGTTGCAAAGCTGTAGCTTCTGAGCTTTGCTCTGTTGCTCAACTGAAGCTGTATCAAAGCTGTAGCTTCTGAGCTTTGCTCTGTTGCTCAGCTCAAGCTGTATCAAAGCTGTAGCTTCTGAGCTTTGCTCTGTTGCTCAACTGAAGCTGTATCAAAGCTGTAGCTTCTGAGCTTTGCTCTGTTGCTCAGCTCAAGCTGTATCAAAGCTGTAGCTTCTGAGCTTTGCTCTGTTGCTCAGCTCAAGCTGTATCAAAGCTGTAGCCTCAGCTGTAATCGGATGACCCCTTTTTGCTTCAGCAAAAAGCTCAGCTCTAGTTATTATTATTATTATTATTATTATTATTCTTTTTTTCCTAGTAGATTTTGTGTCAGCTCTGCTCAAATTTTCAGCGTTTGTGCACAGGAACATTCTACAGATAGGTTTTTGAATTTTTTTCAATATCACCTTTTTCCTTCCCGAGTTATCGCCCTTTATCACTTTTTTCATGTCCCATTTTGTGGCACAATTTTCTGAACAACTACTGAAGCTAGAGCAAATCTGTTTGAATTTTCTGGTAGAGCAACGACTGAAGTGGTGCATGTGGGTTTCAAATTTGATCCAAGTGTCCCCTGAAAAAAAAGCTCGCTAGGGGCTGAAAAAAGGGCTCATATTTTTTTCAGCTAAAAATGAGAGAAAAGTCAAAATATCTCAGAAACTACACATCTTTACTATAGACATATAGCGATGAGAAAGTTGTTACAGTTTCATGAGTTGCAGAAGCTCAAAAAGTTTCAAGGTCACATGATTTAAAGTCAAGGTCACAAAGACCTTTAAAATTTTTAAATCTCAATATCTCTAGAACTATCTGATTTTAGTAATAAACATATACATTAGTGATTTGTAGAGAATAGGCTGATAAATGTTCATACGAAATTTCATGGGTCATCGGATAAAAGGTCAAGGTCACAGGTGAGTTTGAAATTTCTCTAAAAATTTCAATTGAAAATAGCTCGAAAACGGTATGTGGAAACTTTTATATACCTGTTACTGAACAAGATATGTAGATAAGTCGATGAAGAATTTTGATGTAAAGTTTCAAGGTCGTTGGATCAAAGGTCAAGGGTCACAGCTCAAATTGAAAAATTTCAACGTCAAAATAAGCTCAAAAACTATCGAACTTTTATATATATGTTACTGTTGCAGATTTGTAGGGATTGAGCTGAAAAAAATATGTGTGAAAATTTCAAGGTCATCCGATGAAAGGTCAAGGTCACAGCTCATATTGAAAAATTCAACTCAAAATTGCTCAAAAACTATAGAACTTTTATATATATGTTAGTGTTGAAGATTTGTAGGGAATGAGCTGAAGAACATTACGTGTGAGATTTCAAGGTTTCATTCCGATGAAAGGTCAAGGTCACAGCTCAAATTGAAAATTTCAACTCAAAAATAGCTCAAAAACTATAGAACTTTTTTATATATGTTTACTGTTGAAGATTTGTAGGGAATGAGCTGAATGACATGTGTGTGAAATTTAAAGGTCATACCGATGAAAGGTCAAGGTCACAGCTCAAATTGAAAAATTTCAATTTAAAATAGCTCAAAAACTATAGAACTTTTATATATATGTTATTGTTGCAGATTTGTAGGGAATGAGCTAAAGAACATATGTGTGAAATTTCAAGGTCATCCAATGAAAGGTCAAGGCCACAGCTCAAATTGAAAATTTCAACTCAAAATAGATCAAAAACTATAGAACTTTTTATATATATGTTACGTTGCAGATTTGTAGGGAATGAGCTGAAGAACATACGTGTGTAATTTCAAGGTCATCCGATGAAAGGTCAAGGTCACAGCTCAAATTGAAAATTTCAACTCAAAAACTATAGAATTTTTATATATTGGTTACTGTTAATGATTTTTATGGAATGAGCTGACGAACAAATGTATGAGGTGTCAAGGTCATACCGAGTAAAGGTCAAGGTCACAGCTCATTTTTTTAAATGTCAACTCAAATAAGCTCATTAGCTCATGTTGCTGAAGGGATTTGTAGACAATGCACTGAAGACTATTTGTGGAAAGTTTGAAGGTCATCCGATCAAAGGTCAAGGTCACAGCTCACTTTCAACATTTCAACTCAAATTAGTTCAAAATATCAAGATTGTTTTTTGAGGATCGGACTTCGGTCTGAGGGTCATAGCTTCTGAGCTTTGCTCTGTTGCTTAACTGAAGCTGTATCAAAGCTGTAGCTTCTGAGCTTTGCTCTGTTGCTCAGCTGAAGCTGTATCAAAGCTGTAGCTTCTGAGCTGTGATCTGTTGCTCAACTGAAGCTGTATCAAAGCTGTAGCTTCTGAGCTTTGCTCTGTTGCTCAGCTGAAGCTGTATCAAAGCTGTAGCTTCTGAGCTTTGCTCTGTTGCTCAACTGAAGCTTGTATCAAAGCTGTAGCTTCTGAGCTTTGCTCTGTTGCTCAGGCTGAAGCTGTATCAAAGCTGTAGCCTCAGCTGTAATCGGATGAACCCCTTTTTGCTTCAGCAAAAAAGCTCAGCTCTAGTTATTATTATTATTATTATTATTATTATTATTATTCTTTTTTTCCTAGTAGATTTTTGTGTCAGCTCTAGAGCAAAAACGGCTCAGCTGATTTTGCTCAAATTTCCAGTGTTTGGGCACAGCAACAATCTACAGATATGTTTTTGAAATTTTTTCAATATCACCTTTTCTTCCCGAGTTATCGCCCTTTATCACTTTTTTCATGTCCCATTTTGTGGCACAATTTCCTCAACAACTACTGAATTTTCTGGTAGAGCAAAGACGGAAGTGGTGCATGTGGGTTTCAAATTTGATCCAAGTGTCCCCTGAAAAAAGCTCGCTAGGGGCTGAAAAAAGGGCTCATATTTTTTCAGCTAAAAATGAGAGAAAAATCAAAATATCTCGGAAAATACACATCTTTACTATAGACATATGCATGAGAAAGTTGTTCAGTTTCATGTGTTGCAGAAGCTCAAAAAATTTCAAGGTCAGGTGATATAAGGTCAAGGTCACAAAGACCTTTAAACTTTTTAAATCTCAATATCTCTAGAACTATCTGATTTTAGTATATAAACATATACATGACGTGATTTGTAGAGAATAAGCTGATAAATGTTCCCATACGAAATTTCTTTGGTCATCGGATAAAAAGGTCAAGGTCACAGGTGAGTTTGGAAATTTCTAAAAAAAATTTCAATTGAAAATAGCTCGAAAACGGTGAAACTTTTATATACCTATTACTGTACAAGATATGTAGATATGTCGATGAGAAATTTTGATGTAAAGTTTCAAGGTCGTTGGATCAAAGGTCAAGGTCACAGCTCAAATTGAAAATTTCAACTCAAAATAGCTCAAAAACTATAAAACTTTTATAATAGGTTAGTGTATATGATTTGTAGGGATTGAGCTATATTTTGTGAAATTTCAAGGTCATCCGATGAAAGGTCAAGGTCACAGCTCAAATTGAAAATTTCAACTCAAAATAGCTCAAAAAACTATAGAACTTTATATATATATGTTAGTGTTGAAGATTTTATTACTTTTATATAGGTTACTGTTGAAGATTTGTAGGGAATGAGCTGAATAATGAAATTTCAAGGGTCATCGATGAAAGGTCAAGGTCACAGCTCAAATTGAAAATTTCAACTCAAAAATAGCTCAAAAACTATAGAACTTTTATATAATATGTTATTGTTTGCAGATTTGTAGGGAATGAGGCTGAAGAACATATGTGTGAAATTTCAAGGTCATCCGATGAAAGGTCAAGGTACACAGCTCAAATTGAAAAAATTACAACTTCAAAAACTATAGAACTTTTATATATAGGTTAGTGTTGCAGATTTGTAGGGAACGAGCTGAAGAACATACGTGTGTAAATTTCAAAGGTTCCGATAGAACGTTTATTATTAGCTGATGAACAAATGTATGAGGTGTCAAGGTCATCCGAGTAAAGGTCAAGGTCACAGCTCATTTTTTTTAAATTTCAACTCAAATAAGCTCATTAGTTATAGAACTTTTGTATACATGTTGCTGAAGGAGAATTGTGGACACTGCGGCTGAAGACTAATTGTGAAAGTTTTGAAGGTCATCCGATCAATGGTCAAGGTCACAGCTCACTTTCAACATTTCTCAAAGTACTACAAGATGTTTTTTTAATAATAATAATAATAAATACTAGCTGTATTTTATTATCAAAGCTGTATTATTATTATTATTATTATTATGGACCCTTTTTTGCTTTCAGCTCTAGTTATTATTATTATTATTATTATTATTATTATTATTATTATTATTATCGTATGAAAAATCTACAAAACCATAGGAAGTCTTATACAGAATCACCTATTCACATTTTGATTTTTTATCAGGGTTTATATCAAAACATGATAGCATGATTTATGTTTTCAGGTTTTGGTACAGTCCCTAGTAAACAAAAAGCTGAAAAAATGAAAACAATAATGCCTATCCTCTATGACACAGAAACAAACAAGAACTTTCTCGTATCAGATTATATCGTTATATTTTAGTTTGTACTATCCTTGTCTGTTATACAAAAATATCCGATAATGGTGAACGTCTATACAGGAAAACGTCTTGATGGGAAAATGACAATCTAGTAAAGTAGATATAAACATTTATTATAAACAAGAAATGACAACTTAATAACCAGTCAAGACAGAATACATATATAGTCTGACTGCAGTGTCTAGGGGATATAGTATCCTATATCAAATTTATAGTTTTCTTAAAATATGACGCCATGCGTCGCCGGGTAAACCCAATATGCGACAGTAAAACGTCCGCTTGACGTCGACAAATCTTCAAACACAGCACAGTTATGTCCTAATTCTCAAGTCGAATCAATGGTTAATTAGTACGTCTTCTTCAACTGGGAAACTTCAATTTGTTGATTGTTTTATCAGTGTTTTATGTATATACATGTATATACATATGTATAATGGCAGAGGAAAAACCGCAGATGAAACCGTGGTGATGATGTTTTTTTACAAAATATATAATGTTTTCTAAGAATCTACATAATGTAGTCCCTGTAGAAATGATTTTTTTTAAATTAATTTTTATTAAAGATGTATTCTTCTGAAACATAGACAATTTCTAGAATTAAAATTTTAAAATACAAATGTAACATACTTTTTTCAAATATTCAGTGTTTGGTGATTAAAATTAAACCGAGAAAAGTATATGTCAGTATCAGCGATAGATCTGATTTTTGTGCACACGATTTAGGAAAATACATAGATCTATATTTAGACTATATTTTTTCTTTATCATTTAGAAACAAAGCCGTAATAACAAACATTACCTTTATTGTAGTTGACAACCCTTGCAATAGATGTTGAATGTGATATTTTGGGTAGGTTGATCATAGTTTTGACAGCTGGATGGCCAATGCTTGTAGTTGTGCCAAAGTCCCTAATTCAACAACTCAACCATCGCTCCGTTTTTCTTTTTATCTTGAACAAATTTTGAAGTGGCCGTCTTCCACAAAAACATTCCAGCATCACTGTATGATACCACTTTCTCTTTAGATAAAATACATATACATTTTAAATTGGAGCTCAACTGATGAAGTCTAATTGACAGAAACGATCGTCTTGAGCATTATAACTTTGGTATTATGTTTGTAATACTTATAATTGACTTTTCTAACTTCTTTTTTTACTTGTGAAGATTAATATAAATACAGCCTACATTTATAAACAACACTCGGACAGTATTCATCGAATGAATTTGAATATCTATAACGTAATTTTCATTTTTTAGGATACCATGGAAAACTATCACGAAACAGTAAATTACTGATTAGCAATCAGGCAATTCTTCGCTATAATGATGGAGTTAAAAGGAAAATGGTGACACATCTACATCAAAACTACCGTGAGAGGCTATGGTAGTGACTCGTATTGCCAGAAATTGGCCATATATTCACTGAAATGTAGCATCGAAGCAGATAATAAATAATATTAGTGGACATGTATAAAATAATAATAATAATAATAATAATAATAATAATAATATTAATGATAAATAAATAATAATATTCATAGCGACATGACATCGGAAAGTTCGTAGACATGCGTAGTCATTTTTTTTCATCCTAATTGGACAAAATGTATTTCAAGTGAATCCAATCTACCCGAATTTAGTAGTTTTATTTATCTATTTGAGGAAAACACAAAATAAAACGTTAATAGTCCGATTACTTCGGTGTCTATTTATAGTATTGCTGGTCAACTCGTACCTAAGTCTTGGGAAAAGAATTTACATAAGCTCTAAGCTTTTTTTCTGATCCTTTTTTTGTCATACGCATTGTTACTATATTGATGTTATATGCATGTATATTTGACATAAATAAAATATGTTTAAACTAACTCGTACCCAAGTCAAATTCGCACCGAGTGATTTCGGCTCTTCGGACATTTAGTGTTGTTGAATCGGCACTTGGAAATAACAGTTTTGGCATGTGTTTATATTAATTAGAAACTTAGAAAATATTCATAACGGCACCAGTGAAGATTCATCTCAGTGGGTTCTAAAAAGTAAGTTTTATGAGCAAATCTAATAATTTAAGTAAAAGATTCGAATTAACTTACATTCCATATATATATATATATTTAAATTTAAGATATTATTACTAATTGCTATTATATTAGCCAAACAGGCGTTCGTATGTAATGACAAGAACTAAAATGAATCTTAATTAAATAATTTCGTAATTACAGAGATAATGACGAAAATGTGGTTTTGTGAGGCCCCGTCCTCATTCATTCTACCTGGCAATTTAAAGAAAAAAATATAAGAACACACACACACACACACACACACTCGAGTACTAAATCGCCATAAAAGGAAATAACTATGAATTCTGCTTTATAGTACCAATGTCACTAAGTGTCAATATGCATAATCACACTAAAGTGCCGAGAGAGCCGTCGTGGCTCCACGGTAGAGTGCTAGATTTGCAATCTGAATGTCGCGGGTTCGATCCTCGGCGGAGGTGACTAGTTTTCCTTGTCCTTTGGATGAGACGGTAAAAACCGAGGTCCCGTGTCATGTTGTAAATTTTGAATTTACTGGTTGGGTGTAAATACCAAATTTACAACATGATAACAACATGACACCCGTGTCACAGTAGGTGTCTCACATTAAAGAACCCTCATTGCCCAATGGCCGTAAGTGCCGAGCATAGGCCAAAATGTGAAGCTCTTCACCTGCATTTAGTGACATCTCCATATGAGTGAAAGATTCTTGAGTGGGACGTTACACAACAACAGTTGAGGTATCGATCGAAGTCACTACTGTCCGTGTAGCTCACTTCGAAAATAAGAATACCTAACTTAAAATTTAAACTTTGAATCATTGGGCTTAATAAAAGTCTAATATCTCACTAGAGTTGTTGTGTAACGTTTTAAATATTCCCTACATAAAATAAATTCCATAGAGATGCATTTGCAACGTTAAAAACGTATCCCACCGGACAAGGTTTTTTGTGCTTACTGTGACGTCATTAGTCAGAGGTTACAAATATTCCCAGGCCTATCAAATGTACACGGAAAGTGCTCTCTGTCTAATAAAATGAAAATTACCTATATATTTAATTATATATAAACAGCAGAATTACGAAAACGTTTAATTATTATTAACAACACCAAAATTATAATTTTACTAAAAAAACGCTATGCTAAATACGACCGTTTCTGTCAATAAGACTACATCAGTTCGACAGATGAGCTCGAATTAAATGATAAATGTATATATTTCAGAAAGAAAGTAGTGGTATCATACAAGGCGAAATAATAAACCTAAATATATTCCCAAATCTATCTAAGAGTACACACTCTTAAAAAGATCATTGGCAATTTTAGCTTTTGTGAAATTTAGAATTTAAATAGAACAATCCCAGCGAAATATTACTTTAGTATAAAATAACTAAATATGATGCAAGGACATTTCAATTTGTAAATAACCGCTGCATACATATCCTCCAATTTTTATTATAGAATGCCATCAATAGTATGACGTCATTGTTTTAAACATCAATGATAGTATCTTGACACACGAAATCTCGCATGTGATATCAAAATATGGCACGACAGAATTATTCTTCTATTAATTTTTGGGTAAGGTTTGTCACTAAGTCGGTGTTGGTTTTTGTCTTGGTACGATTCGTCTTGGGTGCGAGTTTTCCTTGTAACTTCACTCAACCAGCAAATCTCATGGATATCTACGAAGATGACCGGAGAGTAATCAGACGCCATGTCTTGTTTCAGTTTCCATGTAATCAAAAAATATGTTGATGATTTTTATGCATCTACACTATGTTTTCGACAGTAAATCATATTGTCAGGTGATTTTTTATGGTATACAATCGTTACATTGTTATAACACATTTTCCGAAAAAAAGATTTCTAACTTAGCTAATGCTGCTTTAAGTTTCTTTTGGATATGATTTATACACTTTAAATCGCTCAAAAGGTTTTGTAACCTTATGGGACGACATTTTGTATCTGATGGGAGAGTCTTGCAAATTGTCAAGTTAGATTATTCATTTTCATTATGTCACAAGAGAGAATATTTATTTTAATCGTTTTAGTGACACATTATTTTTTTGATTTTTTTTTTTTGCTTTTCTGATCAAGATTGTAGTATAACTCAGCGGCATATCTAAACATGTTCAATGGATTAACATAAATTTATACTAATCAAAACACGGGTACTGCGCGTGGGATTAATTAACACACATCTTTTTAGTGGTTTTATAAGTAAGCAGAAATGAACCTCTGCCTCCAACTGCTAATATATCATTGATTGTACATCTCAAAAGAAGATTGCCTCAGCAAACATAATACATGCACATGCACATGTACATATGAAATAAATGTTAAGGGGTATGCTCCCCCGGAAACTCTTTATTACTATTTTAGGAGGCATGGAAGGATATTTTTGGTTTCTAGACAGTAAATTGTGGTATCTTTATTCTTAAAAAAATACTCCATTGACAAACAATTTAACTCTGAATTCAAAGGAGAAATTAACAGACATAAACTGATTGATCCATTGGTTCTATGACTAACGCAAGCGGATACATATTGCTTTTGGATAGGGATGCCTAAGATTTAACTAGTACAAAGTTGGAAAAGCCAAAAATAAAGTAGGAAAAGTCAAGAAAACGTTGGAAAAGCCAACTTTTAAGTTGGAAATTCCAAACAAAAATTGGAAAAGTCAACTTTAAAGTTGGAAATTCCAATAGATTAATGCTATTAGGATATATATTTAACTGTCTCTGATTAATATCCTACGCCTGTTGAAGATTTATACTGTATTTTTAGAATCCCCTGTTGTAAACATTTGTGGTATCTTATGTTAATCGAAATCTGTTAAACATGACCTTCTCTGATACAGTCAACACTTATCATTAAATAATAAATGGATATTTCATCAGATATGAATAACTTACGGTCATAAACATCTTATTTACAATACCTCATTATCATTGTAAGAAGCTCTGATGTTCACTGGGTCGTTTTATCAAAGTATCGTATAAGTAAGTCGTAAGTCTTAAGTAAGTCATAAGTTTTACGTAAGTCGTAAATCAACTGACCACAAAAGAAACAAATTCGACCCACTCTAGTGAAATTACATGTTTTTGTTTCATATCAAAATTAATTGACTTTGTCGTACGACCCAAATTTTCTAAATCGTTACACTTTGTGTTTTACAGTGTTTTTGTCGATTTTACATTGATATGTGTTTTACGACGAACAAAACGCTCGATCGTTCGCAATCAAGCAGATCGAAACAAACACATTTGGATGTTTCCATTGATGAAATGCTTACTTCTTCATTTTTACTTATCATTTACCTAGTTTACCAAAGTTCCGTGTTTGTATGATTTTACCTGGTTATATATCGACTTTTGGACTTCCTACAGACTGACAAAGTGTAAAGTTCATAGTTGTACGTTTGTTTTTCTACTAATGTATTTGTATTCCAATACCATTAGCCGCAAATAATTGTGGCACACACTTTAAAACAAAGATCTAAATAATTATACTATGTAATTATATCATATCTGTCGTGGATTGTCATCATTGCAAAACATTTACTGCAACAACTATTCATTTTCACTGACAGTAATTATAATAATGATAAACGATAACAATAGTTGATATTTACGTCTTCTTCGCGATCCTAGATTTGAATGAACGTTTAAACACTTATTTTCCCCATGTACTCTTAAACACAAGTAACATTAGAGACAGAGAAAGTAGTTAGTTAATAAATTAATATGATTTTCTGTTATATCTGTAACATAAGCAATGCTACAGCGACTGTCTATGATGTTATAATTGTATTTACTTTTCAAAAGAAAATAATTCTGTAAATGATACTGATGGTTTTTACGATTACCGTATGTCAAATCTCATTTCCGTTTTATCTTAAGATGGACCCTTTGATGGTTTCGTGCCACTGGGACTTGATTCATATAATTATTGACCCGGTTATACTATTAAACAGTCAGAAATGCCAATACTAACATCATTGTTATATATGTATTGCAATGATATTCGTATCAGCACTTTATAATGATAAATGCAATATTATCTTATGGAAACAACCATAGTCCTTGTGTATTAAAAACAATCGATCCGCAAACATGAGTAAAACAAAATAATGATAACCCGAGGCTTTCTTTGAGTAAATAGATTATACGGGGGAATTCCAAAGCTTTTGTAACAATAATGGCAAATCGCTTTAGTCTTTTGTGTATAAATGAAATATTCTTTGTATACATCGTTATTGTTCCTTTGTTACTTTTTAAAGTAGAGTGAAAGTTAGACGATATAGTTATATTCTACTAAAACAAATCATTTTATTTCGCCACTTGTTATGATCTAATGGAAGGGCATTCCACACGCATGTGGAAAGTTCTGAGTTCGATTGGTCGTACCAATGACTTGAAATGGTAGTGATTGTTTCCTTGCCAGGCGCTCGGCATTCGAACTCACATAGGATGAGTACTTGGAATGAGACTTAGGAGCTGAGGTCCCTGTGTCACTGCAGACCTAACACGTATAGGAACCCCGAGTTACATTGGCGTCAGTCCATAGTGCAGGTCAACATTTTGGCACTTCACAAAAAGCTGGTGATGTTTACTTACAGTTAATGAACTCATGGGCATAATGTAAAAACAATTATTTCATTTTCATTTCAAAATAAGTGTTCAGCATACAGTCAAGTTTCAATATAAAATTTCAATTCAATTTTTATATTTCACGAATGCAGTATGCCGTAAACAGGAAATGTTGCCATTCATGTACATTTCCAATCTACAAATCTCGGTTTTCACTCATTTACTCACACTATCTAATCTCCTGTTGGTGTAGAAGTTACCGACTGTAAAGAAAAGTCATTTTAGCTGTTATCTAGGTGCGTTCAAACTCATTTTCAGACCATAAAAATCTCATCAAAATGAGATATTAGGACAAATCAATAAGGAGAATGGACGGGAATAAAACAAAGGATACACCAGAAATGTTTGACTGAATACAATTTAGACTCGGTCGATGTATCTAGATTAACATCCACCTAAATTCTGTATTGCACACCGGTCTAAAATATGATTAACACTGTCATACTTGAAAAATAAGTTGGAATGACATAACATTAGAAATGTTTTGTTGTAAAGTGTTCATAGCTGAATCAAATGTATTTAAGTATGACGGACTTAATTCCTTTCTACGATATATTGTTTTTGCTTTAAGTTTTATGCATACTATTGAGAATGTCAAAATATGAAAAATATCACCTAGTAGGCAATCTGGATTTTTAATTGGGGGTCGTCTCAAAATTTGGTTTTTAAGACGTCAACCTTACCAAAATTGATAATCACCCCTTTTATACTTCGAATATATTTCAAAATTCTACAATAGGGCCTACACTTTTTACTATATTATATTATATCAATACGATATACATGTAATATTATGTCAGAAAAATTGAAAATCAGTTAGTTGCGACAAACTAATATAATTTAAGTGTGCTGAAAATGTATATGAAGTAAAATCGGAACATTGTAACCAGGTTCATTTCACTACCACATAACTAAAAAAAGTTAAACACCTTTAAAGAAAATTTTAATTGAAACAATTTTTAAATAATAATATCAATCTGTCAAGTTATCATGCTTAAAAGTCACAAGTAAGTTATCGTTGCTAGTTCATTCAAATATTTCCTATAGTATCTTGATTCCTTTTCATGTCGTATGCCTCGAACACTGTGACACGCAGTGTTGTGTAAAATGGTTTATGAAACTGTACAATAACAAGATAGGTACAAATCCATAGATATTGGGAACATTTTATTCAAAAGTGACGGAAGATATTCAATCAAGAAAAAAAAGAAATGGAAATATAACATAAGATGATGTAGGGATTGACGTAATTTTTTTATATGTCTATGATTTTCTGTAACTGAAGAGAAATTCGTTTGCGGTAGATGGCATTTATGAGAAATAATGGTTTTTTACTTTACAAAACGAGCAGTTACATTGACATTACTTAGATAATAAAACGAATAGTAATATTGATGTCGAATACAAAGGAAAGTATCTCTATTTTGTTTGATAAGAATTAGCAATCGGTTGTAAAATTCCAGGAAAAACAAAATCGATCATAGCAATACTACTACCACACACACAGACAAACACACAGACACACACACATACACACACACACACACACTCACACACACACACTCACACACACACACTCACACACACACACTCACAGAGAGAGAGAGGAACAAATAGACAGACAGGCACAATCGCAATCATAGCAATAATACTGCAACACACACATACACACACTAACACTCACACACATACACACACACTCACACACATACATAAATACACATATACACACAAAGGAACAAAAAGACACAGACAAACACATACACACGCACAGAGGAACAAATTGACAGACAGGCACAAACACACAATCATAGCAATAATACTACAACACACACACACACTCACACACACACTCACACACACTCGCACAAACATCACACACACATAGACACACAACACGCACACACATAGGAACAAATAGACAGACACAAACACGCAAACGCATCCACACAAAGGAACAAATAAACAGAAACACACAAACATGCAGACTCACACACACAAACACAGACGCAGGAACAAATAAACAGACACACACAAACACGCAGACTCACACACACAAACACACATAGAGGAACAAATAGACAGACAGACACAAACACACAAACTCGCAAACACAAACACAAACACAAACAAACACAGAGGAACAAATAGACAGGCAGACACAAACACACAAACTCGCAAACACAAACACAAACACACACAGAGGAACAAATAGACAGGCAGACACAAACTCGCAAACATAAACACACACAGAGGAACAAATAGACAGGCAAACACAAGCATGTAGACACGGACAGAAAGACAGATATACAATTATCTAAATTTATATAAGACATTATTTACGCAGGAAACCATAAACTAAGTCAGATTCAAAGAGAGATAGAATTAATGATAATCGTAAATAGTAATAAGCGGTCGAGTGACTGCGACATTCATCTGATTAAATGAATTTAGTGATCTATATCCTGGGACAAATAAATTCCATAAATACTTTCTAATCATTTAATCGCTAAAATTTGGGGGATGATTCTATATATACATGTATTTTAAAAAATTGTCCTTATCTGCAAATATGACCTTCAATAGAGTATATGCGTATTGAAAATATTGTAAATTTCAATTTCAAAATGCATTTTGACAAAATATGACAATATCAATTGAAGACATGGGGCCCATTTTACGAAAGGTCATAAGTCCTAAATACTAACTTTTAGTCCTAACTACCATGGTAACGCACCGCTGATTGGTCAATTCCATGACAATTAGGAATAAGACGTAGGATTTAGTACATACGTCCGTTCCTAAAATGGGCCCCTGGTGTTGTTCAACAGAAAGCAGATTGCTGTGTCATCTTCAGTTTCTTTCACGTAAAATATTACAATACGTATGATTTTGATCATTATTGTCAAATTCAATTATTTGGAATGTTTATTATAGGAAAAATATATCTAATGTGGAGTTTATCATACTCAATAAACATAGTAGGGATTTAGAATTGGGAAGAAGGTAGAAAAAAAATGATAATTCGATCTACATTGACAAAAATATTTGATACTATAGGGGATAAGTTATTTATTTTGCATTTCCAAATGGAACAACCAAGAAGCAACCACCAGTATAACACGGTAGTAAATATCCGACAGTCGTTATCTAGATTTACTATTATCGGATACTTTCTTTCCACTTCAGTCTGTGCCTTACGATAGTATTGACATTCAGTGTACGTTTCCATGGAATATTTTGGATATAGGATTTGAAGAAAAATGTTTACGGTCAGGAAACTACTGAAAAATGACATCGGTCAATCGGACCAATTGGCAACACTATGTATAAAATTAAGACGGAAATGTCTGTGCAAAAAATCATGTAAACAAGGCAATAACAGTGGTCAGCTTTACGGCATTTTGTTCCTTTGTCTTTTTCCCATGGTTTGTTTATTGGCAAATTTGACTAAAACGGTACATGAAGATTCCATTAATTTAGAACAGGACACAGTATTGATGACACAAATCATACAGAGCCTGGAAATCGCCGTGACACTTCATCGTATTCAGTTAGAAAGGGGGCAATCACTACTGTACATAAACAAAAAGGCAAATGTTACGTATACAAGGCTCCTGGGAGATTATTTAAAATCTGTTGATTTATCATTGAAACATGCATATACATGGGATCTAGAGACAACTGGCGATCTTCTTCCCGATTTTAGTTCATTCGGCAAAGTGAAAATGCATCTAGATGATTTTAGAGCGCGTGTTAGAAAGCGAAACGCTACTATGAAAGAGATTATAATCTATTACACCGATATAAACAATGCGCTCGTGAATTTGATGACGAAGGTCGTAGAGCACTCGCAAAGTAGTACTATTGTTGCCTACAATATGTTCACTCTGTGTAAGGAACAAGCTGGGATTGAGGAGGCATTAGGAAGCTTAATTTATCTAACAGGTGATATTTTGAAAATCTTATTTCATTGTTTGTTTTTAAATAAGTCTAAAAATGCTTGAAGGGGCATTAGCTGTATTTACCAAAGCAATTATTTTGATTTTATTTTCTATTACTACTTGTATTTGATGTACAATAACAAATAAGAGCTATACACAGACATAAAAAATCTTATATCCCTGTATATTTTGTGAAAAATAAGGTCAGGTCCGGTGCGGTATTCATAAACAGAAGGTAATGTTGGATAAATCAATTGCAATTGAAAAAGTGCCAAATTTGGGTTTCTCAAACAATGTTGACAAAATACACGTACATAGGGATTTAGCCATTGGAATACCAGTGCATCTCTCTGTTTTGTTATTTATATCAATCTGAGTTGTATAAAACAGCTTATGTCCCCTTTGAATACTGAAAGGTTATTTTCCAATTTGTATTTTGAAATATTCTACAAAATGACTCTGTGATTATGAATTAATAATATTATCTTTTTTTCTGATTTGTGAAAATCGTGTATACCGGAGATTTCTTATAAAATTTTATGTCAAACTTAAATATATTATCTGAAGAAAGAAATTTCTAGCACATTTATGGCATCTGATCTCATCTTAAATTTTTCCATAGGTTCCAGTGTGTCAAAAATTTGCCTTATATCTGTGTATTTTTTCTGCAAAATGGTTCATCCTTTGGTATTTTATTTTTTTAAATGTTACCATTTGCAATCGTATGTTATTTCAGACACCTTTTCAATGGAGGACCTTCTTTGGTACAACGAAAAGAAAACAATGGGCGACGCTTATCTTTCAAGAGCTGAACAATATTCGACTAAAATAAAAAAACTTCTTAACGAATGGTTCAGGGGATCAATACTCCAGCGTGATATCTTATCAATGAGAGAGGAAATACTTCATAATAGAACTTATGGTAGTCCTGTGAAACATGCAGTTAATTGGATAAATAATATGACGAAATACATTACTATACTGAAAAAAGTTCAAGATACTTTAGGCCAGGTTTGATATTTTCTTTTGCTTTTAATCAAAACAGTTCGGATGCTCCGATGGTAATGCAGTGTGTATCTGAAAGTGTTCGTCTCTGGTTATTTTGTTTTATATTTAATTCGGCCTTCGTAATTCCGAAGATGACATGTATAACCAAGATTCCATCATTTATCTTGCAATTATCACTTTCATTTTAAAGAGCGAAAATTAAACGTTAACGAAAATCTGCAAGTATACAGCATGCTCTACTATTCCCCTTATAATTTATTGGTTAGCTAAACCAATGCATCTTTTATTAGCTATGGGAACAATGTCTATTTTCGATAGAATTAAGAATATAGTGGAAACCATATAACTAAAAAGTAAGGCTCAAACTAGCAGTGCATGACATTTGATTGAAGCGAAACTTAAAGACACACGAAAAATTCCTCCTAAATAAAATCTGAAACATTTACCAATTCCTAGATTTTATGAAAGTCGTAAATATCAATGAGTTGCAATATTTTGTAATGCGCCAGAAAGTTTGTATTGTTTCTGGAGCTTCAATTTTCTATTTGCAATATATACAAAAACTTAGCAATTTGTCAAAAGCATCGGTGTCTGTAATCTAAAGTTTCTGTAACGTTTGAAGTATGGTATCCATAAAACGTCAATAGAGAAAACTCAATACCAAACTATTTCAGTTAATTGATATTTCAAACTAAAACGTCGTTGTTAAATCACTTTCGGCTTTGTTTTTTATTATCGACCCATTATCGAGAAAACATTGTTTTATATATGAACCGTATGGCACGTCAAGTTCTCTTAACAAATATCTAATTCTTACAGTGTTTCATGTAATTTACTGAACACAAATTTCTATAAATATAACGTATTACATAGATAAGTTGCGACAACGTGTTGTATATAATGGCTGATCTCTGTAGATAACTTGAATTCCGTATGATGTTTTAGTATAATCAGTTTGTTCTTAAAGTTGTTTTTTTATCTTTTACGTACTAGAATGCTATTGGCCTTATGTTACTGCGGTAAATGGGCAAGGGAATATCTGGTAACAACAAAATAGTTAAATCCGAGGGTTTTCTGAAGATTGAAGTTTTAGATTCTTACCACGAGGATCAACACAGTTAGAAATGTACATGGGCGTGTTGTAAGGCGAAAGTAATTTTCACATGAGTGGTAAAAAATCTGGTTTTCCAATTTGATGGTTTCCCGAGTATTGGACTCTAAGATTGTTACCACAAGGGTTGAGATTTATCTTCCCAGTCAGCAAACCAATGCTTGATTCAATAACGTGTTCATGCAAATAAATGGAATATTTGCGTATCCTTCTGATGTACTGGGTTATCATTAAATAAAAAATCCTACGTCATAAACTCATATTGTGATTAGTAAATATGTGAAAGCTGATTAGTTAATGATATGTGATAGATGATTAGTTAATGATATGTGATAGATGATTAGTTATTGATATGTGAAAGCTAATTAGTTAATGACATGTGATACCTGACTAGTTAATGATATATGATAGGTGATTAGTTACCGATATGTGATAGGTAATTAGTTAATCATATGTCTTAGGCAATAAGCTACTGACATGTGAAAGCTGATACGTTAATGATATGTGATAGGTGATTATGTGTGATAGGTAATTAATTAATTATATGTGATAGGTAATTAGCTAATGACATGTGAAAGCTGATACGTTAATGATATGTGATAGGTGATTAGTTAATGATATGTGATAGCTGATTAGTTAATATGTGAATGCTGATTAGTTAATGATGTGTGATAGGTGACAATTAATGGCATGCGAAAGCTGATTAGTTATGGTATGTGATTAATTGTGATTAGTTAATATGTGAATGATGATTAGTTAATGACATGTGAAAGCTGAGTAGTTGATGATATCTGATACCTGATGAGTTAATTATATGTGATAGATTATAAGTTAATGATATGTGATAGGTAATTAGTAAATAACATTCGAAAGCTTATTAGTTAATAATATGTGATACCTGATTAGGTGATGATATGTGAAAGCTAATTAGTTAATGATATGTGATAGGTGAAAGTTAATTATATGTGATAGGTAATTAGTTAATGACATGTGAAAGCTGATTTGATGTGTGATAGCTGATTAGTTAATATGTGAGTGCTGAGTAGTTAAGAACAATGAAAGCTGACTAGTTAATGATATTGATAGGTAATTAGTTAATGATACGTGATAGGTAATTAGTTAATGATATGTGATAGTTAAATATATGTGATAGAAGATTAGTTAATGGTATATGAAAGCTGATTTTGTTTTTGTTTTCTTGCAGGACATCATTAACATGCTCGATAATGAAATGTGGGCTTACAGACAAGAATTAGTCATAAGCGTGTTGACTATGGTCATAGCATTTGCTCTCTTGCCTATCGTTGTTTTGTTGGTTTACAAAATGACAAAGAAGATACAGTTGTGTGCTTATAATCTCCAGGAAAAGACTAAATGTCTGGAAATAGAACGTAAACGAAGTGAAAACCTTCTTTATCAAATGTTACCGGTTACTGTCGCAAGAAAACTGCTCCAACTGAAATCTGTTATGCCGGAATACTATTCCTCAGTGACCGTGTATTTCTCTGATATCGTGGATTTCACGAATATTTGCTGTCAAAGCACTCCCATGCAAGTTATTGATATGTTAAATCTAATTTACAAAACATTTGATGATCGACTTGAGCTTTACGATGTTTACAAAGTGGAAACAATAGGTGAGAATCTCTCTCTCTCTCTCTCTCTCTCTCTCTCTCTCTCTCTCTCTCTCTCTCTCTCTCTCTCTCTCTCTCTCTCTCTCTCTCTCTCTCTCTCTATATATATATAGACACACATGTATATTGAACCTGTTATATTAAAATTATATTACATATTACCTTTATCAACCGGTTATTTTGAAACCCTGTTTATTTGAAATAAAAAATAAAAAAATCAATTCACCTTGGATTTATATACATATATATATATATATATATATATATATATATATATATATATATATATATATATATATATATATTAAAATCCGGTTATATTGAAATATATATATACACAACGGTATATCCATTGTACCGAAAAATAATTACTTCAATGCTTAAGATTGAGTTTCAGTTTATGTACGGAATCGAAGTCTGGTTAAATAGCATTACTGTAAATTTGTAAATGAATAATAGATAACATGTCGACAGCAACACTTTCACGTATTGACTACAGTTTGTGTCTTCAATCTCTTAGCAACTTCACAGTGTCACACTTAACGTTCTCGACGACTAGTGACGGCGACACATTGTTACTAAGTAGATATATACACGCATATTACAAAATTTATTACCACCACCACACGTACACACATATATTGGCCGAACAAATTTGTATAATTCTAAGATATACCCTGAGTTTATGTCAATCAAGCAATGATAATGTTTGTGGTAATCAAAAGAAAGTTTGCAAACTTAATCCCCAAGGAAACAATTAAGTTGCTGTAAAATTACATAGATATCGTATTACTACTTTATGTCTGCAGGCATTAAACCCACATTAAAGGCATTGCACAGAAAACCGCAGAACATAACTCCTGTGAAAATATGTAAAAATTGCACAAGTTGGTGTTTGCATATGGTGGTCTTATATAGGGAACTTTCGAAATAGCCTGGATAACTGTCATGATTCTGCATTTAGTCGCGCCTTTTCGATTTTGTTTCTCATGTGTACTTCCGGTTTTCATTATAATTTGCCTTCGCAACGTATGCAGCTTACATGGAATATCCTTATTGTTTTAGCGCATTAACGCTATTTTTGTTAAGAAGTCCAAGAGACATTTGAAACACATGTGTTATTTAGTTGAACGCCAAATGTAGCAGAAGGGGAAATGTGCTGAAAGACCGGGAATCGAACCCTTGACCTTCCAAACACAAGCAGGATGCTCGTACCAAGTGCGCTATCGGGGATATCTGTATAAAATCGAAACCGAAAATAATGATAGGGACATTTATTCACAATACAGGTGGCTTGTTCGAATAAATGCAGGATTATAATAATATTCCGAGCTACCTAAAGTTCTCTTTTGGACATGACTCTCATTAACTGTTGACCAATCCAAAATCCCATTTGTTTTGTATTTCCATAGAATGAATACCTAAATACTGACACATAAGTATGGTGTTACGACAAAATGTAATGTTTAAATGTTTAAAGGTTTATATGCAACAAAACGTGGGCCACACGCCTTTAGAAAATGAAATATAATGCAGTACATGCTGTAACGAACTTTGTGACGAAAGACCATTTACGAAAAAACCTTAATACATGTATATCGTAATCAGAAAACAACTATTTGTGTACGGAAATGAATAAAGTTTGTAGTATCCGGAATTTAGTCAAATCGGTTTGGTTCCGTATTTTACTATGTGCAGATGGCAATACATCACAATAATGTAGAATGACTTGTTTATAACTGTGTCGTCAGTATTTGATTGGCTTTGAAATAGTTCAATATCTTTTTCAGGAAAGTTGTAGATATATATGCCTTATGCGTACCAAAATATTGAATTTTTTATTATTACATCACGAGGTTTTCTGTTGTTTGCTTTTTATATACATTAATTATCTGGATCTTTTATTTCTCAGGTGATGCGTATATGGTGGCATCCGGGCTACCACAAAAGAATGGCGATCGTCACGTGATTGAAATTTGTTTTCTTGCACTTGATACTTTAGACACGATATACAACCTACAGATACCCCATCTACCGGAAGAAAAATTAAAAATCAGGATAGGATTGAATACAGGTAATACACGATTCAAATATAATACAAATAAATGTTATAATACTACCCCTGGTTTAAAGGTCCTGAATGGTCGAGTGGTCAGAGGATCTGCGTTTTTAACCATTAAGTCTCTCATTTCTATTCAACGCTGATTTTTGTGGCAGAGTTTACCAATGAAGGTCAGTGGTCCCTTCCCGGATACATTGAAACTGGATTCTCTCCTCCATCAATAAAAACTGGCGGTCACCATGTAATTGAAAAATTGTTGAGTTTGGCGTTAAACATTAATCAAAATTCACAAAGAAAAAAAGAAAATAAAATAAAAAATCACTGGTTTAATATATACTTCGTTTAAAGTTGGTCTGCATTACAACGTTGCGAATTTGTTGAAAATATAAATATTTATAACTCTTGTAAACACGCACAGTTCAAATTTGCATCTTTCAACTAACGTAAGTGTATTTAAATTGAAACAGAAAGTGTTATTTGGACAACGTATGCTGAACATGATCTGGCTAATATGAAGCTATTCTTTGCTGTTGTTAAACAGTCGTTATAGGCCTATCTCGCTCACTACGATCACTACATTCCTCGAAAGAGGGGGATCGGGAACAGAAAGGGCTTGAGTAATTCGAGTTACTTTCGTGTGGGATTATTTCCAATTGAAATCAGATGCCGATGACAAATATGGCAATCCATAACCAACAGTGAGTAGGCAAGTCTTTCAAATAATAAACATGACAATTTGACATGCATCGTTTAGTTTACTCTGTAGCGTCTACACACTTACGGAGTTACTCTGCTGCAGAAAAGCCAAGTTTTTGACAGTTGATCCGTTAACCTACCTCACCCTGTGGTATTCTATACCCTCTCGTAAATATTTGTTTTCCAAAATGTAATTCCAAAGAAGTAAGGATTAAACAAGATGTCAAGAGTCAAATTTGTTAGTGAATTAAACATAGCAATACAGCATATTTCTCTTATATTGTAAATGGAGAGAATATTTTGAACGCATATATTCCATATAAGCAAATTACAATGTATTTCTGTATCATTGATCAGTAGCTCAGAAATGCTACTGTGCCATGCACAGATTTATCTTAAAGATAGATAACTTTAGAATCTGTGTAAGGTAGGCTAGAGATATGAACTAAAACCCACATACTGCTGTGTTGCATCACAGGGTCTCATATTTGGGTTTAAAATATGTGCCATTCGACTGACATTCGTTCTAGAATGTGTTTATATTTCTGTGGTTGCACTTGGAGTCCAAGAGTCAGTTGTTAGATGAACGGATTGAACCGAACCGAAAAAGAACGAGAACCGAAACAGAAATAACCGAAACCGAACCGAACCGAAAAAATACGGAACCGTCCCACCCCTAGTAAGCATCACCTGTCGACCGATCACACCCGCCGTGAGTCCACAATCAAGTCCAAATGAAATACGTGAGGAAGGAATCCTCGTCACATTTGGTACAGACGTCTCAACAACCGCCAACGAAAAGGCAACTCAACAAGACTATTATACTGACCGTAAACTTTGCGGAACGTTGACATCAAACGCGTTTTCGATATCCCTGGAACAGGTCGGCCAATAAAGGGGCACAATTAATTCCCATAGGATACCGACAGATTGTTGAAAGACCACGTCTCCGAACTCTACAAATATATTGTCTATAAGAAATTCCAGCATCTGTTTTATATCAGCTTCTAATCAATGTATTCATGTGTAGAATCAGAGTGGTGTTAGACAAAATAAGTATCATGATAACGAATCACTAGATATTCAAATTTTCTGTTACCACCTTTAATGAAAAAATAGTTGCCTATGATGATAAAAAGTCTTTCTTTTAATTTGTTATGTGGAATTGTTGTGAGAAGAGTAGAGAAGTAGTTTGTTTTGATACTGTGAATATGAGAAAAATTGTGTGCCTTCAAATTCTAAAAGTTGTTTAGAATTTTTAAGTATCCACATCTGATTTACACCGCTTCTGGAATAAGCAACTGTACAGTAGTGCTAAAGTTTCTCCTTAACGGCTGTCATTATCTTGGTAAGGAGTAAAGATAAAGGTTTTGGTAGAACATTTGCTGGATCCTGCTATGTACCTCTGCTTATATGGGATTTCATGAAATTTAGGTATCCAATATAAATATGGTAGTTCAAAATTAGTATCGTTTGTAGGTACATCAAAAGAGCGTAATACGGACACGTGTTTTTGAAGGATCTCGTCCTTTGAAAGTAAGCTACGTGTGTATGTAGGATTACCAGAATTCGTATTAAATCGTAATCGTAAATCGTAATTATTCGTATTTATAATTTTACATTATAGGTCCTGTTGTGGCTGGCGTTGTCGGTAATAAGATGCCTCGTTACTGTCTGTTTGGTGAAACTGTCAACGTGGCTTCAAGGATGGAATCATCAGGACAACGTAATATTTTTATTTTTATATCATATATAATATATATTTATACTGAAGTCGGATGGGAATGAATCTTTCTTTCAAAGGAATTAGGATTTCAATTAAGCAGAATTCAATAGTTAGTTCGACTGTACATGATTAGCATTTCTTAGGATTTATCAAATATATGCATACATGTATATGAATTATGAGGCAACTGATTTCATAGATATAATAAAGTTGATGATTAATAATAATTATATATATATATATATATATATATATATATATATATATATATATATATATATATATATATATATATATATAAGTTTTAAGAATATAATAGATTACGAAACAGAATATATCAATAAATGTAAAATCAAATAGATAAACAGAACAATATATGAGTGAATAAATGAATAAAACAAAATACATGTAATTAAGTAATATGAATGAAAATAAATTTTCAGCGCTAAAGATACAGATATCGCCGAGTACAAAGAAAGGTTTAGACGTTTTTCCTGGATTTTTAACAGACGAAAGGGGACTTATTGTGGTCAAGGTAATAACTTACAACAACAACAACAACATCATGATCATGATCATGATCATGATCATGATCATCATCATCATCATCATCATCATCAACAACAACAACAACAACAGCAACAACAACAAAACAGACACATATACACATCACACGCATACAAATATATATAACTACGACCGAGTTCTCATTCTCATGGAATTTTACTCAACGCTATCAAAACATTCATTTTTGAATGTGTAGATGGCCAAGTGATTTGGACGGCGAGCATGGGAGCCAGGCGCATAGTGCTGTAGGCCGAGATTTCGAACCCCAGCCGGGACTTGGCGAGATTGTAGGTGCCATGTTAACTGTGTATGAATTATTTACGCCGATAGCATCATTTCTGATTGACGGTTCAGAGTAAATGTTCAATGTAAAAGTGACATTTGTGCTTATATATATATATTCATTTAAACAGTCAATCATTTTTATCAAGGTACCAAGAATGCACAAAGAGATACACACTGACAAAATGAAAGAGTATATCGTACCGAGAAATCATTCAATATATATTATCATTTTGCACACCTTTTCTTTTCATATAAAGTATTTTCTTTATAATTCTTTTATTAAAGGGGAAAGGAGTGATGAAAACATATTGGCTAACCGGAAAACGGAGTGATTGTGTATACGAGGCTAAAATCAGAACATGAATTTGGGAAAAAAAGAAAAATGATACACATGTGAAATAGTGTTTGATGATAGTTTTGTATCGGAAAAAGTGCAAAATAAAACAGCGAATTTTTGTAATGTGTTTTGTATTTTGTATACATTGTAGATTTATGTCAAAAGTACATACACTTTCTGGTAGTTAATAGCGTAACTTTTAGAATATCTCTCTCCTTTCGTGCTCTGGCGCAGTATAGTATTAAACACGTAATTGGGTGATTTTAAATTATTGACAACTGTGTGGAAGTTCAATTTCAAATTGAAAAGTTACGACGGAATGTCATGTTATAGATCATGTTATAGATCATGGCAATGTCAGTATAGTAAACTCCACATAACCTGACAGGGTGGAGTCTAGCGAACCCCTTTAATCCGGACGAGTTTAAATTTTAGGTAACAAAGCGAAACTTGAAATAACACTGACTAGAGTAATCGTTGTTACTTGTAACCATACATAAGACTGTATCCAATGAGGAATAAAACGTTTTTTTCTGTGCAGCTTGTCATAACCGAAAATGAGTTAAATCATCCGTAAAATGTTACTCTGCACCGCCATCTATATTCTTCGATACATTTAACTGCTTCTTTGTATATTTCCCCGTTATTTTACGCCCTGCTACCAATAAGGTGACGTCAAGGGTTACCGAGGCCACGACCTTTCACTTCCAAAACAAAGCAGTTGACATGATTGTGTCTCAACTCTTGATTTGTGTCATGAACGTTGACTTGTGTCATGAACTTTGACTTGTGTCATGAATTTTGACTTGTGTCATGAACTTTGACTTGTGTCATACTAGTTTTTTCACAGTAAGATAAGATTTGAATTTAAATAGTGTTCTACGCCACGATCAACAAGTTTTCAGTTATTTGGCGGCAGACTGTTTACAGTGTTGGAGAAGAGAAACCGGTTACAATGTACCCGGGTAGACCACCGGCCTCCCGCAAGGAAACGGGCACACTTTCTCGCACAAATCAGCTTAGGTTCAGATGAGACTCAAGCTAGAGACTAGACATGACAAACTTCTTTGTTTAAAACGCGAATGAACTAACTATTTGGTAACGCAGACCCCGGTATCATTCAGCGTATTTGTCTTATATGACGACAAACAATTCATTGTACCATTGTAAAAACCATTTTGTTTGTTTGTTTACAGTAAAACTTGTATATAAAGACCCTCTTACAGACACAACAAAATCTTGTCTTTACCCTCTTTATGAACAAGGTGGTCGCATAGTTTTACAGTAAAACTTGTATATAAAGACCCTCTTACAGACACAACAAAACCAGTCTTTATGACAAGGTGGTCGCAAGTTTTACTGTATCTTTTATCAACTTTTTTATCCATTTCCTCATTTGAATTCTTCCAGTAGGTATGCTTTTATTCTAACTATTTTTACGAGTTGATGTTCCATCGATTGAGTAATGTAGTGGTTGTTTATTGAGATCAAGTCAAAGCATATTTTGCAGTATGGGGTTAATAACACATTATATTGATGGGAAATTACACATGTATGTGCATTTTAGCAACATAAACTCAACTTCAAGATTGAAATTTCCAAGTCACACTTTTATTCGTAGATTTTGCTTTTAAAATTGACGAAAATAAAGTAACTATTCGCTGAAAAATATTGGTCTACAAGACTTGTTGAAATATATGCTATTAAAAGTCAGTTCGGCGTCCTGTTTGAGTTTTAAGATATTATAAATTTGTTTTAGAATGTTACTTTCTAATTATTTTAACACTTCTGATAGAATTGACATTAAAAGCGATTGACCGGACTGTTTTCAATTCTTGTGCACGATTAATATGCAATTAGTTTTTGGTCGAGTTGCGTATCTTTCCCTTACTATGTATTAGCGAGATCTGTCTGTGAAGTTGGACATAAAACTTGCTTCATTTGTCATTCACGTGATCTTAACTGATGAGAAACTCGCGGTAGTCTTTGAAGTTAGGAAAATGTTTTACATGCACAGGTTTTGACCTAGAGATTTAAGGCTACTGGTGGGAATTACAGTGTAAGGGTACAATACTGTCCTGTCACATAGAAATTTAATATCAATGAAACGATGTTTTTAAACACAATGTTTTATAATCATATCGCTGATCTACGTTGTTTGTTGCACAATACATAAGCCATCAGTACTCAAGTTAGACCGAATGTTTGTCCCGATTTTAAATTACTTTTTGTAAAACGTAATTTAAAATTTACAACATGACAGTGGTAACCTTTATTGAAATTAACCTGTAATATATTTCAAACATGGTATACACAGTGTATATTTTCCAGTATACTGAGTGTATTATACATCAGTAAAACTTAACGATTACCATCAACTCGTATTAGTACTTCCAGTACATCCTACCAACAATATTGTATGGAGACTCACTAGTGTCTCAAATTTTGGTCTGTATTGCTTTGACACCAATTATTCTATGGAGACTCGCCAGTGTCTCAAATTTAAGTCCGTTTTGGATTGACACCAATTATTGTATGGAGACTCACCAGTGCCTCAAATTTTAGCCTGTGTTTGACTGACTCCAATTCAGTGAGGGTTATTCAGTATGCCGATACATGTCTCGAGACCTCAATTCTAAATTTCACCCAAAAGACCGGTAATTCCTTATGTCAAGTGCTTAGCTATGCACCATGACGACATTTTTCTCAAAGTCCTCGGTATAATTATGGGTTTCGAACTCAAAGTTTCTTTTGGGCCCTTCCTCCGTGCTGCCACTGCAACATCAGGAATCTACCAGAAGCGTTCGGTATTCTCTGCGTGACCCTCTTGTTGTCATTTATAGAAATATCAAATGCTTTTACAAATACTTTTCAAATTGGAGCTCAACTGATGAAGTTTAATACAGAAACGATATCGTCTTGAGCATAATAACTTTGTATTATGTTTATAATATTTACAGGAATACATCTCAAAGTCTCCTTTCTACCGAAGTTAAGTTTGAAGTAAAAGAAAATTAGCAATTGTTGCGTTACTTTTAAATCCAATAATAGATTTTAATTGTTTACACAGCCAAATTTTGTTCGCGTGTATTTCAAGTGAATCAACATTTAACGTGAATTTCAATTTAACCGAGCTTATTGGTTAAATTCATGTTATTTTACCTGGAATTCATATGAATTTTCCACGTATATTTAAGTATAAGCTCGATTAACCCGAAAATCATGTAAAATTTCACGTAAATATCAAGTTAACAAAATTTGCATGGAGAGAGAGAGAGAGAGAGAGAGAGAGAGAGAGAGAGAGAGAGAGAGAGAGAGAGAGGGGGGCCTTAATATAAGATGTTACACAGTTAAAGTACAATACGTCTTTTAGATCTGCGATAAAGTATTATAAAATACAAACAACATAACGTAGATATTTGAAACCTGATTTATTATATGTAAATAAGATGATGTTATATATATATATATATATATATATATATATATATATATGAGAGAGAGAGAGAGAGAGAGAGAGAGAGAGAGAGAGAGAGAGAGAGAGAGACAGACAGACAGACAGAGAGAGAGACAGACAGACAGAGAGAGAGATCATACTATCTAAAATGACAATATATTATTTCGTTTTACAATCAATCAATCAAATCAAAGCATTCTCATAAATCCTCTGATATAAACTTATGGATGAATGTAATTTGTAGAACTTGACATTAAATTTGAATGTCAATACATCATCAAGGGGACTGAATATTACACTTTGAAATTAGCCATATTAAGTCCAAGTCGACGCACTGACTGTTCCTCAATATACCAACAGGACTTCACACCAGCTCTGGGGGTCAGTTGTTTCCTTGCTGTTAATGAAAATGTGTCGGGTCCGTTTTGCAAATCAAATGATAATTTTGTACTAGTTGAGTCCAGTTTTATCGACCCCTTGAATCCTTTAAAGAAGGCTGTAAAATAAAAGGGAAGTAGTATGATTGCAAATATGTACAGACTGATTATGAAATTATTAATTGCTGGATTTAAAAATATAAAGTATATGGTGTAGAGTATTTTAAATTGACCACACGATAACAACAAAACAACAACAAAAACAGCAATGACAACAAGAAGAAGATTTATCATAGAAAATTATTAAATTGTTTGTAAGCTCATTCATTTTTTAAATTTTGTTTTGAATGGTATGTACTATGAATACGGTGGGAATACATTATCATGAAAAGAGGAGAAATAAAAAATAACAAAAATTATCAAAAATTGAATATATTATTTTAATAAAAATATGACGCTCCTAACACATATTTCAACCTACCCAAAACACCTCCAATATTTGACGCTACACCAGATTTAAATTCCACTGCAACCTGGAAGTACGAAGAGCCACTTTCGACGACTCCAGAGTTTGGTATCGCTTGGATATCAATGTAAGGTGAACTGACCAACAGAAATTGTGTAGGAGATACAGTTGTTAGTCCACCATTTTCATGCCTTTTCAAAACATTTATTTGTAATTTACCTCCAGTGCCTGAACTGGAAAACTTTCCCATGCTGTTTATAAATATGTTAGCAACGGCAGCCTCAAGTTTGAAACCTGCAATAAAAAATGTTTTAAAGTAACGACTGAAAATATATCTACCGTGTGTGTGTGTGTGTGTGTGTGTGTGTGTGTGTGTGTGTGTGTGTGTGTGTGCGTGCGTGCGTGCGCGCGCGCGGGTGTGTGTGTGTCTATGTATGTCTTTATGTATAACAAAGAAAGAAAAACTGATAGCATTAAGACATATACATTCCATCCCTTCATCTATCCATCCATTCATACATACTATATAGTTAATCGAATATATCTTTATTTAACGTACATGTTAAAGTAACTTTAGTTTTGGGCAATTTGATCCCGTTTGTATATACATGTACATCATTATTAATAAAAACACATTTTTAAAGAGTTTCTAAAAATATAGCTATTACAGTAACATTGATTCTTACCATAATCGACATCCTCAAAAAGTTTGTAAGTGGCCCCGGATTCAAAGTTTATGTCCATACACAAAGGATCAGTGATTCTCTCAATTTTAACAAGTAAATTAGGTTTCCACTCAGCTGAAAATAACAGTAGAAAAGGAAATGAATACAAACGCAAAAAAACGTAATATTGTATTGCATTGTAATGAGAGAGAGAGAGAGAGAGAGAGAGAGAGAGAGAGAGAGAGAGAGAGAGAGAGAGAGAGAGAGAGAGAGAGAGAGAGAGAGAGAGAGAGAGAGAGAGAGAGAGAGAGAGAGAAAGAGGGGGAACGTAATTTTTCACCTTTTGTTCCTGAAGAAATTACTTGGAGAGAAAGTTTCCTATTTGACGGGAAAGGTGGCACTTTTCCATTACTGATTGACTTTATCGATGAAGTCACGAAATGAGGCTTCGTTGTGGTCGTGGTAGCTATAAATTCAAAATAAGAACGAGATCGTCACGAGAGTATACAAATAACACAGAAATATACCTTATACAGTTATATGTAGCCTGCTATTATTTCATTTACAGTACTTTATGTTTTTACCAAACTTTATTATCCAAAGCAATTGTACGGTGGGGAAAGTTGAGGAGTTACAATCATTTGAAATATAATATAAATGTGGCATATTATGTTAACGTTAAGATATATCAGTATCTTTAATGTAATATTAATTAAAAAACTATAATGTGATACAATATCACATCTAATTGTATATTATACTTAATCTGATATTAGAGGATGGTGCTAAGGGACTTAGGAAAATATATACAGTGGAAGGGCGAAGGGGTAAAAAAATATGATGTTGTTGTCACAGGAAATGTCTTAAATTGCCTGATAAGTAATATCTTATTCAGATCCGAAATTCTATTCAATTTCTTTCATTACAACAAATATTGTCATTAAAACATTTATTAATGGATCTTGCAGTTGAAAACACACGTCTTTAAGTGTTTGCTTCCGACAAACCGGAAGTAAAAGGTATCGATGATCTTTCTAACGACTGAGGTTGATTCAATGAAACAACATCTAATGGCGTGAATGATGGTAAATTGCTTTAACAAAACAATTAGGATTAGAATACGTGTACTGTGAGGTATTTCCAGTAATTGGGAACAATATGATAATACAAATGATGATAATAATAAACTTCTGCTGTTTGAAAAATGCATCATATAACTTGTTAAATCCAGAATTTCGTAATTTAGCTGGTTTACCTGCGGTTGTTGTTGTTGTTGTTGTTGTTGTTGTTATCCATGAAAATGTTCGAGGTAGCATAACTTTTGTTGCAGGCATACGCCGTATGGGTCCCAGAGATTGCATAGAACTTCCTGAGAAACGTGTGGAAGAAGCTATGCCTGGAAACGGAGATTGAAATGATGCACCTCCAAATGAAGATCCAATTAGAGCAATTTTCCTCACAGATGAGACGCGTTTCTGTGGTGCAATTCCAAATGACCGAGATTGAGAAAGTGAAGCAGACGGAGCAGACTTTAGTCCGAATGTTGGTGTTAGGGTATCTTCCGTAATCACTAAAATTTGTGTAGAAAAAAAGTAGTCATTCGATATGACAAAATGTAAGACAATTATTCCAATACATGTCATTAACATTTTGAAATATTTAAATTGGCATTTCTTTTGATCCTTTGCCCACATGTCAGCAACGACAACAACGTATACGACACAAATGCGAGAACCTGGTTACAAGGTACCTGGGAAGAAAACCATCGGCCTTACGCAAAGTCAACTTCCCCAATAAATTCAGTGAGGTTCAAGTCGGGCTCGAGCTAATGCTGATCAAATGTAAGAACCGTAATGGTTCTAACCACTCGGTCACGAAACCCCAGATGTATTCGAAATAAAGATAATTATGTACTAGTATGTTAACAAAATGAAGGTCATGACATGACTGAATACACAATAGGTCAGTGTTAGAACGTCAACAGTGTCTCCAAAATGAACTAGTTTCAAATCAAAATAAGGTCAGACCCAGAGTCATAAAACTTTTTTTCAAATTTTTTACTCAACATCAAGATTTTACTCAAATCTTGGAAATTTTCTGAACTTGGGTAAAGTAGTGGACCATAAAGAAATTCTTAGACAAATTTCTTCCTCAAGTGATAAAATACTTAAGTATGACATGTAGCTGACTTAAGTAATTCTTAACAGTGATCATGTTATACCCCTATGTTCGCCTCGGGATAAAAAACGCAAATGTCATTGTCGTTGTGGCCCTAGAGTATTTCGGGACATTTTTGACTTTCGAAAACAAAGTGTTATTTGAGCGAAATAGGTTTGGGAGACCAGCACTTTTTTCTTTGTTGGCTTGTTTGGCCATACGACGTTTGTTTATATTAACAATAGGGACGGTGTTAATTTAGTCCGGTACATGTGCCCCAGAGTCATTTATCTTATCTAATTTACTTATACTAATTTACTTGTATCTTGAATGTCGTTTGTTATATACATTATACATATTTTATGTATAAATTACTAACTTCGGTGAGCCAGCCTGGCTCAGTCGGTAGAGCACTTGACTCTTGATAGTGAAGTCGTGAGTTCGAGTCCAGCCGGCGGCAGGTTGGTTTCCTGTCTGTGGGATGAGACAGTAAAAACTGTGGTCCCGTGTCACAGTAGGTGTCTGTACGTTAAAGAACCCTCACTGCTCAATGGCCGTAAGTGCCGTGCATAGGCCAAAATTTGAAGCCCTTCACCGGCATTTGGTGACGTCTCCATATGAGTGAAATATTCTTGAGCGGGACGTTAAACAACAATAAACAAACAAACTAACTTCGGTCATGTATTGGCATTTTACAAGGCGTTTTTAATATTTAAAAAAGGTATACATCTATTCCTCTGTTTTGCCAGAAAGCGTTCTACCTACGTGAATTTTAACGTGTTTTATACCTCTTGGTTTGCTATTAAATAATTAATCATAGGTTATGGTAAGAATAATGTTCAAACATCGAAGTGAATCGGAACATAAATTGGGACATATGTAATGGACGACATTTACACTGCCCCTTGGCAATCTTACCTCAGTTGATATAATTCTAATGTTGTTGTATGGTCCGCGAGTTTTCACTTTTAACTCAGGAGAGTAAATTCTAAACTTTTGAGAATAAAAGTTGTATTCGAATTTTCTTTGTTTATGGTTTCGGTCCCAGATCTTAACCATCAAATTGAACAATAAGATTTCTCTTTAAAAGTTTTGTCATTTACATAGCTAAATATTATAGACATAATACCAAAGTTATAGTGCTCAAGACGATACCGTTTCTGTCAATTAGACGTCATCAGTTGAGCTCCAATTTGAAAAGTATGTGTTTTCTAAAGATAAAGTGATGTCATACAGGGCCAAATAATATATCTAAAAGTATAGCCTAAATCCGTCTAAGAGTAACCACTGTAAAAATGACTATCTTAGCTTTAGAAAATTTTCGAATTTAAATGGTGTCAACAGTGCCAAATATTCCTTTAGTATAAGATGAACAACTGGTACCAAAATACCAGGTACTAGGTTTATGTATACCCTCGGGGACTCAAACGGTCCACCAGCAGTGGCAACGACCTAGTGGTTATAAATATTATAGACATAATACCAAAGTAATAGTGCTCAAGACGATACCGTTTCTGTCAATTAGACGTCATCAGTTGAGCTCCAATTTGAAAAGTATGTGTTTTTCTAACGATAAAGTGGTGTCATACAGGGCCAAATAATATATCTAAAAGTATAGCCTAAATCCGTCTAAGAGTAACCACTGTAAAAATGACTATCTTAGCTTTAGAAAATTTTCGAATTTAAATGGTGTCAACAGTGCCAAATATTCCTTTAGTATAAGATGAACAACTGGTACCGAAATACCAGGTACTAGGTTTATGTATACCCTCGGGGACTCAAACGGTCCACCAGCAGTGGCAACGACTTAACTGATACAGCCAACTGTGACTTGTATCTTAGCGCACACAGCACAGCGCACATTTACTACACATAACATATAATCAGTATCAATGGTTTAAGTATTTTGTCAACATTGATGTTTTTCTTTGTATTATTTATATGTTCACTACACATTGCCAACTCTTACTCACCTATAGGGGGCTCCACTGGTTTCGTTTTTGTATTATTTGGTAAAGTGACAACCATCGATGTGAGGGGCGTTACAAATTGATACTGAAATAAAATAATAAAAAATACATATAAAAGCCGAAATAAGTACATGTACTTCATATTGTATTATCAAAATGCTGACAAAGCTCCCTTGAGTCACTTCCTCCTAATATTCTAACCATTGACTCTTTTAAAATACTTCTTTTTGAAACTGTTGTTACTAGAAATAAAAATATGTGAAGAAGGGTGCATTGTTTTCGAAATCTACCGTGATAAAAATTGAGACTGGCTGTGCCATTATAGACGAGTCTTTTGACCATTTACTGATGTTGATTCCGGATCATTTTCCAATTTTCCCCCACACTGATCTCTTAGTTGAGATTTCTTGTTTGTCAATTTGTTGAACACAAGACAAAAGTTAATCATTGTCTTAAAAATTAATGCTACCATAACAATTAAAATAAGCAACTACTCTTAATGTGAAACAATTATTCGATACGCCTGTTAGACAGTCGATATATTAAAATCCATATATCCTTGCGGTTGGAGATTTATGAATCTTTTTTTTTTTACCTGGAGTTTATGTAATGCAGCCAAACGAGTCAAAATTATACTGGCAATAGTTATCGTTCCTACCCACAGCATGACTACGAGAAATTAGATGATAAAATGTCTTTTATTCCGATCTTTTGCAAAGATATGTTGACTATCGGCATTATTTCCCATGTAATAACGATATGAAAAACTTCTATGTTTACAGTTATCATTCATATTTATACAGAAACCACAATACACCTACCTTTAATGATTTCTGTAAAATCTGTTTGTCTAAATTTGCTTTCTCTGAGCTCGACGTTGATGCTTCTTTTTTCCTGAGAAGCTGCTTTACGGTAAGGTAGGCCCAGAGTTTCTCCACCATTTTCTGTAGAGATGTTTCATTCAAACGAGGCTTGATAACTGGTGGTCTGATTGGTGGTCCGATTGGTGGTCTGATTGGTGGTCTGATGATAGGCGGATCGATATATATTGGTTTACTGATAATAATTGGCTTAGGGAATTCAATTTTACCATACGACACTGTCCCCGATACAGAGACGGGGGCAGAGGTAACCGACTTCGATTTTAATTTGCCTGCGACTACAAGTTCTGTTCCGTCAAAATAAGTATTGAAATCGTCTTTAGTTACGGAGTCCGTCAAAACAGAGGAGTTAACGTATTTGAAATTGATATTACGCATCAATACAGTAGATATTTCCTCATAAAACCCCTTAATTTGCAGAGCAGCGTCCGAGTCCTCATAAATCTTTCTTGCAAAGCCGTTATTTTGTGCGGATATCTTCTTTACGAATTCGTAGTCAGCTCCATTTCCAAAGGCTAAGCTGAAAATTGGAACGTTTAAGGTGTTATTACTATCTATATTTTTCAATATAATGTCGTGGTTTGTAATACCGGAAGTTGCTTGACCGTCTGTCAGGAAAATAAGTACCGGTGCTCTTGTTATGTCCGATAATAATGTTAGAATACCAAGGCCCTTTTCAATTGCAGAATAAATGTTCGTGCCTGAAATGAAAATAAAATACGTATTGAGCATATTCAATTTTTGTAGCATTATCTTAATTAATCATGCTGAAATACTGAGTTTTCTCAATTGTTGTGCTTGATCAAATATCCGTATATCTAATCCGTATAACCGAAGCCTCTGTGGCCAGGGGAATTGACGTTTTATCAGTAATACGAGGATCCTTAAGAAACGGATATAAAACCAAACCACAACTAGAACAGGAAAAATCATGGGATGTATTTAAATATAACGTTAAAGGTCTGCAAAGTAGAGGGTAACATAAACGCGCTATTCGATTGTTATGTCAATAATACCAATGGTGTCATCTAAACTCACCACTTGTGTTGGTCTAGCGTTAGAGCGTTCGACTCGCAACAGGAAGGTCTAGGATCGATTCTCAACACCGGATCATACCAGAAATTAAAAACAATGTTGTAACTGATCCTTCACCAAGCGCTTAGGAAGTGAAACTCACGGGTCTTTCGGATGAGACTTAATACAGAAGGCCTGGCACGTAAAATATCACTTACTGCGTTAACATCAGTCATAAAGTACATGTCAAAATGAGTAGCACTTCATCTAAAGCTGGTGACATCTCCAGATAAGTAAAACTTCCTCCTATATTAAGGACTCTTAAATATTCATATTCAATTCATCTCTCTCTCTCTCTCTCTCTCTCTCTCTCTCTCTCTCTCTCTCTCTCTCTCTCTCTCTCTCTCTCTCTCTCTCTCTCTCTCTCTCTCTCTCAATTGCATGCGCATGTAACCGATAACCAAATAACTCAGAACAGAAATACATTTCAGAAAAATATAGTTCCTTTATCTATAGCCATTTTAAAAACAAAAGCGTTTCAGCCTCAAAAAACATATATTGTATTCCCAAACCAAAGGTATATACAAAAGGGCAAATTGTTTTTAAAAGAAATATTTAGAGTATATGTTACAAGAATTTTGTAAAGTCAAGACATTGACAGTGATTGGCTAAGACCGACAACTCTGTCTGTTTTATCGGTAATGCAAAGATTTTTAATTAAACGGTTCTGTACTCTGTATTAGAGATTGCAACAGTGTGATTAAATTTTGGACACAATTTCCAAACCAAATACAGTAAATATAGTAAACACGAATAAGCAATTAAATATCTTACGTATGTTAATTCATCGAATTACAAAACCTTTTTTGCTCATTGTATGCTTGAACAGTTTCCACCTTTCACGACAGAAACATATTCACCACGTCTCCAATTCGCCGTAAATCAGCATTATCTCATGCACTTATGTTTGGTGGTGCTCCAAATATTTAGCTTGAAAATTTAGCTTTCATTTTTCATTCCCCCTCTCATCTAAGGACGAAGACGGTGAAAATTTTCAGTTACATAGAATCAATATATGTGTATATAAATTTATAATTACCTCCACTTGCGATGATTCTATTTGAAAACGTTTTCGCATCCCCAATATTTTGTCTATCCGCAAATATGAGTTCTTGTTTCCACACTTTCACAGAACTATCAAATGTTATTATTGAAAACCGGTCCTTGGCGCGCATGTCGTCCAGAATGTTTGTCATTGCTGTACGTAATTGTAGTATTTTCTGTCCACTCATAGAGCCACTTTTGTCCAAGACAAATACAACATCCATTGGGAAAGATTCAAAGCCTTCTGGTGCAAAGAAATGAACAAAGTAGCCGTTCACTATCTGAAAATTGGAAAACCATGTACAGAATTGAAGATCTATTTTGTAACATATATTTGCAGAAATATAATTTTGCAGTTAACTGTTTAACATTATAAATATAGATTACGTTTAAATATGCGCACGATGTTATGAAAGCTGTGATAGGAGAGTTACTTTTTTAGTGACAAAAAACATTTTGAATTTCTAGTATTGTTTTTAAGGCAGACCAATACAATAAAAATCGACCTCATATTGCTCCTGTTTTCTGATATGTCGCGTAGGGCATCTATCGAAACCAGGTATGGGGTCACATGTGAGTGACACACACACACACACACATGTATGTCTGTCTGTCTGTCTGTCTGTCTGTCTGTGAATTTAAAACAATGAAAATGTCATAAAGCAGAAGTATAAAATGATATAAAGAGTCTTACCAGCATATCTCCTGCTCCTTTATCTCTCGTGACGTCATACTCAACTACAAATTGCCCGGATAGTCCATTTTCACTTATTTCACTTTGCTGAGCTTCTGTAGGGCTGTATGATATCGAAGCTATTTTGGGGTTTGTTGGAGATCGAATTATTTTTGCCAGATCGTTTTTACCTTTTAAATAAATAAAGCTGTGTGTTAAGGTATAGCATACTATATACTTTTGCATTCATATTCGTTCATTTATACTTATATACAATGATTAAACACAAATGTGTATACAATATCCTTATTCATTTATATTCGTTCATTTGTATTTATATAGAAGGATTAAACACACAGGTCAATACAACATCCTTTTGCATTCATATTCGTTCATTGGTACTTGTTTAGAAGGATTAAACACACAGGTGTATAAAAAGTTACACAGTTAGTAAGATACTTTACGTGGAGTAAGATGGGGTGCCTGCTTTCTGGAAACAATTGTAAATTTTAGAAAGCAAGTGACAATAAAATGTATAACAATATCTTATGTTAAATAGCTTTACGTAACAGCAGGCGACATTGGAACATCTCAGTTAAGCAACTTTGCCGAACAAAAATTGCATTGATTGCATTTATAAGTTTAAATAAAGAATGACTCCTATTTTTCTGTTGCTTTGTTTATTTTCTTTTAGATTTCAATAATCCCCCGAGTAAATTTACTCATGGAAGCCCATTCCACTTTAGTGGGTTACGAACTATGGTCTTGATTTACTTGCTTGGTAGTGGAGTAATCTTTTCCGATTGTACCGTGGGTTTTTTCATCATTGGTTTCATTCGAATTTGACTGGCACTCTGACGTCTACGACCATTCAACAGTGGATGCTTACTTCTCGATAACACCTTATCCAACATCTAAATTTCAGAGTTTCAATGCTCATCAGATTGTATAATTGTCTCCTAAACATCATGGCGATTTTATACTGCGGAATCTGTAAATGTTAAATTTCCATACAAATCTGAATACTTGTTTTTCATACCTGTCGTACTAACGCCATCTTTTTGCAATTTCGGAACCGAAAGCTTTATAATGTTTCTGGATTCTTCAATGTCGATATTAATTCTAAAATCTTGGACTATCTGACCGGGGTCTATATAAATTGAATGGTGGTAGAGGCCTTTCTTCCGTCGCAGAAGTTCTTGATATGTCAAGTAAAACGTCACTTCCGCTGCAGCTGCAACATTAACCTGTATGTTGAATTTGTTTGTTTCACGTGGTCTGTAACGGAAAATAAACAATTTCCGGTTTTAAAAATAGTAATTGTATAATAAGTCAAAGTTTGATTTATCTAAAGTAAATTTAGAGAAATATTTCTTAGATACATAAATGTGGATCTAAATTGTTTAAAACATAACAGATGACATACATTTTACAATAGTAACGAATGTTTGTCCAATTGAGATTTAGTATGGAAATAAACCTAAGACCGAAATGAAAATACACGTGTGCGAACTGAAAAACATGCATCTTATACACTTCCTCTGTTAATCTTTACTCATCCTTTCACGTTTTCAATATGGAGTTATAAATGTTTGGAAATATAGAACGGCGCAAACTAAAATGTAGTGGTATAACAAAATATCTACAGATTCTGTTGTGAAATAATAAGGACTCTTTTTATGAGCACATCGAAACAGGACTTATGTTTTGTAGTGTTATAGTGTCTAGGCTTTAAGTTTAGGCCAGTCATAGTGCTACAGTTGTACTGCTCATACACTATTAAAATAGTCATCATAGCACTAGTGTGTAGTTTTAAATAGAAAAGTAGGGCATCATTATATTTCGGATAAGCAGTTTATCGCATTTATGACCTGGAACATGGATACCATGAGGCAAAAGGTGTCAGATGTAAAAAGCCTACAGGACAGTTATGACACTTTCCATATTTACATGAGACCATTATATCGCTGAATGCTGTCAATGGAAATACTACTTAACCGGAATGGACTATGTCTGATATTCATTTGCAGTCATGTGGTCTTGGTACAAAATATTTTTACAAAACTGAACGGAATGAGACAACTGGAAAATGGTAAATTATTATGATGGATAATTGCCATGGTAAAAACATATTTTAATTACTTGTCTCTCAGTTTGCATGTTCCAACATGTCAAATACATCATCTTGAAGCCGTCGTAAACGATTCGTAATGCAGGGAATTTAAATAACAAACTAACAAAACAATAATAAAGAGTTGATTTTTTAACGGGAAAACACGTACATATGCACGTCAAGACAACCACGAATTTCTGGTTTTATCATTTCGTTTTTATTTCTGCAAACATCAAATACGTCGCATACAATGAATCATTCATACCTTTATGCGTATGATCCATATTGGAAACAAAAACAAATTGAAATATAATGATTGATTAATAGAATGTTTATTCGTTGATATGCTTATAAATTTATGTTGTTTACGTGCAGGGATGAACGTGATTTGTGGTATTACTTTGGAATATAAATTGCATTGTAAATGTATATAAACCAACGTGCAGACATACCGATGGTATTATCCCCTGATCCTATTAGCATCGCGTAACCGGAACTTGGTCGAAATCCAACGTAAAGCATTAGTGATTTCCCATTTTATCAACATTAAACAGGAAGTTTAATTATCATAAAATATGGTTAAACCTATTTTTTATATTCAAAGTTGGCAAACAAATACACAACAAATCAGATATTTAGATCACCTGCTACACTTTCTGTACTGAGTTTAAATTTCATAAGGTATGGTGACTTCAGAGCAAGCTATATTCATCCATTACATATCTTTAAACTGAATTTAGTCGAAATATATCTAAAGTGTAAGATGGTCATGACCTTAGATTTCAGGTGGTTGTTGTACTACAGCAATGTAGAAATACTTACACTAAATTCGTCTTCCTTCAAATACAAATTTCTCTTATTCTTGGTAGTCAATATTTTGACAAATATTTCCATCATTTTATGCCAGAAATTACCCACCTTAGGGTAATAAAAAATACACTGATGCACTTACTGTACTTTAATGATGCCAGCACTTTGTCCTCGGCTCTTGGCTCTCTCAAACTGCTGGCTTGCCTCTTTCTTTTCTTTAACTTCGCCATCAATTGTTTTCCCATCAATTTCCCTGAAATATTAAACGAAAACATTTCTATAGATTGTTTATTTTTCTGCTATCGTTGAGCTATTGCTCGTTTCATTATTTGTTTTGCTGCATCCTCGTTTGTTATATCTTTTGCAACGATGTAAAACCGAGGGTTTTGTAAATACAACATGGTAACCTCATCAAAAGACCACCTCGTAGTCAAAACTATAAATGTTCTAGTAATTTTCTTGATCGATATTAACTCATCAACTCCTGTGGTCACATTTAGACTCACCCATATCAACCGATAGCATAGTCTACTGTCATAATTCAGGAGCAAGCACGATAATATTGCACGTGATAATATTGCAGATTCAAAATCATACACATCCAAATTCTGAAAGTGGACTTTATCATTCTTTGAAATGGGTGAGTTCAAATGTGGCTACAGGGGTTAAACTGTTAAAGGGGCATTAAAAAAGTTTTTAACAACTTATATTTAAGTTTAATAACAAAAAGAGATATATACCGACATAAAAGTTCTTAAATTCTTATTTACCATTTTTTGTGAACAGTTTAGCAATTTTTCGTTTGAAAATGATACGATTTGTATATGCATACAACAATGGCTGTGGCCTTATTTTCATAACATGTATAGGAATATAAGAATTGTTTTTTTCCTGTCTATATCTCTTTTTGATATTGTACATCAACCTAAGTAGTAAAATATGAAATAATGTTTGGAAAACACAGCTAGTGCCACTTTAAAATTACATAAAATGATCTTTTCTTGATCAGCAACAAGATTACAGTGATTAAAAATATGCTGGTCTAGGAAATATTCTTAAGGGATTTAGAAATTTATCAAAATTCACCAGCCTGGAGGGGTGTGATATGGCCATGGATATTACTACAAAGCACCCGTTCTACTTTGATGTAAACCAAGTAAGTTGCCTACCTGGATAAGTATGTGTATCTCCGTACTAGGGTGTATAATAATGACAGAACTACAAGGTGTGTAAGTATTAGAAATGAGAAGTTCATTTTCAATGAAAATCATGAAATGAAGGTAGATATATTTAGTAAGAAGTTATAGCAGATTTTTTTTCATGGTGTGCAACCTGTCAACAAGCCCATATATTGACTAAGAAGACCACCTCTCTAATCAAACCACTCTAAATCAGTTAGTTAATAGCTAAATTTGACTGTTCTTATTGCTGAAGTATAATTATTATATTTCATATTTCTGCTGAATAATTTTGTGTGTCAACTATGTTATTGTTGTTATGGATGTACACATCTTTCAGGCTACTTACAGTTGGAACTTTGTAATAAATGCTTCATTCGGCAACGTGACGTCAAACAAGGCCTCGCGTGCAACGTTGTCGGTGTTGAGC
>BROG01000555.1:257500-402500 GCA_030159075.1 Atrina japonica
TTTTTTTTTTTTAACTCATTAATATCTCAAATGAGCTCGATGACCTAGGCCCTATATAAAAAACTGTCATATTTTCATATTAGAACAACATACCACACGTGTTCACTCATTTATTAAATTCTCTGACCATGTTGTAACTCCAAGACCATGTCAACCACTTTTTTATGACCGTGTCAACTCATTATTTCCATACTAGGACCATGTCGTTAAACTATCAAAAGACTCAAAATAACTGTCATAAATCTATAATTTTAAAATAAATAAATAAATAAAATAATATATTCTTTTATTTCATAACAAAAGAATTCCAGCATGGCGAAAAAACAGTACTAATCAACAAAACGAACTTCAACTAAATCAATACAGGCCATAGGCCATGAAATAATATCTTCATAGTCAATTTGAACCGTATCAAATTACGGAATACACCATGAAACAGTCTTGTAAACAAACGTAGGTACTGGTGTATCCGATCTAATCAGTCTAACACAAGTTCCAAGATAACGTATAGAACTGTATCAAGACAAATACACACTGAAAACAGTCACATCTTCAAGTTTTACACCATTGATCTGTAAAAACAATGCATTAAACACAGAGGTAACAGTATTAACATTATTATCATATTATTAACATCATCCATTTTATTTACTTTTATTGATATATAAACATTATATATTATTGATATAACATTATTTATTATTGATATAACATTCATTCGATACAGAAAAAAACCCATCATGATTAAATATCTCTAGCATCAATTCTTACAGCTAAGACAACGGAATAAAAACGATCGCTGTCAAAAATAGAATTCCTATCGGTACCCTGAACAAAACGCCAGGATTCTCAAATTCTAAAACATGTTTGACATCATTTTTGTACACTAGGATTTCTGCAAAAATGAGAGGCCAATATGGAGCGGTAACTCTTGGAATTATAAGAGTACCAACGGCACGACATAAAATAAGATGCTTAATAGTTTTAACAACCAGAAAAATGGGTGGAACAGACCAGTTGTTTTCATTTTTCCGATTCTGTGTTAAAGCATCAATAGCTTCGGCATTGGGGTTCCAAAAAAAAAAAGAATTGAACCTAGGCAGTTTAGTATTGAGATAACTGGCAAAACGATCTATCGTATGCGGTCCCCACATATTATTCAACAAATTGAAAAAAAACTTCTGACACACCCCAGTCATCGTGATCGACTAGTTTGCTGATTTAATCAGCCTGACAATTTATGGCTCTGGGGACCCGCTGAATGTCTAATGAAATAGCGTTTTCTTGACAAATTTTGAAAATAGACCAAGCTATTTTTTTAAGGGCCTCTTTCATACTGCCACATCTAATGACAGGAACACAGTTTTTGTTTTCAGTAAACCATTTGACTGACTTTCCCTTAAGACAAATTTTGAATGACGACATTGCCAACTCTATAGCCTTGATTTCTCTCCAAGTGGAGCTTTTCTCTCTCTCATCGTCCATCCACATACTGTGAAATATTTTACTATCAAGCTCTAAAGTAAATACTCCACAAGCATAATCACTTGCATCGGAGTAAACTATTATGGAAGCAGTGGAGTACGACGCTAACTTTTTACATTTTACACCAGAGAGATTTTCCACCCAAAAATGTAGGTCTCTGAGTACCTGAATCAAAAAAATAGAAAACAATACACAATTCCAAGAGTCACGAGATTCAATAACTCTACCTGGTCATTAACCTTGTAACATTTCCTAACACAGGTGACATGGAAATTATTTTACCTGTAAATTCAGCCACTTGTCGTCAGTAATGTAAGAATAAATACGGATAAGTTTGTTAATAACACGTAACGTATCATTGATCCGCCTAGCAGGAATTTTTATTGTGTAATCTATGGCATTCCATATAATGCCCAGCCACTCTAATGATTGAACTGGAGTGAAAATAGACTATTCTTCATTGATTAAAAATCCAACTTCATTTAAAGTATTTTTGACCAACATGGAATGAGAACGAGCTTCATCAAGAGATTAGCAAATACCGAGGCCGTCATCTATATACAACACTAGATTTATTTAATTTTTTCTCCAAACTTTCCCCAAAGATTTTAAACAGTTTGTAAACAGATAGGGAGCTGAGGAAATACCAAAATACAAGAACAGTTAAACAGTAAAACTTGTCTTGCCAAGAAAAACCAAAAAAGTTTGCTGTTGTAGGCATATATCAAAATGATGATATCCCGATTTTAAATCAAATTTGAACAAATGACTTCCTTTTGGAAAATATTGTAAGGCAATTTTCCAATCCTCAAACTTGAATTTATCCTTTTTAATGAACTTGTTTAAAATACTGAGATCTAAAATAAGTTTGTTTTTGCCTAAACTATTGGTAGCTATGCTTAATGGGTTAACAACAAATGGTTTGAAAGGAACTTGAACGACACAACCGGAGCTAAGTAATTCACTCAAAGCTTGGATTACAAATTCAACATTTTTCATAGCAGATTTGTTGTTGTTGAAAACAATTGTTAATGAATGGTATTAAATAACTATTTTAATTGTATCAATAACAAAGTTGTCAGCATTTAATTTAACCCAATTTTCAACTCTTGAAGCAAGTCTGCCTTTAACACCAGTATATTCTAGAGATTTATCCAGACTCTCGAAATAATGAACTTGCTGAATAAAAGTACAAAATTCAAAACAATAAAAATTCAAAAAATACTTATCATCAACACAGCTGTCCTTGTGGGTAATTAGAGCCTTCATTTTAAAGTTGATGATTTGGGCACTGCGACGCCGTGAATGAACGGGCTGTTGGGTCCTGAGAATGAACAGCGACTGAATTACCATAGTACGAAAAGTTAGTTCACTGTTTTTGTAAAGCTGTGGATATGGGGTGTGGATCCTCCTTTTTTAACGAATTTGAGAGCTCTATTTTCGGCTGTCTTATCATCTTCTTCGTTATCAGCAACATTCATGACAGAAGTATTCACGTACAGTGGCCCAACCAGCGGGCGAAGAATCGGCATACGAATTATTTGTTTCTGTCTTTAAGTTTTTAAAATCAACTAGCCGATAAGTTTGCAACAAGAATCTGTATTCTGCGAGAATGTATTTTCCTGCAAGAATATTTCATTAAACTTTTTGAATGCGGTTTCATTCTGAATTTATTCTCTCACGCAACTTTTTGGTTTAAAAGTCTTGCTCTGAAATTTCTCTGACGTCAATTCGCCTAATTTGCAGTCATTAGGTTTTAAATAAATCAAATGTGTCTGCAAAATCAGTCTGCATTTCCTGAAGATTTTCTACACTTTTTGTATTCATAGATTTTCTCTCCAAAAAGCTTTCTTCGTTATCGGACATTGTTTAAAGATCTTACACACCCTGCTGAATACTCGTATGAGGCTCGAATGATATATATATATATATATATATATATATATATATATATATATATAGATAGATAGATAGATAGATAGATAGATAGATAGATAGATAAATAAATAAAGAGATAGATAGATAGATAGATAGATATATAGATAGATAGATAGATAGATAAATAGATAGATAGATAAATAAATAAATAAAGAGAAAGATAGATCATAATATAGACAAGATTTATATTACATTTTAATCGCAAAATAACGCGCATAAATGTATGCACAATTTTCCAGAATTGGGCGTCTCTAGCACAATTACATGGATTATCTGAAATGGACTTGGGGGACAGATTTTGAAATCAAAACATATTTCATTTTAATGAACAAAGAATTCACACTCTGTTGAGTATGATTAACATCTGTTTATACGTCACCTTTCCAAAGCACTTGTCAAGGACGTTCTATCGATGTTTATTTCATCATTAACAGACATACTACTCATAATAATGGTAGCAGAAATATTAGCAATGAAGTGTTTTATGATAGTAGATTCTTATATTATACCCATTAAATTATGACCGATCAGAATAACTGCAATTCAGGGCCAAACAGAGGTACCCTCAGATAGTTTGGTGTGTTGTTTTTCTTACTAGATCATCTGTAAAGCTAAAAATCGAATCTTTCTATATGACACGTAAAATCTTAATAATGTGTTAACCTTTAAATATCTAGTGATTGGCTTTTAGGATACTTATTTTGTTCAACACCACACTGATTTTACATATAAATACACTGAAGTTGATATTAATACATGCTGAAATTACTAATAGACAATATATTTGTAATGTTCGAAGACGTGGTCTTTCAATAAAATGTCGGCATTCCTATGGACACCAATTGTGCCCCTTTATTGGCCGACCTGTTCCTTTATTCATACGAAGCAAACTTCATTCAGAAACTGCTGAATCAAAAGAAGAAAAAGTTAGCGGTGTCCTTTTAATTTGACATTTAGATAAATCGACGACGTTTTGTTAATTAATAATGACAATTTTCATACATATGTCAATGCGATATATCCCAGCGAACTAGAAATTAAAGATACAACAGAATCAAGCACACTTTCTTCATACTTAGACATTTTACTTACTTTAGAAACAGACGGGAAATTGGCAACTAAGCTATACGACAAACGCAACGATTTCGGCTTTCCCAACGTAAATTTTCCACATTTAAGTGGTCATATCCCTCCGTCACCCGCATATGGAGTTTATATTTCACAAATGATCCGATATGCCAGGGCGTGTTCAACATATAAAGATTTCATATACAGAGGTAAACTACTCACTGACAAATTATTTACACTGGGATATCGAAAACTGCTTTTAATGTCAACGTTCCGTAAATTTTAAGGTCGGTATAATAGTTTTTGCGATTACTCTGTTTCACTAAGTGAAATGTTGAGTTGTCTTTTCGTTGGCGGTTGTTGAGACGTCTGCACAAATTGTGACGAGGATTCACTCTTCCCGTTTTTAATTTGATTTGGCTGTGGACTCACGACAGGTGTGACCGGTCGACAGGGGATTCTTACTCCTTCATTGCACCTGATCCCACCCCTTGCTTTCCAGAGGTCCGTGTTTGTCCATTTTTACCGGATTTATATCTGTGCCTGGACATTCTATTGATTTATACTTTGGTATTTGAGACTTTTTATATTTTCTCATTTAAACCTAGTTTTTCTCACTGCAATATAGTTTTCTACAGTTAAACCTACTTTCTCCACGTTAACTTTATGAAAACTAGCTTTAACTTACTAAATAAGGTTTAACTGCGCAAAAATGAGTTTGACCTAGTTTTCTCGAGGAAACATTCTAGTTAAACTGAGAACAACTAGCTTTAATTATGCCAAAACAACACTAATGAGTATTAATATAAGCTGAGCACAGTTAAAACTATTTTTCTCAGTTAAACCTAATTTTCCTGCGACGTCAAAATTACATTAATGAGTTAAACTTTTTTTTCGAAACTCACATTAACTGGAGAAAAACTAGGACTAACCCAGAAAAAGTAGGTTCACTTTGAGGAAAGGTAAGTTTAACGCACTTAAGTTTATGTAATTTTTTTCGAACCATACTCTATAACGGTATTAATTAAGTAATGGTAGTTTGATAAATATGATATCAAACGATCATGTGTTATGACATCTGTCCATCACATGTTTACTATAAATTAAATCACATGTATCCTAAATAGTGTAAAATTGCCCCTTTGTTGTACTTCGTAGGTAGCAAATGCATTTGCAAACATGACTGTCACATGTGCTTCGTCTTCCAACGATATCATCAATAGGTCGTATGCCACGTGAAAGTAACACAAAAATATCGCTATCCATAGGAACGACTTATGTTTTTTACAAAACTATCGCTCTGGAATGAACGTCTAAATTATACGTGTGTAAAAATAACGATAGCAAGAGTGTGAAAACATTATTTTTATGACAAATGAATTATTCTCTTTGTTGTTTTACGTCAAATTCCCAAAGCAGTTTTGTATGGGGATGTGAACAAGTGATGCAGAACTATGGTACCCATTTTCCCTGAAGATATTAATTCATTTTTGTTAATTAATTCTTTTGTTGTTATTTCAGCGCTTGTATATTATGTTTGTCCACCATAATACTGTATTTATATCAATTGACACACGTGAATGTATGTATATGGATATGTGTGTATGTATGTATATGCACATGCGCGTATGTATATGTGTACATATATAAATATATGATTATTTGTAGAATATGTGTACATGTATTTATGTGTATATGTATAACCATTATTGACATTAAAAGCGATTGACCGGACTGTTTTCAAATCTTGCGCACGATTAATATGCAATTAGATTTTGGTCGAGTTGAGTATCTTTCCTTTACTGTGTATAAGCGAGATCTGGCTGTGAAGTTGGACATAGAACGTGCGTCATTTGTCATTCACGTGATCTTAACTGATGAGAAACTCGCGGTAGTCTTTGAAGTTAGGAAAATGTTTTACATGCACAGGTATTGACCTAGAGATTTAATGCTACTGGTGGGTATTATAGTGTAAGGGTACAATACTGTCTTATCACATAGAAATTTAATATCAATGAAACGATGTTTATAAAGGTTTTATAATCATATCGCTGATCTACGTAGTTTGTTGCACAATACATAAGCCATCAGTACTCACGTTAGACCGAATGTTTGCCCCGATATTAAGTTACTTTTTTGTAAAACCTAATTTAAAATTACAACATGACAGTGGTAACCTTTATTGAAATTAACATGTATTATATTTCATACATGGTGTACACAATGTATATTTTCCAGTATACTGAGTGTATCATACATCAGTAAAACTTAACGATTACCATCAACTCATATCAGTACTTCCAGTACATCCTACCAACAATATTGTATAGAAACACACTAGTGTCTCAAATTTTGGCCTGTGTTGAATTGACGCCAATTATTGTACGGAGACTCACCAGTGCCTCAAATTTTAGCCTGTGTTGGACTGACACCAATTCAGTGAGAGTTATTCAGTATACCGATACATGTCTCGAGACCTGAATTCTAAATTTCACCCAAAAGACCGGTAATTCCTTATGTCAAGTGCTTATCTAGGCACCATGACGACATTTTCCTCAGTCCTCGGTATAATTATGGGATTCGAACTCAGTTTCTTTTGGGCCCTTCCTCCGTGCTGCCACTGCAACATCGGGAATCTACCAGGGTTCAGAAGCGTCCGGCATTCTCTGCGTGACCCTCTTGTTATCATACACATACTTTTCAAATTGGAGCTCAACTGATGAAGTCTAATACAGAAACGATATTGTCTTGAGTATTATAACTTTGGTATTATGTTAATAATATTTCCAGGAATACATCTCGAAGTCTCCTTCCTACCGAAGTTAAGTTTGAAGTAAAACAAAATTAGCAATTGTTGCGTTACTTTTAAATCCAATAATAGATTTTAATTGTTTACGCATCCAAATTTTGTTCGCGTGTATTTCAAGTGAATCAACATTTAACGTGAATTTCAATTTAACCGAGCTTATTGGTTAAATTCGTGTTAGTTTACCTGGAATTCATATGAATTTTCCACGTATATTTAAGTATAAGCTCGATTAACCCGAAAATCATGTAAAATTACACGTAAATATCAAGTTAATAAAATTTGCGTGGAGAGAGAGAGAGAGAGAGAGAGAGAGAGAGAGAGAGAGAGAGAGAGAGAGAGAGAGAGAGAGAGAGAGAGAGAGAGACAAAGAGAGGGGGGTCTTAATATCGGATGTTACACAGTTAAGGTACAATACGCCATTTAGATCTTTGATTAAGTATTATGAAATACAAACAATATAACGTAGATATTTGAAAACTGATTTATTATATTAAATAACATGATGTATATATATATATATACAATAAGTGAACTCTAAATATTTTGGATTTCTAAAATATATACATATATATAGAGAGATCATACTATCTAAAAAATCTAAAATTCGTTTTACAATCAATCAATCAAATCAAAGCATTTTCATAAATCCTCTGATAAAAACTTCTTATGGATGAATGTAATTTGTAGAAGTTCACATTAAATGTTTATGTCAATACATCATCAAGAGGACTGAATATTACACTTTGAAAGTAGCCATATTAAGTCCTAGTCGATGCACTGACTGTTCATCAATATACCAACAGGACTTCACACCAGCTCTGGGGTTCAGTTGTTTCCTTGCTGTTAATGGGAATGTGTCGGGTCCGTTTTGCAAATCAAATGATAATTTTGTACTAGTTGAGTCCAGTTTTATCGACCCCTTGAATCCTTTAAAGAAGGCTGTAAAATAAAAGGGAAGTAGTATGATTGCAAATATGTACAGACTGATTATGAAATTATTAATTGCTGGATTTAAAAATATAAAGTAAATGGTTTAGAGTATTTTAAATTGACCACAAGATAACAACAACAACAACAACAACAAAAACAACTATGACAAGACGATGAAGATTTATCATAGAAAATTATTAAATTGTTTGTAAGCTCATTCATTTGAATGATTGAATGTTTTGAATGATATGTATTATGAACACGGTGGAAATTGATTATCATGAAATGAGAAGAAATAAAAAATAAGAATAATTATCAAAAATTAAATATATATTATAATCTCATGTTTATAAAAACATGACGCTCGTAACACATATTTCAACCTACCCAAAACACCTCCAATATTTGACGCTACACCCGATTTTAATTCCACTGCAACCTGGAAGTACGAAGAGCCACTTTCGACGACCCCAGAGTTTGGGATCGCTTGGATATCAATGTAAGGTGAACTGACCAACAGAAAGTGTGTAGGAGATACAGTTGTTAATCCACCATTTTCGTGTCTTTTCAAAACATTTATTTGTAATTTACCTCCAATGCCTGAACTGGAAAACTTTCCCATGCTGTTTATAAATATGTTAGAAACGGCAGCCTCAAGTTTGAAACCTGCAATAGAAAATGTTTTAAAGTAACGACTGAAAATATATCTACCGTGTGTGTGTATGTGTGTATGTGTGTATGTGTATGTGTGTGCGCGTGTGTGTATATGCGTGTGTGTGTGTGTGTGTGTCTATGTATGTCTTTATGTATAACAAAGAAATAAAACTGATAGCATTAAGACATATACATTCCATCCCTACATCTATCCATCCATTCATACATACTATATAGTTAATCGAATATATCTTTATTTAACGTACTTGTTAAAGTAACTGTAGTTTTGGCCAATTTGATCCCGTTTGTATATACATGTGCATCATTATTAATAAAAACACATTTTTAAAGAGTTATTAAAAATATAGTAATTACAGTAACATTGGTTCTTACCATAATCGACATCCTCAAAAAGTTTGTAAGTGGCCCCGGATTCAAAGTTTAAGTCCATACACAAAGGATCAGTGATTCTTTCAATTTTAACAAGTAAATTAGGTTTCCACTCAGCTGAAAATAATAGTAGAAAAGGAAATGAATACGAACGCAAAAATACGTAATATTGTTTTGCATTGTAATGAGAGAGAGAGAGAGAGAGAGAGAGAGAGAGAGAGAGAGAGAGAGAGAGAGAGAGAGAGAGAGAGAGAGAGAGAGAGAGAGTAATTTTTTACCTTTTGTTCCTGATGAAATTACTTGGAGAGAAAGTTTCCTGTTTGATGGGAAAGATGGCACTTTTCCATTACTGATTGACTTTATCGATGAAGTCACAAAACTAGGCTTCGGTGTGGTCGTGGTAGCTATAAATTCAAAATAAGAACGAAATCGTCACGAGATTATACAAATAACGCAGAAATATACCTTATACAGTTATATGTAGCCTGCTGTTATTTCATTTACAGTACTTTATGTTTTCACCAAACTTTATTATCCAAAGCAATTATATGGTGGGGAAAATTGAGGAGTTACAATCAAATGTTGAAATGTTGTATAAATGTGGCATATTATGTTAACGTTAAGATATATCAGTATCTTTAATGTAATATTAATTAAAAAACTATAATGTGATACAATATCAAATCTAATTGTATATTATACCTAATCTGATATTAGAAGATGGTGCTAAGGGACTTAGTAAATTATATACAGTGGAAAGCGAGGGGGTGAAAAAATACGATGTTGTTGTCACAGGAAATGTCTTAAATTGCTTGATAAGTAGAATCTTATTCAGATCCGAAATTGTATTCAATTTCTTTCAATTACAACAAATATTGTCATTAAAATTTAAGGGACCTTGCAGTTGAGAACACACGTCTTGAACTGTTTGCTTCCGACAAACAGGAAGTAAAAGGTATCGATGATCTTTCTTACGACTGAGGTTAATTCAATGAAAATAAAACAAAATCTAATGGCGTAAATGATGGTAAATTGCTTTAACAAAACAATTCAAATTAGAATACGTGTACTGTTTGGCATTTCCAGTAATTGGGAACAATATAATAATACAAATGATGATAATAATAAACTTCTGCTGTTTTAAAAATATATCATATAACTCTTTGAATCCAGAACTTCGTAATCTAGCTGGTTTACCTGCGGCTGTTGTTGTTGTTGTTGTTGTCCATGAAAATGTTCGAGGTAGCATAACTTTTGTTGCAGGCATACGTCGTATGGGTCCCAGAGACTGCATAGAACTTCCTGAGAAACGTGTGGAAGAAGCTATGCCTTGAAACGAAGGTTGAAATGATGCACCTCCAAATAAAGATCCAATTGGAGCACTTTTCCTAACAGATGAGAAGCGCCTCCTACTGTTTACTCTGGGTAATATGGATGGGAAACGTTGTGGTGCAATTCCAAATGAGCGAGATTGAGAAAGTGAAGCTGACGGAGCAGACTTTAGTCTGAATGTTGGTGTTAGGGTATCTTCCATAATCACTAAAATTTGTGTAGAAAAAAGTAATCAACAATAAGTAAGACAATTATTCCAATACATGTCATTAACATTTTGAAATATTTAAATTGGCATTTCTTTTGATACTTTGCCCACATGTCAGCAACGATAACAACGTACGACACAAATGTGAAAACCTGATTACAATTTACCTGGGAAGAAAACCATCGGCCTTACGCAAAGTCAACTTCCCCAATAAATTCAGTGAGGTTCAAGTCGGGCTCGAGCTAATGCCGATCAAAGGATAGAGACGTTATGGTTCTAACTACTCGGTCACGAAACCCCAGATGTATTCGAAATAAAGGTAATTATATACTAGTATGTTAACAAAATGACATGACTGAATACACAATAGGTCAGTGTTAGAAGGTCAAATTAAAATACGGTCAGGCCCAGGGTCAGAAAACTTTTCTCAGACATATTTTTTACTCAACATCAATATTGAACTCAAATCTTGAGAATTTTCTCAACTTGGGTAAAGTTGTGGACCATAAAGAAATTCTTAGACAAATTTCTTTCTCAAGTGATCAAATAATTATGTATGGCATGTAGCTGACTTAAGTAATTCTTAACATTAAAAATGGATGCCCCTGTGTTCGCCTCGGGATAAATAAACGCAGATGTCATTGTCGTTGTGGCCCTAGAGTATTTCGGGACATTTTTAATGGTTTGAATTTCGAAAACAAAGTGTTATTTGAGCGAAATAGGTTTAGGAGACCAGCACTTATTTCTTTGTTGGCTTGTTTGGCCATACGAAGTTTGTTTACATTAACAATAGGGACGGTGTAAATGTAGTCCGGTACATGTGCCCCAGTGTATATTCCGAGTCATTTATCTTATCTAATGTACTTATACTATTTTATTTGTATCTTGAATGTCGTTTGTTATATACATTATACATAATTTATGTATAAATTACTAACTTCGGTCATATATTGACATTTTACAAGGCGTTTTTGATATTTTAAAAAAGGCATATATCTATTCCATTTTTATGCCACAAAGCGTTCGACCTACTCCAATTTTAACGCGTTTTATACCTCTTGGTTTGCTATTAAATAATTAATCATAGATTATGGTTTAAATATTTTGTCAACATTGATATTCTTCGTTGTAAACGTTCACTACACATTGCCAACTCTTACTCACCGATAGGGGGCTCCACTGGTTTCGTTTTTGTATTATTTGGTAAAGTGACAACCATCGATGTGAGGGGCGTTACAAATTGATACTGAAAAATAAAATAATTAAAAAATACTTATAAAAGCCGAAATAAGTACATGTACTTCATATTGTATTATCAAAATGCTGACAAAGCTCCCTTGAGTGACTTCCTCCTAATATTCTAACCATTGAGTCTTTAAAAATACTTCTTTTTAAAACTATGTGAATGAGGGTGCGTTTTATTTGAAAACTACCATGATAAAAAATTGAGACTGGCTGTGCCATTATTGACGAGTCTTTTGACCATTTACTGATGTTGATTCCGGATCATTTTCCAATTTCCCCCAACTGATATCTTAATCGAGATTTCTTGTTTGTCAATTTGTTGAACACAAGACAAAAGTTAATCATTGTCTTAAGAATTAATGCTACCAGGACAATTAACAAAAACCAACTACTCTTAATGTGAAACAATTATTCGATGCGCCTGTTAGTCAGTCGGTATATTAAAATCCATATATCCTTGCGGTTGGAGATTTGTGAATCTTTGTTTGTTTGAGCATAACGAGTCAAAATTATACTGGCAATAGTTATCGTTCCTACCCACAGCATGACTACGAGAAATTAGATGGTAAAATAGCTTTTATTCCGATCTTTTGCAAAGATATGTCGACTATCGGCATTATTTCTCATTTAGATTTATCCATGTAATAACGATATGAAAAACTTCTATGTTTACAGTTATCATTCATATTTATACAGAAACCACAATACACCTACCTTTAATGATTTCTGTAAAATCTGTTTGTCTAAATTTGCTTTTTCTGAGCTCGATGTTGAAGCTTCTTTTTTCCTGAGCAATTGCTTTACGGTAAGGTACGCCCAGAGTTTCTCAACCATTTTCTGTAGAGATTTTTCATTCAAACGAGGCTTGATAACTGGTGGTCTTATTGGTGGTCTGATGATAGGCGGATCGATAATTATTGGTGGTCTGATAATGATTGGCTTAGGGAATTCAATTGTACCATACGACACTGTCCCCGATACAGACACGGGGGCAGAGGTAACCGACTTCGATTTTAATTTGCCTGCGACTACAAGTTCTGTTCCGTCAAAATAAGTATTGAAATCGTCTTTAGTTACGGAGTCCGTCAACACAGACGAGTTAACGTATTTGAAATTGATATTACGCATTAATACAGTAGATATTTCCTCATAAAACCCCTTAATTTGCAGAGCAGCGTCCGAGTCCTCATAAATCTTTCTCGCAAAGCCGTTATTTTGTGCAGATATCTTCTTTACGAATTCGTAGTCAGCTCCATTCCCAAAAGCTAAGCTGAAAATTGGAACGTTTAAGGTGTTATTACTGTCTATATTTTTCAATATAATGTCGTGGTTTGTAATACCGGAAGTTGCTTGACCGTCTGTCAGGAAAATAAGTACCGGTGCTCTTGTTATGTCCGATAATGATGTTAGAATACCAAGGCCCCTTTCGATTGCAGAATAAATGTTCGTGCCTGAAATGAAAATAAAATGTGTATTGAGCATATTCCAATTTTGTAGCATTATCTTAATTAATCATGTTGAAATACAGAGTTTTCTCAGTTGTTGTGCTTGCTCAAATATCCGTATATCTGATTTGTATATCTGAAGCCTCTGTGGCCAGGGGAATGGACGTTTTATCAGTAATACGAGGATCATTAAGAAACGGGTATAAAATCAAACCACTACTAGAACAGGAAAAATCATGGGGAAAATTTACATATAACGTTAAAGGTCTGCAAACTAGGGGTAACATAAACGCGCAATTCGATTGTTATGTCAATAATACCAATGATGTCATCTAAACTCACCACTTGTGTTGGTCTAGCGGTATAGCGTTCGACTCGCAAGAGGAAGGTCTAGGATCGATTCCCAAACACCGGATCATACCAGAAATTAAAAACAATGTTGTGACTGATCCTTCACCAAGCGCTTAAGAAGTGAAATTCACGGGTCTTTTGGATGAGACTTAACACAGAAGGCCTGGCACGTAAAATATCACTTACTGCGTTAACATCAGTCTAAAGTACATGCCAAAATGAGTAGCACTTCATCTTAAGCTGGTAACATCTCCAGATAAGTGAAAACTTCTTCCTATATCAAGGACTCTAAAATGTTTACTTCATAGTCTGTCTGTCTTTCTCTCTCTGTCTCTCTCCCTGTCTGTCTGTCTTTTTCTCTCTGTCTCTCTCTCTCTCTGTCTGTCTGTCTGTCTCTCTGTCTGTCTCTCTGTCTCTCTCTCTCTCTCTCTCTCTCTCTCTGTCTCTCTCTCTCTCTCTCTCTCTCTCTCTCTCTCTCCACTGTATCAATGCGTCACAAGTAGTCCCAAAACGTATCAGCATGTAACCGACATGATAAATAGATAAACCAATTAACTCAGAACAGAAATACATTTCAGAAAAATATAGTCCCTTTATCTATAGCCATTTTTAAAACAAAAACATTTTAGCCTCAAAAGGCAAATTGTTTTTAAAAGAAATATTTAGAGTATATGTTACAAGAATTTTGGAAAGTCAAGACATTGACAGTGATTTCGATTGGCGAAGACCGACAACTCTGTCTGTTTTATCGGTAATACGAAGATTCTCGATACTGTACTTTGTATTAGAGATTGCACCAGTGTGATTAAATTTTGGACACAATTTCCAAACCAAATACAGTAAATATAGTAAACACGAATAAGCAATTAAATATCTTACGTATGTTAATTCATCGAATTACAAAACCTTTTATGCTCATTGTATGCCTGAACAGTTTCCACCTTTCACGACAGAAAACATATTCACCACGTCTCCAATTCGCCCTAAATCACCATTATCCCATGGGCTGATGTGTGGTGGTGCTCCAAATATTTAGCTTGAAAATTTCGTTTTCATTTTTCATTCCCCCTCTCATCTAAGGACGAAGACGGTGAAAATTTTCAGTTACATAGAATCAATATATGTGTATATAAATTTATAATTACCTCCACTTGCGATGATTCTATTTGAAAACGTTTTTGCATCCCCAATATTTTGTCTATCCGCAAATATGAGTTCTTGTCTCCACACTTTCACAGAACTATCAAATGTTATTATTGAAAACCGGTCCTTGGCGCGCATGTCGTCCAGAATGTTTGTCATTGCTGTACGTAATTGTAGTATTTTCTGCCCACTCATAGAGCCACTTTTGTCCAGGACAAATACAACATCCATTGGGAAAGATTCAAAGCCTTCTGGTGCAAAGAAATGAACAAAGTAGCCGTTCACCATCTGAAAATTGGAAAAACGTACAGAATTGAAGTTTTATTTTGTAACATATATTTGCAGAAATGTAATTTTGCAGTAAACTGTTTAACATTATAAATATAGGTTATGTTTAAATAAGCGCATGATGATATGAAAGCTGTGATAGGAGAGTTACTTTCTTAGTGACACAAAACATTTCTAGTATTGTTTTAAGGCAGACCAATATAATAAAAAATCGATCTCTTATTGCTCCCATTTTCTGATATGTCGCGTAGGGGATCTAACGAAACCAGGTATGGGGTCACATGTGTGTGAATTTAAAACATTGAATATATCATAAGTAGTATATAAAATGATATAAATACTCTTACCAGCATATCTCCTGTCTCCTCCTTTATCTCTTGTGCCGTCATATATATTGCCCGGATAATATATATATATGAGCTTATGTATGTATGTATCGAGGTATGTGTTTTCTGTCTGTCTGTGTGTGTGTGTATACTATGTGTCTTGCATTCATGTGTCATTTATTTAAAACAATGATTGCAAATGTCATATAAGTTGTATTGTATAAAATGATATAAAAACACTTACCAGCATATCCTCCTGCTCCTTTATCTCTCGTGACGTCATACTCAACTACAAATTGCCCGGATAAATCCATTACTGAGTAAGATGGGTTCACGTTTTTGCTGTTGTAAATCTGTAGCAAGGCATGTATGATAACGAGGCTATGTTTTAGGGTTTGTTGACAACGGAGATCGAATTATTTTTGCCAAATCGTTTTTGCCTTTTAAATAAACAAAGCTGTGTGTTAAGGTGGTATTTAAATACTATTGGCTATCCTTTTCGCATTCATATTCATTCATAATTATACTTATATACAATGATTAAAACACATAGGTGTATACAATATTCCTTTCAATTTTATATTCTGTTCCATTTACGAAGCAGTATTTATATAGAAGGACATTTAGATAAACACATAGGTCAATCAAAATCATACTGTCAATGCATTCATATTTCAGTTCATTGGTACTTGTTTAGAAGGATTAAGACACACAAGGTGTATAAAAAGTTACCAGTAAATTTTCCAGTAAGATACTTTACATGGAGTAAGATGGGTTGCCTGTTTCAATATGGTAAACTAAACAATTTTGTAATATAAGAAAAGCAAGTCTTGTGACACTCTGTTTCACTAGTGAAAATGTATAACAATATCTTACTTGTGTGGAAATAGCGACAGGGGATGCTTACCTAACACCTGGTCCCGCCTCTTGGCAGACGTGTTTTGACATTTTTACGGAATCTGTGTCCTATAACGACATTGGAACATCTCAGTTAAGCAACTTTGCCGAGAAAAAATTGCATTGATTGCATTTATAAGTTTAAATAAAGAATGACTCTTTTTCTGTTGCTTTGTTTATTTTCTTTTAGATTTCAATAATCCCCCGAGTAAATTTACTCATGAAAGCCCATTCCACTTTAGTGGGTTACGAACTATGGTCTTGATTTACTTGCTTGGTAGTGGAGTAATCTTTTCCGATTGTACCGAGGCTTTTTTCATTCGAATTTGACTGGCACTCTCACGTCTACGACCATTCAACAGTGGATGCTTACTTCTCGATAACACCTTATCCAACATCTAAATTTCAGAGTTTCAATGCTCATCAGATTGTATAATTGTCTCCTAAACATCATGGCGATTTTATACTGCGGAATCTGTAAATGTTAAATTTCATTACAAATCTTAAAACTTGTTTTTCATACCTGTCGTACTAACACCATCTTTTTGCAATTTCGGAACCGAAAGCTTTATAATGTTTCTGGATTCTTCAATGTCGATATTAATTCTAAAATCTTGGACTATCTGACCGGGGTCTATATAAACGAAATGGTGGTAGAGGCCTTTCTTCCGTCGCAGAAGTTCTTGATATGTCAAGTAAAACGTCACTTCCGCTGCAGCTGCAACATTAACCTGTATGTTGAATGTGTTTGTTTCACGTGGTCTGTAACGGAAAATAAATAATTTCAGGCTCTAAAAATAGTAATTTTATAATAAGTAAAAGTTTGATTTATCTGAACTAAATTGAGAGAAATATTTCTTAGATACATAAATATGGATACAATTTTTTTAAAAACATAACAGTTGACATACATTTTACAATGGTAAAGAATGTTTGTCCAATTGAGATTTAGTATGGAAATAAACCTAAGACCGAGATGAAAATACACGTGTGCGAACTGAAAAATATGCATCTTATACACTTCCTCTGCTAATCGTTGCTCATCCTTTCTGGTTTTCAATTTGGAGTTATAAATGTTTGGAAATAAATAGAACGACGCAAGATAAATGTAGTGGTATTACAAAATATCTAAAGACTCTTTTTATTTATGAGTACATCGAAACAAGACTTATGTTTTGTAGTGTTATAGTGTCTAGGCTTTAAGTTTAGGCCAGTCATAGTGTTACTGTTGTAATGCTATACTGCTCATACACTATTAAAATAGTCATCATAGCACTAGTGTGCAGTTTCAAATAGAAAAGTAGGGCATCATTATATTTCGGATAAGCAGTTTATCGCATTTATGACCTGGAACATGGATACCATGAGGCAAAAGGTGCCAGATGTAAAACGCCTACAGGAAAGTGATGACACTTTCCATATTTACATGAGACCAGTATATCGCTGAATGTTGTCAATGGAAATACTACTTAACAGGAATGGACTATGCCTGACCTTCATTTGCAGTCATGTGGTCTGGGTACAAAATATTTTTACAAAACTGAACGGAATGAGACAAGTGGAAAATGGTAAATTATTATGATGGATAATTGCCATGGTATAAACATATTTTAATTGCTTGTCCCCGAGTTTTGGGATTAACAGTGAATTTGTGACGCATATATTTGCATGTTCCAACATGTCAAATACATCATCTTGAAACCGTCGTAAACGATTCGTAAAGCAGGGAATTTAAATAACAAAATATAAATACAATAATAAACAGTTGTTTTTCACGGGGAAACACGTACATATGCACGTCAAGAAAACCATGAAATTCTGGTTTTATCATTTGGTTTTTATTTCTGCAAACATCAAATACGTCGCATACAATGAAACATTCATACCTTTATGCGTATGATCCATATTGGAAACAAAAACAAATTGAAATATAATGACTGATTGATAGAATGTTTATTCGTTGATATGCTTATAAATTTATGTTGTTTACGTGCAGGGATGAACGTATTTTGTGGTATTACTTTGGAATATAAATTGCATTATAAATTTATATAAACCAACGTGCAGACATACCGATGGTATTATCCCCTGATCCTATTAGCATCGTGTAACCGGAACGTGGTCGAAATCCAACGTAAAGCATTAGTGATTTCCCATTTTATCAACATTAAACAGGAAGTTTAATTATCATATAATACGGTTAAACCCAATTTTTATATTCAAAGTTGGCAAACAAATACACAACAAATCAGATATTAAGATTACCTGCTACACTTTCTGTACTGAGTTTACATTTTATAAGGTATGGTGACTTCAGAGCAAGCTATATTCATCTATTACATATCTTTAAACTCAATTTAGTTGAAATATATCTGAAGTGTAAGGTGGTCATAGCCTTAGATTTCAGGTGGTTGTTGTACTACAGCACCATAGAAATACTCACACTCAATTCGTCTTCCTTCAAATACACATTTCTCATATTCTTGGTAGTCAATATTTTGACAAATATTTCCATCATTTTATGCCAGAAATTACCCACCTTAGGGTAATAAAAAAAATACACTGATGCACTTACTGTGCTTTAATGATGCCAGCACTTTGTCCTCGGCTCTTGGCTCTCTCAAACTGCTGGCTTGCCTCTTTCTTTTCTTTAACTTCGCCATCAATTGTTTTCCCATCAATTTCCCTGAAATATTAAACGAAAACATTGATGTCTATAGATTGTTTATTTTTCTGCTATCGTTGAACTATTGCTCGTTTCATTATTGGTTTTGCTGCATCCTCGTTTGTAATATCTTTTGCAACGATGTAAAACCGAGCGTTTTTGTAAATACAACATGGTTACCTTATCGAAAGACCACTTCGTAGTCAAAACTATAAATTTTCTAGTAATTTTCTTGATCGATATTAACTCATCAACTCATGTGGTCACATTTAGACTCACCCAAGTCAATAGATAGCATAGTCTACTGTCATAATTCAGGAGTTAGTAAGTTAATATTGCACGTGATAATATTGCAGTATGTCGATTCAAAATCATACACACCCAAATTCTGAAAGTGGAATTTACCATTCTTTGAAATGGGTGAGTTCAAAAGTGGCTAAAGGGGTTAAAGTGTTAAAGGGGCATTAAACAAGTTTTTAACAACTTATATTGAAGTTTATATATACTGACATAAAAGTTCTTAAATTCTTATATACCAGTTTTTTGTGAACAGTTTAGCAATTATTCGTTTGAAAATGATACGATTTGTATATACATACGACAATGGCTGTGGCCTTATTTTCATAAAATGTATAGGAATATAAGAATTATTTTTGCCTGTCTATATCTCTTTTTGATATTGTACATCAACCTTAGTAGTAAAATATGAACTAAGTTTTGGAAAACACAGCTAGTGCCACTTTAAAATTACATAAGTGATCTTTTCTTGATCAGCAACAAGATTACAGTAATTGAAACTCTGCTGGTCTAGGAAATATCCTGAAGGGATTTAGAAATTAATCAAAATTCACCAGCAAGGAGGGGTCTGATTTGGCCATGGATATTACTACAAGGCACTCGTTCTACTTTGATGTAAACAAAATCAGTTGCCTACCTGGATAAGTATGTGTATCTCCGTACTAGGGTGTATAATAATGACAGAACTACAAGATGTGTAAGTATTAGAAATGAGAAGTTCATTTTCAATGAAAATCATGAAATGAAGGTAAATAGATTTAGTAAGAAGTTATAGCAGATTTTTCTTTCATGGTGTGCAACCTGTCAACAAGCCCATATACTGACTAAGAAGACCACCTCTCTAATCAAACCACTCTAAATCAGTTAGTTAATAGCTAAATTTGACTGTTATTATTGCTGAAGTATAATTATTATATTTCATATTTCTGCTGAATAGTTTTGTTTGTCAACTATGTTATTGTTGTTATGGATGTACACATCTTTCAGGCTACTTACAGTTGGAACTTTGTAATAAATGCTTCATTCGGCAACGTGACGTCAAACAAGGCCTCGCGTGCAACGTTGTCGGTGTTGAGCACCTTGCTGGTCACCAGTGTTGTGGCATACCTATATTTAATGTCCGACTTTATATGCAAGACTCTAATATCAGGTGTCTGTAAAATATTTGTGTAGAATTACTTAAACTAATACAATAAAAAAGTAAACAGTAAACAAAACAAAAAAAACAGATAAAAAAAAACCAAAAAAAAAACAAAAAAGAAAAAAAGAAAAAAATCAAGAAAACAACAAAAACAACAACAACAAACATAGAAAAAACAGTATTCCTTTACACTATTCTCAATATCAAAATAATGATATCACACAACTTAATTCAATGTTGTACTATATCTTATATCTCTTTTTGGTCCCTCCCCGGGCCATGCCCTTAGACGACTTTCAAAATTGAAGTTAAAGTTCCATTGCCAAGATTTCGGTATAAAACGTCACCAGTCTTTTACGATGAAGATTAAGAAGTACATGTATATATATATTTATATTTTAAAACAAAGAATAACATATTCAGTTTTAAACACGCAACTTTAACACGTAGATTTTACATTTGCAAAACATATTTAAAACATTGAAAATGTAATACTGCTCGACCTCCCTCCCCATGTAATATATGTAATAAATTAATATCTATATACATTAAAGTGTCATGTTATAAATTAATATCTATCTATCTATCTATCTATCTATCTATCTATTAATTATTAATTATTACATGTCAGCCTAAATTACATAAATGGATTTCATATCTGAATATCAGAATTGAGAGAGAGAGAGAGAGAGAGAGAGAGAGAGAGAGAGAGAGAGAGAGAGAGAGAGAGAGAGAGAGAGAGAGAGAGAGAGAGAGAGAGAGAGAGAGAGAGTTACCTTGGCTTCTGCTGTGAGCGGATTAAAAAAAAGCAAAATTGCACAAAGACAGGTAAACAACATCTCCGCCATCGTGTATGTCGGTCGTCACTGTTAAATAAGTCCAATCTACTTCGATAAGACTGGTTTTATTTTGTTTATAATCCAAGCTGTTACGACAATAATTAATTTTAAAATGAGATGAAGTGTATGCTTGCAGGAACAGTTAATTACGATGAAAAATAGCCAGCTTATCACAAAAAATAAATAAAATATGAAAATAAAAATTTTGAATCAATCTGCTTTTAAAGCAGAATGACTGTGATACTATGAGAATTGTTTTCATCGTCTCGGTTTTATGTATTTCTCGAACCGGACGCGCATTAATTATAAATATGAACCTGTCACTTTAGTTGTAAACATTGGGATGATCCATAGGCACTTACTTTTATATATATGTTTTTTCCATAGGTAAAGGAATTCGCTGACAAGCATTATATATATATATATATATCTAAAATAATATTAATTCAGTTTCAATGAATAACGTGATTTTCACCCACGGCGATTCTTGGAAATGTCAGTCTAAATTACATAAATGGATTACATATCTGAATTATTTCTTCATCTTAGCGAACAATATGTCATGCACTCAATACGCATCTATACACTGTAATGTATATACGATATATTGTCAATGGATTTTGGTACTAGTACTAGAGCTAGTAAAGATAGATAGATAGATAGATAGATAGATAGATAGATAGATAGATAGATAGATAAATCATAATATAGACAAGATTTATATTACAATTTTAATCGCAAAATAACGCGCATAAATGTATGCACATTTTTCTGAATTGGGCGCCTCTAGCACAATTACATGAATTATCTGAAATGGACTTGGGGGACAGATTTTGAAATCAAAACATATTTCATTTTAACGAACAATGAATTCACACTCTGTTGAGTATGATTAACATCTGTTTTATACGTTACCTTTCCAAAGCACTTTTCAAGGACGTTCTATCGATGTTTATTTCATCGTTAACAGACATACTACTCATAATAATGGTAGCAGAGATATTAGCAATGAAGTGTTTTATCAGAGTATATTCTGATTTTATACCCATTGAATTATGACCGATCAGAGTAACTGCAATTCATTTTATATGACACGTAAAATCTTAATAATGTGTTAACCTTTAAATATCTAGTGATTGGCTATTAGGATACTTATTTTCTTCAACACCACACTGATTCTACACATAAATACACTGAAGTTGATATAAAAACATGCTGAAATTACTAATAAACAATATATTTGTAATGTTCGAAGACGTGGTTTTTCAACAAACTGTCGGAATTCCTTTATTGGCCGACCTGTTCCTTTATTCATACGAAGCAGACTTCATTCAGAAACTGCTGAATCAAAAGAAGAAAAAGTTAGCGGTGTCCTTTTAATTTGACATTTATATATATCGACGACGTTTTGTTAATTAATAATGACAAATTTCATACATATGTCAATGCGATATATCCCAGCGAACTAGAAATTAAATATACAACAGAATCAAGCACACACGCTTCATATTTAGACATTTTACTTACTATAGACACAGACGGGAAATTGGCAACTAAGCTATACGACAAACGCGACGATTTCGGCTTTCCCAACGTAAATTTTCCACATTTAAGTGGTCATATCCCTCAGTCACCCGCATATGGAGTTTATATTTCACAAATGATCCGATATGCCAGGGCGTGTTCAACATATAAAGATTTCATATACAGAGGTAAACTACTCACTGACAAATTATTTACACAGGGATATCGAAAACTGCTTTTAATGTCAACGTTCCGCAAATTTTAAGGTCGGTATAATAGTCTTTGCGATTACTCTGTTTCACTAAGTGAAATGTTGAGTTGTCTATTCGTTGGCGGTTGTTGAGACGTCTGCACCAATTGTGACGAGGTTTCACTCCTCACGTTTTTCATTGGACTTGACTGTGGACTCACGGCGGGTGTGACCGGTCGACAGGGGATGCTTACTCCTCCATGGCACCTGATCCCACCTCTTGGTTTCCAGAGGTCCGTGTTTGTCCATGTCCATTTTTTTCCGGATTTGTATCTATGTCCTGGACATTCTATTGATTTATACTTTGGTATTTGAGATTTTTTATATTTTCTCATTTAAACTTAGTTTTTCTCACTGTAATATAGTCTTCTACAGTTGAACCTACTTTCTCCACGTTAACTTTATGAAAACTAGGTTTAACTTACTAAATAAGGTTTAACTGCGCAAAAATGAGTTTGAACTAGTTTTCTCGAGGAAACATTATAGTTAAACTGAGAACAACTATCTTTAATTGTGCCAAAACCACACTAATGAGTATTAATATAAGCTGAGCACAGTTAAAACTATTTTTCTCAGTTAAACCTAATTTTCCTGCGACGTCAAAATCACATTAATGAGTTAAACTTTTTTATCGAAACTCACATTAACTGGAGAAAAACTAGGACTAACCGAGAAAAAGTAGGTTCACTTGGAGGAAAGGTAAGTTTAACGCACTTAAGTTTATGTAATTTTTGCGAACCATACTCTAAAACGGTATTAGTTAAATAATTGTAGTTTGATAAATCTGATATCAAACGATCACGTGTTATGACATCTGTCGATCACATGTTTTACTATAAATCAAATCACATGTATCCTAAAACAGTGTAAAATTGCCCTTTTGTTGTACTTCGTAGGTAGCAAATGCATTTGCAAACATGACTGTCGCATGTGCTTCGTCGTCCAATGATATCATCAATAGGTCGTATGCCACGTGAAATTAACACAAAAATATCGCTATCCATAGGAACGACTTATGTTTTTTCCAAAACTATCGCTCTGGAATGAACGTCTAAATTATACGTGTGTAAAAATAACGATAGCAAGAGTGTGAAAACATTATTTTTATGACAAATGTATCATTCTCTTTGTTGTTTTACGTAAAATTCCCAATACTTTTTTGCATGGGGATGTGAACAAGTGATGCTGAACTATGGTACCCATTTTACCTGAAGATATTAATTCATTTTTGTTAATTAATTCTTTTGTTGTTATTTCAGCGCTTGTATATTATGTTTGTCCACCATATTACTGTATTTATATCATTTGACACACGTGAATGTATGTATATGCTTATGTGTGTATGTATGTATATGCACATGCGTGTATGTATATGTCTACATATATAAATATATGAATATGTGTAGAATATGTGTACATGTATTTATGTGTATATGTATAACCATTTGTATATGTATGTATGTTAGTTCATACGTTTGTAAATGTGCATATATATATATATATATATATATATATATATATATATATATATATATATATATATATATATATATATATATGTATTTCCAGTCTACTTAGTACAATCTCAAGAATTTTATTGTGTCCAATTGTAAATTTGTATATACATTTATGTATTGTCATGTGCCATTTGATATAAGGTAATAAATAAATTTAATTGAATTGTTTGTTAAAGGAGAAAACACACCTAACTTGGACAGCTTTGTATTCAATCCCATTGTCTTGTTGTTTGACAATAAACTATGTTTAATCAGTAAGGGGATCTTGTTAAATAATATAGCTCCCTCTTACGACTGTTAAATTCCCGAGCCCGACCATATACAGTGACTCCCTTTCGCCAATCATATCCGGAGCTGGCTAATGACTTTTTCACTGAGTTTGGCCTTTTTCCCATTGGACATTTGCAACGGATATGTCAAGCTAAAGCTAACTCCTCCAAGATACCTGGATCCATAACGTTTGGGATTTGCAGTTGTTCTTCATACTGAGAACGATATTATATCTAATTTGTTGTATTGTTCATGGTGTTTTGAATATTCATTATTTTCTTCATTTTTACATTAAACTAACCTTTCATATGGGCATATTTATAGAGGCAGGGTGATTAAGTTAGTGTTCTAGATTTTGGAAATCGCCTGTGTTTTGGGCACTGTCAAAAGATGATCTTCTTTGATTTTATACGTCACTATTAACATTTTGCAGTTACATGATAGCAGCTTGTTTTTTTTATATTGGTAGAGAATCCTTGGTTCAAAGCACAATGCTCTTACCACTTTGCCACAGAGGTCATATGGTCTCCATCGTCTGAAATGATATTCAGTGTCACAGTTGACTTTAAAAAAAAGTTGACCTAACACTACTCTTTTTTAGACAATTTCCATGAAAAATTTTTTTTCGAAAAACTACGCCTGTTACGTTTTGTTAAATACAAGCATGCACTAAAAGTTATTGATAAATGTTATAAATTTCCCGTCAGTGTAAAGAGATGTTAAATTTTGTATCTAAAGACGGTTAGAAATCAAATAACGATATATATAGAAGTTAGTGAACAAGTTTACCTCATTATCAAAATGCCATTGAATTAAAAATTAAACCATTTAACGATTATTAATTGATATTTCATTGTCGCTAACTACAAATATGTGCTTGATAGCTTGATTTCACTCACCAAAACACCTTTTGAAAATAATTTTATTCAAAATCCTATTTTAATGATTGACGCAAACATAAAATTCTGAGAAATTGGAATATTTGGCAATACCGTGACTTCATTTATTACTATATCCTTGGCATATATTTTATTTCCGCGTTTGTTGTTGAGAGAAACCGCGTAATGATGACTGGAATGTACGTATGTGTATCACTGAAAGGTGTCAGCATAAATAATACTAACTTTTAAACATATACCTTATGTCACATGATGAAGTGTGATTAGATCTTCCCTTGACGGCAGCTCATATTCAGGGCCGAATTGTTCTTGCAGGTTTATTTTTAAAATGCTACCACTTCAGATTATTATAATCTAAGGTAATTTAAGCAAATTCATAAGGATTTCGAAATTTGTTATTTAACTGCGACAACAAATTTATCTATACCGTAGTAAAATGGAAAGGTTTTAATTAATTTCCATACATTAAACTACTCATTAAGATATATATTCGTCCGTTTTACTCAGTGATGCGTAACGTGGACAGTGTTGTTGCCGTACTCTGCGCACGTCCTATTTATTCGCGCCTATTGACGTCATATATGCACTAAACAAATGTTCAAACAAATATATTTTCATCTCATTAATATTTCGTCATAAAGATGAGCGTAATAAGTCATGAAACACATGTTTCATTCAAAAACATGAGGCCACCGCTTCAACTTTGACCTGATACTTGTGACGTATATTTTTACACACACACACACACACACACACACACACACACACACCGTGCATTTTCGTTGTCGCTGTTCTCTTTGATTATTATTTGTTTTCTTGTTTATATTTTATGTTTTCGTTGCCACTGCTGGTGGACCGTTTGAGTCCCAGAGGGTATACATAAACCTAGTACCTGGTATTTCGGTACCAGCTGTTCATCTTATACTAAAGCAATATTTGGCACTGTTAACATCATTTAAATTCAAAAAATTTTCAAAAGCTAAGATGGTTATTTTTTTACAGTGGTTACTCCTAGACGGATTTTGGCTATACTTTTAGAGATATTATTTGGCCTTGTATAATACCACTTTCTGTTTAGAAAATACACATACTTTTTAAATTGGAGCTCAACTGATGAAGTCTAATTGACAGAAACGATATCGTCTTGAGCATTATAACTTTGGTAGTATGTTTATAATATTTATAACCACTAGGTCGTTGCCACTGCTGGTGGACCGTTTGAGTCCCCGAGGGTATACATAAACCTAGTACCTGGTATTTCGGTACCAGCTGTTCATCTTATACTAAAGCAATATTTGGCACTGTTAACATCATTTAAATTCAAAAAATTTTCAAAAGCTAAGATGGTTATTTTTTACAGTTGTTACTCCTAGACGGATTTCGGCTATACTTTTAGAGATATTATTTGGCCTTGTATAATACCACTTTCTGTTTAGAAAATACACATACTTTTTAAATTGAAGCTCAACTGATGAAGTCTAATTGACAGAAACGATATCGTCTTGAGCATTATAACTTTGGTAGTATGTTTATAATATTTATAACCACTAGGTCGTTGTCACTGCTGGTGGACTGTTTGAGTCCCCGAGGGTATACATAAACCTAGTACCTGGTATTTCGGTACCAGCTGTTCATCTTATACAAAAGCAATATTTGGCACTGTTAACATCATTTAAATTCAAAAAAATTTCAAAAGCTAAGATGGTTATTTTTTACAGTGGTTACACTTAGACAGATTTCGGCTATACTTTAAGATATATTATTTGGCCTTGTATGATACCACTTTCTGTTTAGAAAATACACATACTTTTTGAATTGGAGCTCAACTGATGAAGGTCTAATTGACAGAAACGATATCGTCTTGAGCATTATAACTTTGGTAGTATGTTTATAATATTTGTTAACATTTAACATGATGATTTATCCACGTCTTTATGGTTTAAATAGGTGTTTAATAAAACGTTCACCTTTCGAATGGTATAACAACACAAGCTGTGGCAAATATTTTCTTCTATTTAGCCCACTGTGAAGAGGTGTTTATGTGATGGAACCTTTTAATTCTAACGTAAGACGTAAGCAAAGTCACAGACATCGTTCATACGACAGACCCAACATACGTGATGTCACTTTTCATCTCTTTTACTTTACGTCAGCAAAAAATTGGACCTTCATCACAAACTTTATTCTGTTCCTTTTACACTTCTTAATTAACTTTTGCAGGGAGCAATAATGAACCCCTACACGGATTCTTCAACCTCAAAATACACACTGAACTCCGTTATAATAGACATTGCTTATCACAGACTGTTCAAAACTGACCTAAATACCGCTAAGCCCGTTTCTTTAATTGGCGTCAGAATTTCACTTCAGTTTAGTTATGAATTCTGTCGAAGATTATGCCAGACGATGTGCCAAATATGAAGACGTGGAACCAGACACTTTGTCTGAATGGCTAAAAGCTCTACGATGATTGATAAAATCTCGTATTCGAAAACTTAAAGGAACTATGAAACCACGTTATCCCTCTGTATGTAGTGACCCAGAAGAAGTAACTGAACTGAATAGATTACATGACCAATATGTACTGGTCACAGCAGACAAAGCCTCAAATAATATAGTTTTTACTTCTATGGCACGTTACTATAATTATTTATTAAAAAAACTAGGGTTTGATATGAATTCTAGTACTCCTACATACACATCTAACTCACTTTCAAAGGACGAGATCCTTCAAAATCACCTGTCAGTATTACTCCATTTTGATGTACCTACAACGGATACTGATTTTTAGCTACCATATTTATATTCGACACCTAATCTTCATAAAACCCCATATAAGCAGAGTTACATAGCAGGATCCAGCAAAGGTTCTACCAAACCTTTATCTTTACTCCTTACAAAGATATTTACAGCCGTTAAGGAGACGCTTCAGCAATACTGCACAGTTGCTTATTCCAGAAGCGGTGTAAATCAGATGTGGATACTTAAAAATTCTAAACAACTTTTAGAAACTTTGAAGGCGCACAATTTTTCTCACATGAACAGAATCAAAACATATGACTTTTGCGACCTTTACACAACAATTCCACATTAAAATTTAAAAGAAGGACTTTTTGCATCATAGACAACTATTTTTTTTCCACCAGAGGTGGTACCCGAAAATTTAAATATCTAGTGATTGGTTATCATGATACTTATTTTGTCCAACACCACTTTGATTCTACACATAAATACACTGAAGTTGATATAAAAACATGCTGGAATTTCTGATAGACAATATATTTGTAATGTTCGGAGACGTGGTCTTTCAACAAACTGTTGGCATATCTATGGGAACCAATTGTGCCCCTATATTGGTCGACCTCTTTCTTTATTCATATGAAGCAGGCTTCATTCAGAAACAACTGAATCAAATGAAGAAAAAGCTAGCTATATCCTTTAATTTGACATTTAGATATATATCGACGACGTTTTGTCAATTAATAATTTCCATACATATGTCAATGCGATATATCCCAGCGAACTAGAAATTAAAGATATAACTGAATCAAACACACACGCTTCATACTTAGACATTTTACTTACTATAGACACAGACGGAAAATTGGCAACTAAGCTATACGACAAACGCGACTATTTCGGCTTTCCCATCGTAAATTTTACACATTTAAGTAGTAATATCCCACAGTCACCAGCATATGGAGTTTATATTTCACAAGTGATCCGATATGCCAGGGCATGTTCAACATATGGAAAAATTTCATATGCAGATGTAAACTAGTCACTGACAAATTATTGACACAGGGATATCGCGTTTAATGTCGGTATAATAGTCTTGTTTGCGATTACTCTGTTTCAGTAAATGAAATGTTGATTTGCCTTTTCGTTGGTGGTTGTTGAAACGTCTGTACCGAATTGTGACGAAGATTCTTTCTCACGTATTTGATTTGGACTTGGCTGTGGCCTCACGGAGGGTGTGACCGGTCGACAGGAGATGCTTACTCCTCCATGGCACCTGATCCCACCTCTCGGTTTCCGTGTTCGTCCATTTTTGCCAGATTTGTATCTATATCCTGAACATCCCAAATATTTATACTTTGATATCTAGATTTTTTATATATATGTGTGTGTGTGCTTTACTCAAATTCATGAAGTATAAAGGTAACTCTAAACACCCTCCATTTTACTGGGAAACACAGTAAACCCTACGATTTTTACATGGTTTGTATGGAGAACAGGTATTTTAGATATAATGTTCCAATCAATGTTTACATTTAACAGTCATGAGTAAACAATTTTGTTAGGGCATACATTATGAACCTATCGAAGTTAAGCACTAACATTTGGGAGGGGGTGGTTGGGGCTCATACAATTAGGTTAAACTCTATGACCCTATATTTTCTTAGTTTCTTGAAAATTAAGATGATAAGCTATTTAGAGGCTGGGTATTAGAAAATTGACAATACTTTTACATATTGACATCACCTTATAAATATAGGTGCTATTTTACTGATATTCACGTACACAAAGATCACAATAAACACCCTCCAATTCAAAATGAAACACAGTAATACAGATGCCATTCTTTAGTATTACAACATTTGCAAGGAATGGAAGTATCAGAGATCTAATTTTCAAACCAATGCTTACATCTTGCATTCATAAGGGAGCAATTTCTATTGGATGTACATATAAGATAAATTATAAAATCATCATATATATATATATATATATATATATATATATATATATATATATATATATATATATAATAAAATTTAATGTCCTCCAAAGGGAAGTATCAGTATAAAAATCTCAGATACCAAAGTATAAATCAATAGGATGTCCAGGACATAGATACAAATCCGGTAAAAATGGACAAACACGGACCTCTGGAAACCAAGAGGTGGGATCAGGTGCCATGCGAAAAAACAGTAAAACACTCAAATTTCACATATTTTCGGCCACTTGGCCTTTATCAAGTGAAAGACGACAATATGTATATCAGTTACATAGTATTAAGTCTGCACAATACAAAGCTTTGTATTGTGCAGGATTTGCATGAATTTGGTCAGAGCCGCGAGTACCACTATTTCGTCACTGGTACGTTCTGTTTACAGTGTGGTGATTGTTATTTATTTCTTTTATGGTTTTCAAATATAAACAAATATAAATCTCTTAAGAGAATTTCAATGGTTGCTTGGTAATGTTATATGTTTTTAATAATAAATGATTGAATTAGGGCATACTTGGAACTCTTCTTTACCTGAGATCAGAATGTTCTATCGCATACACGAGGTTGAAAATTTTCAAGCACCTTTGTATAATAATGTTAGCATGTTTCTAATGGTTATTTTTGCATTTGATATTCAACTGAAGAACTTTCTGTGAATTACCGAAAGCTGATAATATTTATTAATTTATGGTAGTATTCAGTGCTCTTACATATCATTTAAGATACCTAGTTGTCAAAATCACTTTTTTCTAAGATCATGTCAAGTGTCTTACGGTCATCCTGGTGCACTTCACATTTCAGTCGCATAGCAAGACGCACTACTGAGGTAGGGAAGATGTTGGGGTTAATGGTCAAGGGCAGAGCCCTTATAGGGGCTTATGAATTTCAGTCATTTTATAATGATCGCGTCTAGTGCTTAAGATATAAAACAATGCATTATCATTGTGTTCTGAAATGATTAATTTTGTGTCAGATAGAGCAACAGTTCTGACAATTAATGTTAAGCAGGGAGCGATTTTATGATTTGTTTTATAAGGGATGCATAAATGTAGAAGATATAAAAAATACTGGCGATACGAAACCATTATTGGATTATTTTATGCTACAAACTCCTTTTCGGTGATCACAGTGTACTCATGCTCTTTACGCCCCAGGACTGGCTACTTTTATTTTGTTTTTGTCAATATGATATGTAGGTCACCGCTAAGGCAGCTACGGTACTGCATATTGTCATTATTAATAATTGGTTCTAGGTGTCTAGGTTGCAGGGCACAAAACTTATAGTACTGTCCAAATTGTGCTTTCTTTTTAAAATACAACGATTATTCATGTACATATATTTTGAAATTCATTTTAATATATATTTTAAACCAACTAAAAAGATTGAATATTAAATGAAAAATATATTTTGAAAAAATATAGTTTATCATGATTATCATTTAAATAGTTGAGGGGTTATTTAAAGAGGCATTTGCTGTTTTTAGGGGGAAATATTTTTACTACTTTAAAGTAATCATATTCCTATATATTTGGTAAAAAAAGGTCAAATCTAGTGTAATATGAACTACAATTAGTAAGGTCGAATTTATCATTTGCAAACGAATAATTACCAAACTGGGTTTCTCAAATAAGTTTTGCAATGTCATAATTGAAAAAAAAAAATGAAAATTGTTTGAAAGAAACACAGCTAATGACCCCTGAACAATGACAGGATCGTGCTCAATATTGTATGTATTATGTGTTGGTATATCTTGTGGACTTGTTTTAGACCCGAGAATTCTAATTTGTCGTGTAAATATTATATACATAATACCAAGGTTATAATGCTCAAGACGATATCGTTTCTGTCAATTAGACTTCATCAGTTGAGCTCCAATTTGAAAAGTATGTGTATTTTCTAAAGAGAAAGTGGTATCATACAAGGCCAAATAATATCTCTAAATGTATGGCCGAAATCTGTCTAAGTGTAACCAATGTAAAAAATGACTATCTTAGCTTTAGAAAATTTTCGAATTTAAATGGTGTTAACAGTGCCAAATATTACTTTAGTATAAGATGAACAGCTGGTACCGAAATACCAGGTACTAGGTTTATGTATACCCTCGGGGACTCAAACAGTCCAACAGCAGTGACAACGACCTAGTGGTTATAAATATTATAAACATAATACCCAAGTTATAATGCTCAAGACGATATCGTTTCTGTCAATTAGACTTCATCAGTGTATTACATATTGTCCGATTGACATAAAATGGCGGGTGGAGTAAACTTTTGATTATCATACAGATTGTTTTATTCACTGTTTGATTATGACAAACTGCACGGGATAAACGTTGTTATTCATCACTATATACTCTCTTAAGTATGGTGACAAGTAGGAACGATAACTCTAGTTAGTGTTATTTTAATATGTTTTAATACCTAAAATTTAAGTTCGTTCAGGTGAAGAAAGGGTCCACAGGACCCCAACCCACCAGGTTATATGGACTTTACTATACAGAGTGTGTTTCACTGATTACATTACAGAGTCATGGTTTTTTTGCTGTCCATACCTCACTATAGACTAAAAGTGTGTACCAATGCTTAGCCTCAATGAGGTCTCCAGACAGTATTATCTTCACAACTCACTATTTTGTAAACTGTATTAAGGATATTGCGACTAACATTTACATATCAACGTGTGACACGCCAAAATCTGAATGATGTGTTAAATCGTTTTATCCTTAAAGCGATATGATCTGTCGTAAGTGAAAATATTTTCATGCCGATTTTATATAATATTTCATCTAATATTTTTCCCAAGGAGACCACCTGGTGTTTAGAATAACTAATGCATGCGTATAATTGCAACAATCTTGCCAAACGTAACCCGTTATATCAGGGTTTTTTGTCCACCATTACTCAGAGCACTGCAAATTAACTTTCGGTAATTTTTGCAAAGATTACCGAATGTCTAATAAGCAAGTGCTATTTGCAGTTAGTATACATTCTATTCTTATTATCCTTTGCGTTTATTTTCGTACATCATCATTTCATACCTAAGTCAAACGAAGTCCATCGTTTCAAAACATTCGTTTCTGAAATTGTCCACGTGGCGGGTAAATCGGGTGATCTCGACCTATTTTTAACTCGTCCAATCACATTCTCGACTTTATCATTCTTGACACATATGAACTGCCCAACGTCACCGGACATGACGGCACAATTGTAAAACAAAGGGTACGCGTAGTTTTCACAGTTATATATATATTTTATTTTGGCAATGTCATTATTTATTTCATTAATGAAAATAATGAAACAAATTCTATAGTGATTGATATTTTTAGTCATATATTCATCCGGTTTGCTTTAGGTATTTAAAATAACGTTGAAAAGCATATATTTTACACAATACAAGTACTTCCCAATAACAATCAATTCTTTATTTTAAAATTTAATATAAAAAATGTAAAGATCGCCCGACTTTAACATAAGCCAATTTTGTCGATAGAGTGAACTCGTAAAGGACCAAGATCTCCCTGACCCAATTACGTCGCACATTTGATATGGCGAAAGAGTTTATCTGAAAGGTCATTGCATACGGAAATACAGTCGGATTTTTAAGGTACGGGAAAACTTAAAGTCTAATCAAACAAATAACAGATCTTTTACAACGTTTCACGTGTATTTGAACACAGATTTTATCATATACTTGACTGTATGTTAGGGGACAAAAATCATCATTGTGACAGCTTATATCGCTTTAAGTTAATACTAGGTTTCATTGTCACTAATTCACATTAACTACAGTTAAATCAGTTGACGATTTTCCAAGAAAATCCTGATATAAAATGACTTATATGAGTTAAATACATTTTATGTTCTCATTAGATTTAAGTCTTTATTCGATTTCTAAGAGTGTTTTGTCAGATACACGTGTTTCTTTATTGAAATCACATCAACGAGAGAACAGAGTAGGTAAAGAGGTTTCAGTGAAGAAAGTAAGATTAACGGGGAAAAAAACTAGGCCTAACTAAGATAAAGTAGGATCAACGGGGGAAAATAGGTCTGACTGAGAAAAGGTAAGCTTAACGTGAAAAACGCGGTTTTACTTAGACAAATTAGGTTTAACGGGAAAAAATAGGTTTAACTGAGTAAAAGGAGGTTTAACGGGAAACACTAGGTCTAATTGAGTAAAAGTAGGTTTATCGAGAAACACTAGGTCTAACTGAGGAAAAGTAGATTCAACAGAAAAAGTGTAACTGAGACACATACGTTTTAGGGGAAAACAAGGTCTAATTGCGAAAAAGTTAGTTTAACAGGATAAAAGTAATTTTAACTATGAAAACTAGGTCTAACTGAGTAAAAGTAGGTTTAAGAGGAAAAACTAGGTCTAACCGAGTTAAAATAGGTTTAACGATAATAACTAGGTCGAATATAAATAATCTCGGATACCAATGTATAAATCTTTATGATATCCAGGACACAGATACAAATCCGGAAAAAAATTGCCAAACACGGACCTCTGGAAACCAAGAGGTGGGATCAGGTGCCATGGAGGAGTAAGCATCCCCTGTCGCCCGGTCACACCCGCCGTGAGGCCACAGTCAAGTCGTAATGAAATACGTGAGGAACAAATCCTCGTCATGATTGGTACATATGTCTCAACAACCGCCATCGAAAAGGCTACTCAACATTTCACCAAGTGAAACAGAGTAACCGAAAACAAGACTATTATACCGACCGTAAATTTTTTGGACCGTTGATATCAAATCCTTGTGTCTATAATTTGTCAGTGAGTAGTTTACATTTGTATATGAACACGCCCTGCTATATCGGATCATTTGTGAAATATAAACTCCATATGCTGGTGACCGTGGGATATTACTTCTTAAATGTGTAAAATTTACGATGGGAAAGCCGAAATAGTCGCGTTTGTCTCATAGCTTAGTTGCCAATTTCCTGTGCCTATATTAAGTAAAATGTCTAAGTATGAAGCGTGTGTGCTAGATTATGTTGTATATTTAATTTCTAGTTCGCTGGGATATATCGCATTGATATATGTATGAACATTTTCATTATTAATTGACAAAACGTCGTCGATATATCTAAATGTCAAATTAAAGGATATTGCTAGCTTTTTCTTCTTTTGATTCAGTAATTTCTGAACGAAGTCTGCTTCGTATGAATAAAGGAACAGGTCGGCCAATAAAGGGGCACAATTGGTTAAGGAATGCCGGGAGTTTGTTTTTTATATCAACTTCATTTTATTTATGTGTAGAATTAGAGCGGTGTTTGACAAAATAAGCATCATGATAACCAATAAATGGATATTTAAATTTTCGGATACCACCTTTAATTTGTTTGTTTGTTGTTGTTGAACGTCCCACTCAAGAATATTTCACTGATATGGAGACGTAACCAAATGCCGAAGAATGGGTTCAAATTTAGGCCTATGCTCAATACTTACGGCTATTGAGCAGTGAGGGTTCTTTAACGTGCAGACACCTGTAACACGTGACCTCGGTTATTACTATCTCATCTGAAGGACAGCAAACCAACCTGCCGCCGGCAGGATTCGAACTATCTACAAAACCGCTGAATTAGCTTTTTGGGTCTTCTATTGACATACAAACTCCATCCCGTGCTCCTTTTTAGAAACAATAGAGGGAAACATTTTGCCAAGACCTTTTGTTGATAAAATTAGATATCCTTTTCATGCCCATTATTCTTCTTAATAACCAGGAAACTTTTGATCTGTTGCCTTGTCTTATATTCAATGCTACCACTTTGGAAGGCTGTACCTCTGTCTTACTGGACAAATTCCATATACATGCAAGTGTTATACAGGAGGACTTTGTATATCCCTTTGTGTTGTCATATTCAGCCTATAATATAAGATTTCAATCACTTACTAACAATTAACATTTTGTGTATTTGATGTCAAAATGAAGAAGTACCAACTGATAATGCGCCAGACCTTCTGGACTTCATCATTGGTGATAGAATCAATTTGAATTTTTATACTAAAGCTAGTTGGTAGGCCTACCATGGAGTGAGTAATATTCATTTTAACCTATTGAACTCTTTTCTTTCCACAAGTTACAAAGAGTGCTCTTTGTATAGTATGTACCTTGTCATCCCGTGCTACGTATCGTATTGAAACAAGCTGATGCTTGTACCCACGGCATGACAGTCCTCGTGCAGATGGGTAGTCACTTAAGACTACCTAAGACTACCTACACCCCAGGATGCGAACTCCTCGTATCCTGGTGACATTTTTAGAGCTAAAAAATAAAATTTCTACATTAAATCAAAATTTTTTTTTTACAGACAAGGCCTATAATAATGAATCCAATAGCATATTATACCTTTTTTAAATTAGTATTAAATTTTTCAATTTTTTTATTATAAAAAATCACAGGGGCCGGTTTTCTAATACACATAAGCACTGATTCACATAAATATGTCAATTGTATGTATAATGTGATAGTCGAGTGACTGATTGATTCTATGCGTAATAGACCCATACTGGGGCGCTACCACTGTTATTTATACCCGACCGTCCCTAGACCAGGCATAGTGCCAGCCATATATATCGATAGGGCAAAGCCATACACACATAGACTATAGAGCCTAACTTAACTGTTACTAGATCTAGTGTTAACCTAGGCTTTTTACATGTATAGCTGATAGCAGTAAGTAGATCTACCATTTAAATGGGAAAAATAATCTTTAGGGAGACGTTGGATAGAACACATTTAACATAATAAGTGTTCACACTCTTCCCTAGATTTGTTTAATTTATCGATTCGATGCTTGTTGAGTTTGTTTCTTCTGTGTTCTCTTAGTCTCACTTCTCCATACTCACTGACTCGGTGACTGTACTGGTAGAAACGTCGAAAAAAAAAAATTTCAATGAAAATATACTATTTCAAATAATTAGAGGCAAGTTCACTCACTCTTCCTTTCCGTAAAGGTGGTTTACGTTTAGAAATCGCTGTTATATTTTCAAGAACGCCGCACGAAAAATCGGCAGGTAAACAACGACTTACTATGTCACGCTGCACCTTGAATATAAAAATTTCAGATACCAAAGTATAATATCAATAGAATGTCAAGGACATAGATACAAATCCGGTAAAAATGGACAAACACGGACCTCTGGAAACCAAGAGGTGGGATCAGGTGCCATGGAGGAGTAAGCATCCCCTGTCGACCGGTCACACCCGCCGTGAGTCCACAGTCAAGTCCAATGAAACACGTGAGGAGTGTACCCTCGTCACAACTGGTACAGACGTCTCAACAACCGCCAACGAAAAGGCAACTCAACATTTCACTTAGTGAAACAGAGTAGTCGCAAACAAGACTATTATACCGACCGTAAAACTTGCGGACATTAAACGCGTTTTCGATATCCCTGTGTCAATAATTTGTCAGTGAGTAGTTTACCTCTGTATATGAAATCTTCATATGTTGTGCACGCCCTGGCATATCGGATCATCATTTGTGAAATAAAAACTCCATATGCAGGTGACTGAGGGATATTACTATTTAAATGTGGAAAATTTACGATGGGAAAGCCGAAATCGTTCTCGTTTATCGTATAGCTTAGTTGCTAATTTCCCGTCTGTGTTTATATTAAGTAAAATGTCTAAGTATGAAGCCTGTGTACTTGATTCTGTTGTATCTTTAATTTCTAGTTCGCTGGGATATATCGCATATGTATATGAACCGTCCTATCAAGATGCCATCAATAACCTTGGCGTATTGTGTTGTGCAGTACTCCATTATGTGTCAAATGGAGCATCTGCTGTGGCAAAAATAATGTAGTAGCGTTAGGAGGTATGGGCAATGTAGTTAGAAAAGAATAATTGCAGTGTACCTTATTTTATACAGGCCAATAAAATACAAAATAGCACTTCAAAACAACTCAAACAACATCAATACCAAACATGACAGATGCATATGCATATATCATATCAATTTGCATAAAAAATAATTAGAACAAAAAAATGCTATAAGAACCATCATACTCAATCATAGAGGTCTCATTTACAAAAGATCTGTCTTTTCCTTTAGTTGTTTTGAAATGTTTTGAAATCAAATTAAATGAAACAATAGGCCTACAAGGCCTAGTAAAAAATAACTGTTTTGCTCACTTCACAAAAGTCTTATGGAGGAAATATACGGAAAATTATAACTCACGAAATAGGCACGGATTCTTGAAACAATAGGTTATTCTTAGACGGATTTCGGTTATATGCGTTTTAGATTTATTATTTGACCTTGTATGATACCATTTTTTGTTTAGAAAATACACGTACATGTGAAATTGGAGCTCAACTGATGAAGTCTAATTGACAGAAACGTTCGTCTTGAGCATTATATATTGGTATTATGTTTATAATATTTACATCATCTTCGTCGAAATCGGTGTTGTCATCATACTTGAATTGCTCAGACTCACCATCATTGCGGGTGTCTTTCCATAACCTGCGTTTGTATTGGCATTTTGTTACGAACTGTAAATATAGATATATTTGTACAGAATAAGTTCATGCAGTCTATAGAAAATCAAATTTTCCAAATCAAAGGATGACAAAATGTTATGCAATAAAATATCATACAAAGGGGACATTTCATATCCGTAGAATTTTTATTAGTACAATATTCTTTGACTTTTAGTATTTTGGATAGGATACTTTTATGTAATGTATATATTGATGTTGTTTTACAGAAAAAAAGTTAAAAGGGAGAATTGGGTCATCTGGGGGAGCATTGGGTCAGTGGCCCTTCCTCCCCAATCCCTATGGCACAGTTATCCCTAGGGGGACCTCATTGATTACAATGGTTACCATGTGATTTTCATTTGCTTTGCAATAAATCTTTCTGTCAAAAATATGGTTAATTAGATAACTTATAAATACCAAACTTTATTTCTTTTGCATCAGATAAGTTTAGACACGGGAAGACTCAAAAGATAAAAGGAAAATTTTACTTACCAAGCACCAAATCACAACTTTCAAAAGTTTGGTCCAAACACAACTTCCATTGAGCAGCCATCTGTGCAGATGTATTGTAGGATGCACTTTCCTATCACATGATGACAGCAACATTTAAGTTCTAAAAATAACTTTTTTTAAAAAAAAGAAAGTGTCCCATGCCTCACACATGGCCCATACCTCCCCAATCTTTATTTTGACAGTGTTGTGTATTGACTGGTTTCTGTTGACTTCTGTTGACAGTGTTGTGTTTTGACTGGTTTCTGTTGACTTCTGTTGAAAGTGTTGTGTATTGACTGGTTTCTGTGTTGACTTCTGTTGAAAGTGTTGTGTATTGACTGGTTTCTGTTGACTTCTGTTGACAGTGTTGTGTATTGACTGGTTTCTGTTGACTTCTGTTGACAGTGTTGTGTATTGACTGGTTTCTGTTGACTTCTGTTGAAAGTGTTGTGTATTGACTGGTTTCTGTTGACTTCTGTTGAAAGTGTTGTGTATTGACTGGTTTCTGTTGACTTCTGTTGAAAGTGTTGTGTATTGACTGGTTTCTGTTGATTTCTGTTGACAGTGTTGTGTATTGTCTGGTTTCTGTTGACTTCTGTTGAAAGTGTTGTGTATTGACTGGTTTCTGTTGACTTCTGTTGAAAGTGTTGTGTATTGACTGATTTCTGTTGATTTCTGTTGACAGTGTTGTGTATTGACTGGTTTGTGTTGACTTCTGTTGACAGTGTTGTGCATTGACTGGTTTCTGTTGTCTTCTGTTAACAGTGTTGTGTATTGACTGGTTTCTGTCATGTGCCTGCTACTTTATTATATACTTTGAGTTTCAGTCATTTCGATACCAATTTTATTTCGCCAATTTATAGCGTCACTCTTGTTATTTCAGGCGTCCTCAAAGTTATATCATCATTCGCCAATGGTTGTTTGATAGATTTAATTGCGTTTTATGCATTTTTCTGTAATATGACATCAACTATGTGTTATGGAGGATAATATACTCGAACAAAATCCCGAGTCTTTCAATTGTAAACTGCCAAATCTCAGAAACTCATCTTAAATTTCAGTGTAGTTAGAACAGCGACTTACTAGAAGTGAGAAACTTTATGGTTTAAAATGTCATTGCAAGTCATGGATACACATCTGATAAAGTAATGTAGATATATATCAGCGTACACTGATCTACTTTCCAGTTCCAATTAATCATCTGTTCAAATCAATGTCTTATCGCTCACATACTTAGGACTGATATTATACCATGAGACAAATCTAGTATGGCAGCGAAGAAAGCTACTATAATTTTTACCATGATCTATATTTGACACCGAGGTCATATGCAAATTATAACAACTTTCTTACTTGTCTATATAAGATATGAAATTTCTTCTTTGTTTTGCATTTTGTTAAATGTCTCTAAGTCATTTGATTAAATGGATGGTTTGTTATGTTAGTGTGTAATTTATTAATTTCAGATATTTAACAATACACAGACCACCATCCCTCTCGTCCACTCATATCCTGCCATCCCTTATCAATACATAGTCCGGTAGGAATATAGTTGTACTAACCTGATCTGTTAAAAGGCCTCTAAATCTGAGGAGTTTGTCTTCATCACCCAGCATGTGTGCATTGTGGTTATAGCAATCTGAAATAAAGAGATGATTGTTACTATCACTGCAAATATCAGATGGCAAATTTTTCTCCTTCATTTTCCTAGCACCAGAACCATCAGATTTTTCCTTTCTTACGGTCTCGGGCCCTGAACTGCCATTCATCTTAGTCGTCAGCCAAAAATAAAAAAAGGATTTCCTTTTGAACGACATCTAGTGGCAAATCATAAAGTTTAACCTACAACTACCAGAAATTTTACTTTGATAATTCACAACAGTCATTCGTTTTACAATGTGCATACAAAGAGAGATAACTATATATCCTCAATATATATTTTACGATGGCATAAAGCTGCCATCGACATGTTGAGATAATCTGATTAGTTATGTCGACATGATGTGATAATTAATTGCGTTATATTGACAAAACGACTTAATTTTGACGACATATTCAAATAAATTATGTCGACATAAACTCATATTTTTCTCAAAATGTCAACATATTGATAAGAATTATATCGACATCATCTGACCAAATTATATCAACGTGTCGTCAAAAAGTGTTTTTATGACACTATATTTTGCACAGTAAAACGATCACATTATGTTACAAGTTTTGACAATCTTCACATTATGTCGACAAGATGACATATATCAATACATAATGATAACATGTTGCGATAAATTATCACATAGCAGTAGCGTAGGAAGCAATTCGAAATTGGGGAGGGCCTATTTTTCTTTTTCATTTTTTCTTTTCTTTTTTATTTATTTCCTTTTTTTAAAATTATTTTGCAGTTAAAAATGCATACGTCATCAAAGGCAGACTGAGGTTTCAAAGTTTGAACATGTATTTGCCAGCGGAATTTCGGGGAATTCACTTTTAATCTTATAGAAAAATTAATTATTTTATCAAATTAAGGGGCACGCTCTCACTGGTTACTTCACATAATTTTAAGTGCTGGATTTATTGTGAGACAATATTTCATTATAGGGCTGCGTATAATGCATTAAATAAAAACAATACTGAAAATTTCGATAAGCCTAATTTAAAAACTCTCGGAAGTTTTTATCTGGATTCCAGAATTGATGATAACATAAAATAAATATTTATTTTTTCATGCATTTAAATAAACTTGTAAAACTGTCTTTTGCACAATATATAAACGAAGTAAGCGCTAACATCACTACAGAGTGTCAACATGTCGACATAATGTGATGATTCGGGAAACTTGTCGATATAATGTGACCGTTTTACTGTGCAAAACACAGTGTCATTAAAACCACTTTTTGTCGACACGTTGATATAATTTGGTCACGTTATGTCGATATAATCCATATCAATATGTTGACATGTTGAGAAAAATATGAGGTTATGTCGACATAATTTATTTGAATATGTCGTCCAAATTAAGTCTTTTGTCAATATAATACAATTAATTATCACATCATGTCGACATAACTAATCAGATTCTCTCAACATATTGATGGCAGCTTTATGCCATAGTAATATTTAGTTTTTGAATGAATCAGTTCCATGTCAATTGTAATGAGTCACCGTAATAAGACAGTATCCCGTGACGAATAAAAATTTTTCCCGTGCAGCTTGTCATAACCGAAAAGTGAGTAGAATCATCCGTATGATAATCAAAAGGTTTTTTTTATGTGAATCGGACAATAACTTATTTATTTCCCCTAGCACGGTGATTTTGTATTTGGATAGATTACCAAAAAATCCTTGTCACTGAGGTCAGTTTTATGAGTGAAAGGAAGTCGGCTACCCGGTAGACCATGGTTGTGGATCAGACAAAATTTGTTAAAATTATTTAGATATTTATGTTAACTTCAAAAAACAACAGCAGGTTGGAAGTAGCAGCTCACAGAGGTTGATTTTCATATTAAATTGTGTTTACTAAATTTTTAAATCCTCAGCTAAAATGTGAATAGGAAACAATGCTAGATTCTTGTAACCGATAGAGATGTAAAAAAAAGCGTGTTTGTTAGTTTTACTGATAATTCAGTTTTAATACATTTATGTACCAAGACAGGCACCACCAGTGACTGTTGTTGATGTGACACGCCTTATTGTCTCGTGCTATGTACCAGGACAGGCACCACCAGTGACTGTTGTTGGTGTGACACGGCACCTGTGTACCAGTGACTGTTGTTGGTGTGACACGCCTTATTGTCTCGTGCTATGTACCAGGACAGGCACCACCAGTGACTGTTGTTGGTGTGACACGCCTTATTGTCTCGTGCTATGTACCAGGACAGGCACCATCAGTGACTGTTGTTGATGTGACACGCCTTATTGTCTCGTGCTATGTACCAGGACTATTGTTGATGTGACACGCCTTATTGTCTCGCGCTATGTACCTTATTGTCTCGTGCTATGTACCAGGACAGGCACCACCAGTGACTGTTGTTGATGTGACACGCCTTATTGTCTCGTGCTATGTACCAGGACAGGCACCACCAGTGACTGTTGTTGATGTGACACGCCTTATTGTCTCGTGCTATGTACCAGGACGCACCTTGATTGTTGATGTGACACGCCCGTGCTATGTACCAGGACAGGCACCACCAGTGACTGTTGTTGATGTGACACGCCTTATTGTCTGACACGCCTTGTTGTGACTCGCCTTATTGTCTGCTATGTGTACCCGGACAGGCACCACCCAGTGACTTGTTGTCTTGATATGTGACAGGCGCAGTGACTGTTTTTGATTATTGTCTCGTGCTGTGTACCAGGAAAGGCACCACCAGTGACTATTGTTGATGTGACACGCCTTATTGCCTGTCTCGTGCTGTGTACCCGGACAGGCACCACCAGTGACTGTTGTTGATGTGACACGCCTTGTTGTCTCGTGCTATGTACCAGGACAGGCACCACCAGTGACTGTTGTTGATGTGACACGCCTTATTGTCTCGTGCTGTGTACCAGGAAAGGCACCACGACTATTGTTGATGTGACACGCCTTATTGTTGTGTGACATGGACGCCTTATTGTTGATCTGACACGCCTCGTGCTGTGTACCCCGGACAGGCTTATTGTCTCCACCCAGGCACCACTGTTGTTGATGATGTGACACGCCTTATTGTTGTCTCGTGCTGTGTACCAGGACAGGCACCACCAGTGACTGTTGTTGATGTGACACTGTTGTTGATGTGACACTTATTGTCTCGTGCTATGTACCAGGACAGGCACCACCAGTGACTGTTGTTGATGTGACACGCCTTATTGTCTCGTGCTGTGTACCAGGAAAGGCACCACCAGTGACTATTGTTGATGTGACACGCCTTATTGTCTCGTGCTATGTACATGGACAGGCACCACCAGTGACTGTTGTTGATGTGACACGCCTTATTGTCTCGTGCTATGTACCAGGACAGGCACCACCAGTGACTGTTGTTGATGTGACACGACTTATTGTCTTGTGCTATGTACATGGACAGGCACCACCAGTGACTGTTGTTGATGTGACACGCCTTATTGTCTTGTGCTATGTACCAGGACAGGCAACACCAGTGACTGTTGTTGATGTGACACGACGCCTTATTGCACCACCTCGTGCTTATTGTCTAGTGCTATGGACCAGGGCACCACCAGTGACTGTTGTTGATGTGACACGCCTTACGCCGTGCTATGTGTCTGACTATTGTGCTGATGTGACACGTACCAGGACAGGCACCACCAGTGACTGTTGTTGGTGTGACACGCCTTATTGTCTCGTGCTATGTACCAGGACAGGCACCACCAGTGACTGTTGTTGATGTGATACAGCTCATTGTCTCATGCTGATGCACAGGGACATCTTATTGTCTCGTGCTATGCACAGGGACATCTTATTGTCTCGTGCTGTGTACATGGACAGGCACCGGTCGTAACTGTTGTTGATGTGGCACACCTTATTGTCTCGTGCTATGTAATTGTGTCAATACAATACCGACTACCTTAAAACTTTTCATGAGAGAGAGAGAGAGAGAGAGAGAGAGAGATTTCCAGCAAACTAGCACTGAATTCTGATTTTTGTCCATATCTCAGGTCGATTACATCCATGATATGATCATAATAACTCTTTTTACACTGACAAAAAGTTCACATTTGACATATACCTTTTAGAAATGTATGAATTGCTATAATTTATTCATGCAACTGAGTGATAATGACCGCGAGCTTGTTTTTTACTTCTTTATCATTTCCATCTTGCAAAGGCATAGAGTTCTATTGCCAGTGGCAAAATACTGACTTATATTTTCTCATGTTTTCTATATAGCATGCACCAGGTAAACCGTCACATAGTTAGAGTACTACATCAGTTGTATTGTTACTAATTCGTTCAAAATTCTACTGAATTGCCAGAGATCATCAGGTTTATGTTTATCCTTTATATTACGCCCAACGCGCCGTTGTTGAGTGCATTTATCACGAAGAGAACCAAATGCAGGACTGGAAGACTGCTTGTAGAGGTCTAAAGGCAGAGCGTTTGACTTGCAAACTGAACACCATGGGTTCGAATACAGGCATCAGGTCGAAGCTTACAATATGAATAATATTGGGTTCTCCAAACGCTCGGCGTCAGAAATGAAAGTTGTCTGAGACTTTGCATCGAGGTCTCGTATCATGACAGGCGTGGCATTTAAATAAACCATCGGTGTATTGGCGTCAGTCAGTATCACAACAGGCGTGGCATGTAACTGATGTAGTACTCTAACTCTGTGACGGTTTACCTGTTGCATGCTATATAGAAAACATGAGAAAATATAAGTCAGTATTCTGCCACTGGCAATAGAACCCTTGGTGTATTGCCGTCAGTCAGTATTACGGCCGGAGTGGCATGTAAATGATCCCTCGGTGTATTGCCGTCAGTCAGTTATCACACCAGGCGTGGCATGTAAATGAACCCTCGGAGTATTGGCGTCAGTTAGTATCACAGCAGGCGTGGCGTGTAATTAATTCTCGGTGTATTGCCGTCAGTCAGTATCACACCAGGCATGGCATATAAATGATCCCTCGGTGTATTGCCGTCAGTCAGTATTACGGCAGGTGTGGCATGTAAATGAACCATCGGTGTATTGGCGCCAGTCCGTATCACACCAGGCATGGCATGTAAATGAACCCTCGGAGTATTGGCGTCAGTCAGTATTACGGCAGGCGTGGCATGTAAATGAACCATCGGTGTATTGGCGCCAGTCCGTATCACACCAGGCATGGCATGTAAATGAACCCTCGGAGTATTGGCGTCAGTTAGTATCACAGCAGGCGTGGCGGGTAAATTAATTCTCGGTGTATTGCCGTCAGTCAGTATCACACCAGGCGTGGCATATAAATCAACCCTCGGTGTATTTGCGTCAGTCAGTATTACGGCAGGCGTGGCATGTAAATGAATCATCGGTGTATTGGCATCAGTCAGTATCACGGCAGGCGTGGCATGTAAATGAACTCTTGGTGTTTTGGCGCCTGTCCGTATCACACCAGGCATGGCATGTAAATGAACTCTCGGAGTATTGGCGTCAGTTAGTATAACAGCAGGCGTTGAGTGTAAATTAATTCTCGGTGTATTGGCGTCAGTCAGTATCACGGCAGGCCTAGTATGTAATTGAACTCTGGGTGTATTGGCGTCTGTCAGTATCGCGTATGAAAGGTGTGGCATGTAAATGAACCATCGATGTATTGGCGTCAGTCTGTATCACGACAGGCCTGACATGTAATTTAACTCTAGGTGTATTGGCGTCTGTCAGTATCGCGTAAGAAAGGTGTGGCATGTAATTGAACTCTACGTGTATTGGCGTATGTCAGTATTGCGTATGAAAGGTATGGCATGTAAATGAACCTTCGGTGTATTTACATTTTACAGTTGTACTTTCTGTAAATAAATGCAAATTCTCTCCTATATTTCATTGTATGATTTACTTTGCACTGATATAAAAGGTAATATTCCAGACCCCACCTCTCCTCAATTATGTCATGATTGTTATCTCCCCTATCTTTACGATCCGTTGTGTGTTACGTTAACTATGTCCGCCAGGCATATCGCGAGAGAAATTGTATTCATGTTAGCAGATGTTTTAGGTATTTACTATTTTTGTTAATTTGTTGTTGTCTTGCAATTTGTATCGCCGGTCGTTCAAGTCACGAATAATATTATGACAGAAGAATAGAATTTCAGTTTTGTAAGCTACTTAATTTTCCAGGATTAAGGGGGAATCCAGTATTAGTATAATTTCAAGAACAAGTTAACTGATTTTTTAAGATAAAGAATTCGGAGCGCCACTCATGTCCATCACTGACGCACTTGTCAATGCAAAATACCCACGTTCAATTAAAGCGTATATTGTCACAGATCAAAAAATGGAAGTGATTTTTTTTAATTTAAAAAAAAAGAATATAAATTCCACGGCGATTTGCCAGTTACCTATTGATAAAATTATTACTTATCTATTGATATTAAAATGTCGATTTATTGATATACCTAAAAAAGGTAATTAATTCCCCATCGGCTTTGTCATACGCTCCCAAGAGCCGGCCTGGCTCAGTCGTTAGCGCGCGATCGTGAGGCCGTGAGTTCGAGTCCAGCCGGCGGCAGGTTGGTTTCCTGTCCTTCGGATGAGACAGTAAAAACTGAGGTCCCATGATACAGTAGGTGTCGGCACGTTAAACAACCCTCACTGCTCAATGGCCGTAAGTGCCGAGCATAGGCCAATATTTGAAGCCCTTCACCGGCATTTAGTGACTTTAGTGACGTCTCCATATGAGTGAAATATTCTTGAGTGGGACGTTTAACAACAATAAACAAACAAACAATCATACGCTCCCAACAAAGTCAGATTGCAGCACACAATGTAGTCATATATCAGACATTCATATCAAATAATAAAGACCGTAAATGGGTTGAACTGAGGTTTTTTAATACCGATTGTCTGACAATCCGCATATAAGACTAACCTAATTCGATCCTTATATTCCGTTCACTGCGATCACTTCCTCGGAAGATGGAGGAGAGAATCGGAAACGGAGCGGGCTTGAATTATTCGAGTTAATGTAGGAAAGATTATCTGCGTCATAATGGAACTGGACTGGTGATCTGGTCTGATTATAAGCAGAGCAGTTGTAGTTTATTTAACTGCTGGCATGTTACAGATGAGAAAAATTTTAATGACGTAAAGGTTATTATTATCGTTGCTGCTGATAAAATCAAAGTTCATCGCTACACACGTAAGTGTTACACAATTTTATAAAGGCCTTTGTCGTGTTTATTCCACAAAACCAGTCATGTGCCCCGGGCTGCCAAATGACAGACAGCTGTTGAAATTTCAAGCCTACATTAAATCTAGAGTCTGTTCAGTTTCTTAATGTAAATTGCTACTGTCAGAGCGCCTTGGGGTACATAGGCATTCCGCAGTGAATAAATTAATGTGATCGATTTGTCAATTGTTTTATGACCAATGAAATGATGACAAAAATTTTGTGCAAAATCAGATAGTAACGGATGAATCCACAGAACGGGAAAGGACATGGAAATGGTTCCGGATAATTAGTCATGTGCCTACGATGAAAAGCTGAGAAAGTAAAATTGGTTTGCAAGTACTGCACGTTGTAAAAATGAAGAAGATTAAAAGGACAATATATAAAATAATTATTTTATTTTACACCTTTGGAAAAACTCTAAGTTTATTGTTTGATACAGAGGCTGGTGGGGGTAGACTGCTTGACCCTCCCGGACGGGGGTCACTCTGGCGCTTTAATTACACAGATGTACCGGTGAATACAGAAGATTATAAATCAAATTGTGGAGGTGTTGAGGTAAGTTAACTATATTAATTGTGTATCAGAATTTGTAAATCTATAATGTTGGCTAGGAGTTTGAATTTACTGAAATTTTGTCTTTGTCAGTTTGATGCATGTATATGCAATGTGATCATTAATACGTTCTTATGAAAGGTTTTTATTCTGTCCATAGTTTGTAAATGAATTGCAGGTTTTTAAAACTATTTTTCTTAATAGATTCAGCATGTTTATTTTGAATTAAGTGGATCTTTCTCCACTTTTTAAAGCTGTTTTATTATCTCAGTTCGACATTTTATACACTCTGTCTTTGTACTAACATAACATTTCAAAAAAACTTAGGTTTTAATCATATTCGGAAAGGAGGGAGAGAGTACAAAAATTAAAACAAAATATAAAGTATGTTTAAATACTATTTGGATTGATGACCAATATATTCCCTGTAACTTGTTTTATTATAGATAAACAATTTGCATAAATCATAACTAGAAATTTTGATAAAACCCGTTGTTCACTCATTGAATAGTTTTATAAAAGATTTGAATGAAAGTTTCATAACTTGACGTGCATAGTCTTTGTGTTTCAGCCCTACGATCAAATACAGAGAGAGAGAGAGAGAGAGAGAGAGAGAGAGAGAGAGAGAGAGAGAGAGAGAGAGAGAGAGAGAGAGAGAGAGAGAGAGAGAGAGAGAGAGAGAGAGCGCTGCTTTGTATACGTTTTATGCAACTGGGTATCATCCAGTAAAACAGAAAGTAAAACTCCTACATCTCACTGATACGGTGTTCAAACTGACGCATCATAAGTTAAACACCCCGTGGCCAAACTACAGGGTATGATTGTCGAGTTACAACATACATATTTTAACATTAGAGATGTGAATGTAGATATGTAAACAAAGGAATGTTAACAGTCTGCTGATAACAGCATTTCATTTGTATTGTAACATCTACATAAAACAGAGAGAGAGTCTTCCTTCCCACCTAATGAAACAAAACTTTTACTTTGAACATTGATATAACATAATGTGTTAAACTTTTTTAAGGGTCTTATGTAAGGACTCGGTATATTTAAACCGGTTCTCTCCTGCATACATTGAATTTGAATTTGGAATAGTGTTTAACGCTACACTCAACAAATTCAATTATATGGTGGTGGCCAGTTTTTATTGGTGGGGAGAGAACTCGGTTACCATGTACCCGGCAAGATACCACTGGCAAACTTTCTCACAAAAATCAGCTTAGGTTCCAGCGGGGATCAAGCCTTAGCTGACCAGAAGTGAGAGACTCCATGATTCAAAGTGTGATGATCTAACTATTCGCTCACGGCCTATATATATATATATATATATATATATATATATATATATATATATATATATATATATATATATATATATATGTGTGTGTGTGTGTGTGTGGGTGGGTGGGTTTGGGTGGGTGTGTTAGATTCTCCAGATCATTGATTATTTGCTCTTTAATAACATTTATGAAATAAACTCAAATCATAGGGATAAAACTGGGTATTGTTGAAAAAAATATCAAGCCCACCCAGCCCTTCACACGATTTAATTTGCGGCTACACGTACGGCGAAAAGGACAACGTCGTGTCATGGACCAGATATCAGACCGGAAAATTAATAATGTGCTCGACAGATGGCGTTAAATCTCAATACGATAAGCTAAGCAATCCATGCCATTATTATTTGGAATCACATTTCATATATTTTATGTTTAATTCTCTGATAGACGCACAGTATAAGTATGTTGTCTAAAAAATGAAGTATAACTTGTTTTACCGAATGATTCTTATTAATATTGTCAACCAATCAAAATAATCAGAATAAAAGTTATTTTAAGTTATCTTCATTTATCCAATATCAGAACACCAAATTTTTAACCAATTAGATTTTTGAAAAAAAAATATGTTAGTTTTTTAAACATCCCCGGTGTTATACTTCAATTGGTCTGATTTCTGTATAGATAAATAGACAACCGATATAAACGACAATTTTACAAAATCAGTACAGTCACAGAAAAAAAACTTGCGAAGTAATGAGTAATAAAGTTTTAAATAAATAAAATAAAGGCATTGATCTCGTCCATGATGATGATAAAGACGATGGTGATGATGATGATTATCATTTTATTATAAAACGAATAAATCCATTACTCAGATGTAAGTTGGTATAATAACAATGATTAGAAATAAAAACGATGATGGTGATGGTTATAATTTAAGATAATGAACATGATGATGGGGATGATGAGGATGAGAGTGATGATGAGGATGATGAGGAGGATGATCATCATCATTATCGTTATTGAATCTCAACTGATGAAATGAATTTTGTAAATAATCCATTAATGAAACTGATAATTACTTCATTTGAAAATGCTTTAATTCATTTAACACCAAAGTTTAAAATGAAACAATGTTATTAAGTGTATTGCCTTCAATTTTCTGTTATAAATTTTGTCTTATGGTTGCAGCAAAACGTGACTATTTAAAATATAGATTCGCTTAATAATACCCATGGAACCACGACCAGTATCTCCCATGGGTTTCATACAATATTTTATCGGTGTTGACCACGTGAAGAAAATATACAAACCACAAATTGGTTCGTGTTATACGTCGTCTTTTATTTATTTTCTAAACAATGCGTGTAATCAATAAGGCGTGTCCCTTTTTATCGCCGTTAATATCTAAAGACCATCAAAGTGAACATTAAAATAACGTCGAGTCATTTAAGAGTGATCGTGTAAACCGACTATCAGGGAACATTTTACATATGACCCATTGACCTACTCAAATAGAAATTATCCATTATCTGTACTTACAACAGTTGTTCTCGCCTAAAAAGTTTAAAGAGAGATGCGATCTTGTAAAATTTGATAAACATGCTCATGTCTTGTGACAAAATGTCTTCTGGGGTATATTGAAGTTTTTTTTTGTTAAATTAACAATACTTTTATAATATGTAAACGATAACCTTGCTGATGAAATATATTTCTCTGTATACATGAATTACGATAGCTATGGAACCAATACGATTGCATACACATATTGTATAATGTGAGATTGTATTACATTCCTGAGAAGACATGGACATGTTTACAACATAGATAATAGTTTCGTACAGTGTGGTCAAATCAACAGCCTGGTTTCCGTCTACCTACCACGACTCCTTGTACTTTTGCACTTATAGCTGTTATAGGCCAGCTGAACTGTGGATTCCAGTAATAAATAAAAAAGAAACTTACATATCTAGTAAACATGATTACTTTACAAACAATGATCTCTGTTTTAATATTACAAAGGCGTTCGGTTTGTTTTATAAATACTAAACATAACCCTTTACCTTCAAGCTAAACTGGACATACACTTGTAGTTTAGCGGTTTTTCAGTGTTCATAAAACGAAATCAAATTAATATCCATTGATATGACTTTTGTGCAGTGTTAAACTAGGGTTGTCTTGAGAAAGAAAACTAGACTTAACTCATTAATATTTTGGGACAGTTAAACCTATTTTTTCTCTTGTTAATACGAATTAAGGAGTAGGTTTAACTGATGTAGCAAACATAAATCACATTAAGGAGTTAAAACTTTTTTTCTCCAGTTACTTAGACATTTTACTTAATATAAACACAGACGGGAAATTAGCAACTAAGCTATACGATAAACGCGACGATTTCGGCTTTCCCATCGTAAATTTTCCACATTTAAGTAGTAATATCCCTCAGTCACCTGCATATGGAGTTTATATTTCACAAATGATCCGATATGCCAGGGCGTGCACAACATATGAAGATTTCATATACAGAGGTAAACTACTCACTGACAAATTATTGACACAGGGATATCGAAAACCGCGTTTAATGTCAACGTTCCGCAAATTTTACGGTCGGTATAATAGTCTTGTTTGCGACTACTCTGTTTTACTAAGTGGAATGTTGAGTTGCCTTTTCGTTGGCGGTTGTTGAGACGTCTGTACCAACTGTGACGAGGATACACTCCTCACGTGTTTCATTGGACTTGAATGTGGACTCACGGCGGGTGTGACCAGTCGACAGGGGATGCTTACTCCTCCATGGCACCTGATCCCACCTCTTGGTTTCCAGAGGTCCGTGTTTGTCCATTTTTACTGGATTTGTATCTATGTCCTGGACATCCTATTGATTTATACTTTGGTATCTGAAGTTTTTATATTACTCATAGTTTTCCTCAGTAAATTGTTTTTCTCTAGCAAATGCATGATTCAACAAAAACTAGGTTTAAGATGAAAGAAGATTGGTTCAGCTCGTTAAATGTGTTTTGCTTAGCAATTTGAATTTAATGGATAAAAACCAAGTTTAACTGAAAAAATAGAATTAACTGCCCCGAAACACCTGAATGATCATCATTGATACTTTGGTGCAGTTAATCCTAGATTTTCTCAGTTTAACTGGAAATAACTAATTCTAACCCATTTTTGTGTTTTTATGTTGATAATCTTAATTTTGTTTCCAGTACCTAGCTCCAGTTCGTGAGAAATAATGAGAATAACTAGGTTTAACTCATTAATATGATTTTGGCGTGTCATACATGACTGTTGTGTTCAGGTGTGTTTCTAAAATGTATTTGATTACATACCTTTTAAATTCATTGTTTCTAAAACGAATGATTTATAGAACAACGTTAATGCATTGATTTAAAAAAAATCATTCTAACGGGTCAGTTAAGACGCACTGGATGAAAAAGTGTTATCATATTTGATTTGATTCTAAAACTAAAATATATTATATGCACACATCTATGTAACGGATCGTCAGTTGATAAATGTTTGAAGTCATACATTTATTAATTAAATTACCTGACACTTTGTGTATGAACATCTTTACCAGTTCTTTGGTTTAAAATATAGACATGGTGTTCAGTTATTTAGAATCACATGTAGAGATGATATTTAGTTCTTGAGATTCACGTGTAGACATGATATTCAGTTCTTTATATCCTTGCGCAGACAAGATATTCAGTCCTTTATATTCACGTGTAGACATGGTATTCAGTTCTTTAGATACACTTGTAGATATGATAATCACTTCTTTAGAATCACGCGTAGAAATGATATTCACCTCTTTAGATTCACGTGTAGACATGGTATTCAGTCCTATAGATCCTTGCGCAGACATGATTTTCAGAACTTTAGATCCTTGTGCAGACATGATAGTCGGTTCTTTAGAATCACGTGTAGACATGTTATTCAGTTCTTAAGAATCACGTGTAGAAATGATATTCAGTTATTTAAATCACGTGCAGACATAGTATTCAGTTCTATAGAATCACGTATAGACATGATATTCAATTCTTTTAAATCACGTGTTCACTTCTTTATATATCACGTGTAGCTATGTTATTGAGTTCTTTAGATTCACATGTAGTATTTAGTATTCATTTACTTCAACAATAAGCATTACTTCTTCTGAATATGTGTCACGTAATACTTCAAAATACGTTACTTCAAAATTCGACTTCATCATTAATTGACTATTGTCTACCCAGCCACGATTATCCTTAATTAACTGAAAAGTTTTAGTGTGTCATTCATATTTCGTTCCCAAACTTTATTTAGAGCAATAAAAGTTCTGTTAAGGCATTTGTTTGAAGTTAATATGCATCGTTTTGTTACTTTGGCGCATGTAAACTTGTTTCTTGGAAAAACCTAATCTTTCTCCAGTTATCGTGGGTCACCGTGAAAATTTAGGTTTAAATGAAGAAAAGTAAATTTAACTGAGAAAAACTAGATTTAACTGATAAAGCACACCAAATTCACAATAATAAATTAAACCTAGTTTTTCTAGACCTATTTTTCTCCAGTTAATATGGGTTTCGAGTTAAATCTATTTTTTCTCCAGTTAATACTAGTTTTTTTCGTAACCCACATTAACTGGTGGAAAACCAGGTTTACCTGAGAAAAACTAGGATTAACTGCGCTAAAACACATAGCTACTCATTTATGTGATTTTAATGCATTTAAACCTATTTTTTCTCGAGAATATCTAAGTTAAAGTTAATATAATGATTTTAGCCTGTTGAACTCAGTTTCTCTTAGTTAGACCTAGTTTTTCTTCATTTGATGTGGGCAACTAAGAAAACTAGGTTAAACTGAGAAAAACTAGATTTAACTCATTGATGTGATACTAGCGTGCCATATTTTTGCATTCAACTCGATTTCAGGCCGTGCTAACTCCTCCATGACACCTAGTCACACTTCCGGTTATACCAATGATAGAGATCCGTGTTTGTCCGATATTCACATTGTTTATCTTTTGACTTCCCTATTATTTACACTTTGGCATAAACATTTTAATATCTTTTCAAGATTTGCGATATTGAGAAATATGTTCTTAAACTTTACTTGCATCGTTTGATCGCTAAATGTAACTTATCTTCAACATCACTACGCAATTGAAATAACGTACTCCAGTGTTTGTCGCTTGATAACGAATGTTATTGACAAATACTCTTCAACGTCAAATGTATTGATTGATAACGGAACATATCAATTTCATGCTTTTGACAAAATGTACTCTTGGATTCAAAAAGTACAATTCGAAATTATTTTCCATGGGTTTACGTTATTGCTTAGCTACTTCAGCTCATTTCAATACGCATGCATTTTAATACTTGGAACACTTTAGAACAATACATTGTATGATGTTTTCAGTCATCACAAAAACGAATATAATGAGACCATGAGAATAGCTCATCATATAAGTATGTTATTGAAAAACATGTCAAATTGTACACTTTTTTCTATCTTAACTATGTCTTTACCAAAACGTTCTTCGGATTCATGCAAATGTGTTGATAGTACATCACACACACACACACACACACACACACACACACACACACACACACACACACACACACACACACACACACACACACACACACACACATATATATATATATATAAATGAGTTTGAATTTGTATTTCTATCATATTTTGCGTTTATTTGTTTGTTTGTTTATTGTTGTTGTTTAACGTCCCACTCAAGAATATTTCACTCATATGGAGACGTCACCAAATGCCGGTGAAGGGCTTCAAATTTTGGCCTATGCTCGGCACTTACGGCCATTGAGCAGTGAGGGTTCTTTAACGTGCCGACACCTACTGTGACACGGGATCACGGTTTTTACTGTCTCATCCGACAGACAGGAAACCAACCTGCCGCCGGCTGGACTCGAACTCACGACTTCATGATCAAGAGTCGAGCGCGCTACCGACTGAGCCAGGTCGGCTCTCATATTTTGCGTGTATCATTCTTAGTTAAGAATCACTCATATTTGGTGGGGGTATGTTAACCTGCTAGTCTCTATTGGTGTGTGTTGTCGATATAATGGACAAATTTAAACCGTAAACACTGGACGAGTAACAGATTACGTAACACACAGAGGAACTGACATAAAATAAGCATAGACTGTGATTCATCTGAGAACACTGCATATTTGTTACGTGATTACATACTGCCCATCTATACTTTTACTTTGCTGACAAAATATAACACCTGTACATTTATTATATTTCTATTACAGAGACACTGGTTCGTGCATAATGGAAAGTGTGGTATATGTGGTGATCCGTGGGATGGACCACGTGATCATGAAGTAAATGGAAAATTTTATACAGATATAATATCGAGAACTTATAAACAAAATTCTGTGATAAAAGTTACTGTTGAAACTTTATCTAATTCATATGGATGGTTTGAATTTCGTGTTTATCCCCATGCACATGCGTCAGGAAGTATAGAGCAATTTACACCTAAAAACTATTTGTTACAAATTGGTGATACCGGAAAGACTAGATTCAGAGTTTGGGAGTCGGGCTATCACGTGATTCCTCTGACACTTCCTGAAAATTTTACATGTCATAAGTGTTTGCTCCAATGGAAATACCATACTGGTACGTACTGTTTAATTTCATTATTTCTAAATTCTAAAAAAGACACATGAGGTACCTAACTCAGTGCGTTTTAGTAAACAAAATTAAAAAAACAGAGGTTCAAGTAATTCTGATCAAAATGTATATTTGCAATAAGAGCAGTGTGTTTTAAGTATTGTTTGTTATTGAATCGGTAGACATTACTTTAAGTGATTGGTTTTATACTACTTCCGCAGAGAGTTATTAAAATTCCACATGGAAATCCAAGTACACACATAATACAAACGTCATAGGTTAAAAAACCAAAACAAAACAAATTGCAATTGCTAATTGCGATCGGTATTTTGTCCTTAAGATTTCATCAATTAAGTTAAATTTTCAAATACATGTTTTGCACCTGAAGAAATCAAGTGTTATGAATAAATCCAAATCATACCAAACATTAAGCCCTACATTGTCTCATAGTAACCAGAATTACACAAGGTCTATTGAATCAAATCATGAACTAAAACATTGAAGATATATATTCTACTTTCCCGAATCACAGAGATAAGGCTGATAAAACTTTACCGCACTCAAATAACGGCAAGATAAGTTTTGAGTTTTGTAAACTATTTCATTCTATATTTCTTAAAGGTGGATTAGATTAAATATATATATATATCTATTTTTTTCTACATTTACTACATGCTCTTGATGCACAATGACAAATGAGAACATTTATGCAGAGGCATAAAAAATTTATATTTCTATGTATTTTGTGAAAATAATGTCAGGTCAGTGTGGTATGCATATACAAATAATAAGGTTGAATTAATCAAATGCAAGTCAATAATTGGTTTCTAAAGCAATATTCACAAAATAAATATGGCTGCGAATATCTTTTTTGTAATTGTATATCAATCTAAGTAGTAAAAAGGTAGAATAATATTTGGAAACAACCCCCAGCTAATGCTCTTTTGTACACAAATCTGTAAATATAATATAATTATATTTCCTGACATTTTTACATATTTTAAGAATTCCGTACGATTATCTATTATGGAAAAAGTGGAGAAATATTGAGTTTGTCATTTTTCTTTTAATGTTAGATTTTAGGATTTATGATGAATTTTATCATCCGATACGTTGGAAAAGAGTCATATTGTAATTAGCAGTCAGAATATTTTTCATACTAGGTAATTTATGGGGTTGCGACGACAAGGAAAACGAAAGAAACTGTTGTTACGGATGCGGAAATGTTCAATCTGAGTATTATGGGTGTGCCGATATATCAATTGAAGCATCACCGGACCCGGAAATAGATGCCCTAATGTTCAATTCGTAAGTATAATGACAAATTTGCATAGACCTTATGTTTTATGATGTTGTATAAGCGATAGAAAAAACCTGTCGTGTAATATCCACCTAGCTTTTCAAAGCAGTCAGTGTACACTATTTTACTATACATTTGACTGCACTCACGGCGGATGTGAGTGGTCAACAGGAGATGCTTACTCCTTCGTGGTACCTGATCTCACCTGTGGATATCCAGGGGTCCGTGTTTGTCCAGTGTTCACCAGATTTGTATATTTGTTTTTTGGACATCTTGAAGATTTATACTTTGGTATTTGTGATTTTTATATTTTATATTTTCATTTACACAGTTGTTGTTGTTGTTGTTTTATTGTTGTTTAACGCCCCAAATCAAGAATTTTTCACGCATATAGAGACGTCACCAAATGCCGGTAAAAGGTTTCAATTTTTTTTACCTATGCCCGGCACTTGCGACCATCGAGCTGTGAGCGTTCCTTAACGTGCCGACACCTACTGTGACACGGGACCTCGATTTTTAAAGTCTAATTCGATTCGTTTACACGGCCTTACGCTTTTACATAGAAGGCGCAAATATAATACCTATATTTAAAATGTAAGTATAAGTCTTTATGATAGCAACTCGAATATAAACTGTACCATATGCATTAATGACGCCCATTATTTCAAATGGCCTTTACTTCTGAGGAAAGGAGAAGTCATTATAATATCTAAATATATACAAAGACTTGACACATTAACACCATTTTGATAGTAGATAGGGTCTGATTTTAAAAAATTCAGACAAATATTTGCCAGTGGGAAACATTTCCCAGTTGACAAAGCGTAACACTATCGAAATCGTTATTTGATTCAATCAGATATAGAAGCTTCAATACATACACAAATGACTTTATAAAGTCACCATAGCAGCTTCGTTCTATTGACAATAGATGGACACATTATGTTACATTGTACCAAGCGTAAGAAACATCAAAGTACTGAAGGTACTAAAAGCCGGCATTACAAATACCCAAGTAAAAGTATCACCTATTTTCATTTTGACGGTAATACGGAGTCTAAGTCTTTTCTGCGTTTTGTCTAGCCCTCTCTGACTCTTTGTATGTGGAAAGATGTAAACTTTCCGAGTTTGTTACTGACAAATCTGCTTGAGGTATACACTTTTGTAATGTATCTGGATAGAGAGCTATGGGGATCAGAAATACAAAATCTCTCTTTAAGTTACAATATATATATTGTTTATTTTATAAGGTTAATGGCAAACATTTATTTAATTATACATGTTATATGCTCAGTTTCTGTTTTTGGAGTAGCAATGTACGTATGTTACCCGGACACACTATGTTATTATGTGATGACCGGTCACCATGGGATGCATACTCCACCGTGGCACCTGGTCCTACCTATGGACGCCCCAAAGGCTCGTTTTGTTCCAATGTTCACTAGATTTGTATATTGTCTCTAGGACATTGATACGTTGATATATGTAATATTAATATAAATGATAGGTATGACAATGTCGGTTGTATTACAATGTAGTAAATAGTTCTTGGAAGCTTGTTGTCATATATAATTGTCACTACTTTTGCTTAGTTACATCTAGTTAAAATTTGGAAGATATTAACACTAGTCAGTATTAGTTATTCTGTTATAATTAACATATCAGCTGTAAATTAGAATAATTTAATAATAATAAAACAATTTTGGATGCCTTTTAATGCCCCTTCAGGCTTCCATAGAACATTTGCGACTAGTGTAGCATGCTAACAGGGCTCTCTGACTCCCTCTGGACACCTGGTCCCATCCCGTTTGGCATTCGTAATTGTTCTTCGTATTGAGACCGTTCTTATATCATATTTGATATGTATATCTAATGGACTTAATTCTACTATACAGATTTAAATTAAGTTTGTTTCCAAAATAAATTCTTAAATCAAACAGTCAATGCCTAAAATTGTCTTTTTCCCCAGGAACATTTTTTTTCATTTACATTTTAAATTTGGACATTTTCTTTTGAAGGTTTAGATACGGTATTTCTGCATACAAAAGATGGTGGTGTAACATTCAGTGTATTGGAGAGGAGTGTTCAACGTCTTTCTGTCGCTTGACTTCAAAGCATGGACGCTTGCGCAGATCAGCATTGAAATGCAGGGGAACAGGCGTATGGAATGAACAACCTAGCATGCATGCATGGTGCAAAAATAACTGTGTACTAGGCAATTGCCCACAGTCACATTGCGTGTGTCATGGTACGTCAAAAAGTTACAGAGTGATAGAAATGATAGAGAATTACATTCTTATTTGATAGCTTTTTACAGAAAAATTCATAGCTTGGTAATATCTACAGAGATATGTCGGCATTCCTATGGAAACCAATTATGCCCCTTTATTCATACGAAGCAGACTTCATACAGAAACTGCCGAATCAAAAGAAGAAAAAGTTAATTTGACATTTACATGAATCGACGACGTTTTGTTAATTAATAATGACAATTTTCATACATATGTCAATGCGATATATCCCAGCGTACTAGAGATACAACAGAATCAAGCACACACACGCTTCATACTTAGATATTTTACTTAATATAAACACAGACGGGAAATTAGCATCTAAGCTATACGACAAACGCAACGATTTCGGCTTTCCCATCGTAAATTTTCCACATTTAAGTAGTAATATCCCTCAGTCACCCGCATTTGGAGTTTATATTTCACAAATGATCCGATATGCCAGGGCGTGAACAACATATGAAGATTTCATATACAGAGGTAAACTACTCACTAACAAATTATTGACACAGGGATATCGAAAAACGCGTTTAATGTCAACGTTCCGGAAATGTTACGGTCGGTATAATAGTCTTGTTTGCGATTACTCGTCGAGTTGCCTTTTCGTTGGCGGTTGTTAAGACGTCTGTACCAATTGTGACGAGGATTCACTCCTCACGTGTTTCATAGGACTTGATTGTGGACTCACGGCGGGTGTGACCGGTCGACAGGGGATGCTTACTCCTCCATAACACCTGATCCCACCTCTTGGTTTTTAGAGGTCCGTGTTTGTCCATTTTTACCGGATTTGTATTTATGTCCTGGACATTCTATTGATTTATACTTTGGTATCTGAGATTTTTGTATACTTTAAAGGGAAAGTTTCAAAGATTGTTGTGGCCTCTGTGGCTGAGAGGTTAATTCAGCACTCTTTGAACTATGGAGTTTCAAACTTCTGGTCAGCGCAGATAGAAGCCATATTGAAAACTAATCTGATATAAGTGAGAATGTTTGCCCGCTTTACTTGCGATAGGCCCGTGTTCTCTTCCAGGGTACATTCTGACCGAGTTGTCTCCTCCACTATTAAAAACTGGCCGCCACCACATAACTGAAAAATTGTTGAGTGTGACGTAACACACTATCCAAAAGTTCAAAAGGTTTTCATAAAAACAAATTTAAATGTATGTATTCTTATAGTACTTGCTTGATATGTATTTGTATATTAACATCAAAACAATATAGATAGTTAAAACTCCTATCTTGGCATTGTACATCATGGGTATATAAATGCTCACCAAGCATCCTTGACGCCTTTGCACGCCTTATACGTCTTCAATGGGGATATACACTATAAACAATGTGTTGAATGCTATTTATCAGTTACTTGTCTTATTGTATGGTAGAATAATAATATGTCTCTTAATCTAAGCTTCTAGAGTCAGCGGCATATATAAAATCAAATCAAACCTAACAAAAAGTCGTTTTATCTGTTTATTTGTATTTACAGTTCCGGCTACCAGTACAGCTACCCCGGTGACAACGCAGGTAAAATCGACAACGCTGACAACCACAACAAGTAAAACAGGTACGTTTCGAAGTTGTTGGATACGGTTGTAATTAACGTTATTGGATTTGTCATTGTTATAATTGCAATTTACTTCACAACTCGCCATACGTGTATGTTAAAACCACGTGTAAAAGCTAATCTCAGGATAAAATCACGTGTAAAAGCTCTCTAAGGAGAGAAACACGTGTAAAAGCTCTCTAAGGAGACAACCACGTGTAAAAGCTTATCTTGGGATAAACCACGTGTAAAAGCTTATCTCAGGATAAAACCACGTGTAAAAGCTTATCTCAGGATAAAACCACGTGTAAAAGCTTATCTCAGGATAAAACCACGTGTAAAAGCTAATCTTAGGATCGCGATTTTAAATCAAGTCAGTATTGGAATTTTATTTTAAGTTTCACTGATATTGTTATAAGATTATATATTAACAATGTATGCTATTTTGTTGTTGCCGTTGTTGTTATTATGAAGTTGAAATCTGGTATTATGCGTAGATGCAATCCCAAAAAAACTAGTATTTACCTACATTTTGACGAATAAACGCGATTGGTGCTTAGGTAAGCTCGCGTATTCATATGATAAACAAGTTTTATTTTACATATTTTATTCCAATTTAAATATTAAAGATTTTGTTTTTTCGCTGAATAGCTGAAAATTTGAACGTATTCATTTCACTATACTCAATCAAAATATTATAATAACTAGAACATCGTTAGTTTGTAAAATGATAACAAATTGTTATTTTTAAAGTTAAGAAGAAATTTATCGTTCTTTTTTAACAAAAATTGAAGATTCAATCTCTGTAAGTTGCTATTTCATACAAAATGTAAAATGGAAAAGTGACAGTTTACAGCAAATTGCAAATTTTGACTTATTCTAAGATTATTCATTATAATCATGAACATGGAACACGGACGCATAACTTCTAATCATATTCTGAATATTGGTGTCAGTTTAGTTTCTATTTTTCATAAACTTTTAAATTCCAGTCAGATTACATTTACAGCATACTAAATTTAAACAGAAGCTGTACTCTTTTGTTTGAAATTTAAATCTTAATTTATATATGTTTTGTTCATGATTGTCTACAGGGTTTGTACCAGGCATTGTTCGTGTACTGCAAAGTCGAGGGTGTGAATATTGTCGACACAGAAATGATGACACGTGCAAAGAATATTACTGTCCCGGATGTGAGTATATTTTTCATTATATGTAGTTGATAATACATTAAACCAACGTTAAGCGGATAAACAAATCAATAAAAATAAATTTCAATTTATACGAAATGTGAAACTGTCTGTGACTTACATTGAAAAGAATTTAATACGTTTTCGCATCTATGCTGTAAACTATAGATAATAGATGAATTATAATTTGGATTCAAAGTATCCATCATATCCCTCTGTATTTAATGATCCAGAAGTAGTAACTGAACTGGATAGGTTACATGTTGCACTTTTTATGACAAAGCCTAAAATAATTAATTTTGTCGAGGCACATCTATAATGTTTATTAAGATACTTTTTCATTTCAGACAATGTGAAATCCTACATACACACGTAGCTCACTTTCAAAGGACGAATCCTAAATCAGACATTACTGGAATGAAAGTGAGAGACCGATTAGCTCCCGTACCCGAAACTTCAAAAAAACCCTCTATAAGCGATACACTTGGATCTGTTCTACAATTAGTTTTCATTACCAAGATATTGCATCTTCAAAATTGTACAGATTCTTCATTCCAGGCGGTGTAAATCAGATGTGGATAGTAAAAATTTATATTTCTGTTTGAAGGCACATAATTCGTATCAAAACTTTACACTGCACTAATTCCAATAAAAAATGTAAAGATTTTTAGCTTTAGACAACGTCACTAAAGGTGGTATAAAATTTAAATATCTATGATTGGCTATATATATATTTCGTAAACACCATATATACACATAATATATACTGAAGTATATATAAAAACATATTTCTATATAGTAAATAATTTTCGAGATGGTCCAACAAATCGCAAAAACCAATTGTGCTTTTATTGGCCGTTCATTCATACGTTCATTCAATGCAATAAAAGAAGAAAAAGTTAGGTGCATTTTTTGAATTTAGATATAAACGTTTTGTTAATAATGACTTTTTCGGCATATCTCAATATATTCCCAGCAACTAGAAATTCGATACAAACAGAATCAAGTTCGTTCATACTTACTTTTATCTATAACACAGACTGATATTAGCAACCAAGCTATACGATAAACGCAGATTTCGGCTTTCCCATCGTATTTTCCATTTGTAGCCATATCTTAACGCTATGTTTATATTTCACAAATGATCCGATATAGGGCGTGCACAACATAGAAGATTCAATATAAACTTTGTTGCTATCTTTACAACGTGTTAAATTTATTTATATAGTCTTGTTTGCTATACTAAGTGAAATGTTGTCGTTGGCCATTTTACGAGGATACACTTTGTTTCATATACTGTGGACCAGGTGTGACCGACTTGCTTACTCCTCCATAAGACCCCACTCTCTGCCAGAGGTCTGTTATTTTTATATTTAACTATGTCCTGGACTTCTCCTATTGATTTTATACTTTGGTATCTGAGATTTTTATATTCAAAACCTTTCTTGAGTGTTGCATTTTTATGGTTGAGTTTTAATTTCGAGGTGTTGATAAGATACTTTTTCATTTCAGACAATGTGACTCACGTAGGATTTCAAGGTAATGTATCCTAACAATATAGACATACTGGAATGAAAGTGAAACAGTTTCTCCCGTACCCGAACGTAAACTCTCGAACACTTGTTCTGACAATTGGTTTTATTTGCATCTTCAAAATTGATTCTTCATTTTTGGCACATTGAAAGTTTTATTTCTGTTACAATTCGATATTTACACTGCATAGAATACATGTAGATTGCACGTATAATATATTATATATAGATATATATACTATATTTATAATATATATATTTTATATACTGTTATATATTTACATATATAGGTTCGCTAAATAATTTTGGCGCCAAAGATCGCAAAAATGTTTTATATCAAGTTCAGCACAATAGGTTCATTTTCAAAAATAAATATTTTTCTAGCTTCGGCTATTTATATTTCTGGCACTGTCGTATTTATATCTTAACACTGATATTTATTTAGCAGATTCACTATATTTGTCGCCATCTTAACGCTGTTATATATTTACCAGGTTCAATATATTTGTTGCTATCTTTACACTGTTATTTATTTAATAGGCTATATTTGTCGCCATTTTAACACTTTTATATATTTACCAGGTTGACTTTATTTGTCCCCATCTTGCCACTGTTATATATGTAACAGCTTCACTATATTTGTCGCCATCTTAAATTTTTATGTATTTAGCAGATTCACTTTATTTGTCCCCATCTTGCCACTGTTATATATTTAACAGTTTCAGTATATATTTTAACAGGTTCATTATATGATAATATTTACTCTATATTCGGCGCCATCTTAACACTGTTATATATTTACCAGGTTCACTATATTTGTCGCTATTTTGGCACTGTTATATATTTACCAGGTTCACTATATTCGGCGCCATCAGGAACACTGTTTGCAGATTTTGACATTTATATATTTGTAAGTATTTTTCGCTAATGAATGTTATATATTTACAGGTTCAATCTATTCGGCGCCATCTAAACCACTTATCAGGTACTACAATGTATAATTACCAGGTTCATTTATTTGATTTTGGCACTGTTATATATTTAGGTTATTTTAACACTGTTATATATTTGATATATTTGTTATTTTGGCACTGTTATTTACCAGCGGCGCCATATGACTATATCGCTATGACACTGTTGACACTGTTATATATTTACCAGGTTCACTATGTCGCCATCTTAACACTAGTATATATTTAACAGGTTCATTATATGATAAAGTCTCAAAGCTTTCAGAATATTTCTGTTCTACATGTAATCCTGAGGACACTGTTTGCAGAAAATTATTTTGTAAGTATTCCTAATAATATATCATAAATCTATAACCACTTATCATATACAATGTATAATCATATGATACCAGGTTATTTCAGAACTTGATATATTATCACGTTATAAAGCTTATGAAAACTGAGTTAAATATCAGATATACTGCAAACTGTTTTGAGTTTACATGTGTGACCCGTTGATACAGTTGACACAGTGATTTCTTCTTAGTTTCATGTTAATATAATGCATGATAAATTTTAATCATTAGAATTAATATAGATAAAAAGGGCATTTATTACACTGGAAAACAAATGTATAGTTTTTGTAACACATATGTCTCAACCATTACATGAGGCATATATGAGTCGATATTGTAACAGATGTAATGCATCCTACTTTCATTATGTCGACCAATTGCGGTGTAATACATCCTACTTTCATTATGTCGACCAATTGCGGTGGCTTAGCCCGTTAAATGCAACCTGAAGGTCTCGGGTGATATTTCCGGTACCTGGTTGTACCTAAGACGTTCTTTTAAAGAGTAGATTCTGTTCTTTGGAATGCGCCCTTCTGGAAGACAGATCATACATCACAAAACTGCACATTAAAGACCTTTCACCACATTATTTGGTCAAAATAAGGGGATCTTCACTTATGACTGATGACGTTGCAAAGACATGTGCTCCCGTATGAGTGGTGATTAGTTCGTGATTCATGGTTTAATACAGTAATGTGTGGTATTATAGTGCTTAATATGATATCAAATAGACTCTAAACCTATTTAAAACTTGTATGGTAAGTCAATGGAACCCAAATGACTTCATGAACCTTTGTGTTAAGTCTGGTGAAAAATTATCTCGAGAAAACGAAACATAATATCTGGTTTTCCTGAGATAATTTTTCATCCATAAAAATATTTCGGGGAAAATGAAAAATCAGTTCGCTTTCCTGAGATATTGTTTTTGTTGAAAAAAATTGAGAAAACGAATTTTTCGTTATCCAGATATATTTTTGATCTGTTGAAAAAAATTCGAGAAAAACGAAACGTATTTTTCATTTTCTCGAAATTTTTTGTTTTACCATGTGAGAAAAAAAAGAAAAAAATTGCGTGACTGTCCTAAATATACCACCGTATCATGGAGTCTGTCCTACCTGAAGATTTTTTGCAGATGTCCATATTTTGTTTTTTGTTTTTGTTTTTTTTTATTTTAAATTGTCGTTATTAATTAATCAACAATGAAGGTTCATGACATAAATTGTCACCATTTGTATATGGGTTCTGTAAGAGAGACATTTTAAATTTCAGGTGGCCCTGAGAAATTAATGGTCGGGCTAGGGATCTATGCAAAATGTCAGTTTTGTAGAATGGTCGGTGATTCAACTTGCTTATCGAACCCGGAATGTGAGTACAAATCTGAGTCAACATGAATCAATGAGAATAGAATGTAAATTGCTTTTATAACTGTCAAATTAGGAAATGGATAAATAACTTAGGTCATTCATATATATATATATATATATATATATATATATATATATATATATATATATATATATATATATATATATGTGTGTGTGTGTGTGTGTGTGTGTGTGTGTGTGTGTGTGTGTGTGTGTGTGTGTGTGTGTGAAATTGAAATTAGAACATGAATGGTTAATACAGATGAGAAGTTTGTTTACTGTATTCAGTGTTATATAAAGATTTTCTATTTGACAGAATAAACATAAGTGCAAGTTTGTCGATCTATTTAACCTGGTATAACGAATATTCAGTATTGAATTATTTCAGGTTCAGGACTTTCTACAGATGCATTATCGAAATCAGATCCGTCACCATCAGAAGGTAACATTAATATTTGAGTACTAACGAGTAGGAACCACAATCAGCTAGCTGATAATTAGCTGGATGTGATTTAGTAAGCAAATCTTAGAAGACCAAACATTAGATACTGACACATTTATCTGTATAAAATTTGTCAAAATTTATATTATTTCTGGCGTCGTAAATAAGGCATATTGAACTTCGAAACATGTTGTATTCAATTTATTAACATTATACCGCTAGCAGTGGTCTAGAGGTAGAACGTTCGACTTGAGAACAGGGTATCTCAGGTTCATTTCTGGTAGTGGACCATATCAAATACCCTACAAATGGTATTGACGCTTCTTTCGCCAAACGCTTGGTCCGTTGTTACAGATTGCGTGGCATATTAAAGATCCCTCAGTCCATAGGCACCTGTCCACAATGCCTGTTATAAATTTAGGCAATTCTTCTAAAGCTGGTGACATCTTCATATAAGTGATAAAAAATATCTGCTATTTTTAAAACTCCTACATTAATATTTCACACACACAAGTATCATTGCACTGTGTCATTAATGCGGACATACACTCTTTGTAAAAGTTCTATAATGACGTGGACTTATTTTAAAGAGTTCACTGGCACTTTTATAGATCTATGATATGCTATGTAAATATAAATACGATCCTATGACTATCATTATCACTAGAATAAAGCTGTTAAAGATCAGGTTCTGTACAAACATATCTATTTTGTCATGTAAACGTTTCATACTGTTGTTTTGTTGATCAGGTTCTGTACAAACATATCTATTTTGTCATGTAAACGTGGCATACTGTTGTTTTGTTGATCAGGTTCTGTACAAACGTATCTATTTTGTCATGTAAACGTGGCATACTGTTGTTTTGTTGATCAGGTTCTGTACAAACGTATCTATTTTGTCATGTAAACGTGGCATACTGTTGTTTTGTTGATCAGGTTCTGTACAAACATATCTATTTTGTCATGTAAACGTGTCATGCTGTTGTTTTGTTGATCAGGTTCTGTACAAACATATCTATTTTGTCATGTAAACGTGTCATACTGTTGTTTTGTTGATCAGGTTCTGTACAAACATATCTATTTTGTCATGTAAACGTGGCATACTGTTGTTTTGTTGATCAGGTTCTGTACAAACGTATCTATTTTGTCATGTAAACGTGGCATACTGTTGTTTTGTTGATCAGATTCTGTACAAACGTATCTATTTTGTCATGTAAACGTGGCATACTGTTGTTTTGTTGATCAGATTCTGTACAAACGTATCTATTTTGTCATGTAAACGTGGCATACTGTTGTTTTGTTGATCAGGTTCTGTACAAACATATCTATTTTGTCATGTAAACGTGGCATACTGTTGTTTTGTTGATCAGGTTCTGTACAAACATATCTATTTTGTCATGTAAACGTGGCATACTGTTGTTTTGTTGATCAGGTTCTGTACAAACATATCTATTTTGTCATGTAAACGTGGCATACTGTGTTTTGTTGATCAGATTCTGTACAAACGTATCTATTTTGTCATGTAAACCATACTGTTGTTTTGTTGATCAGGTTCTGTACAAACATATCTATTTTGTCATGTAAACGTGGCATACTGTTGTTTTTGTTGATCAGGTTCTGTACAAACATATCTATTTTGTCATGTAAACGTGGCATACTGTTGTTTTGTTGATCAGATTCCAAACATATCTATTTTGTCATGTAAACGTGGCATACTGTTGTTTTGTTGATCAGGTTCTGTACAAACATATCTATTTTGTCATGTAAACGTGGCATACTGTTGTTTTGTTGATCAGGTTCTGTACAAACATATATATTTTGTCATGTAAACGTTTCATACTGTTGTTTTGTTGATCAGGTTCTGTACAAACATATATATTTTGTCATGTAAACGTGTCAGTTGTTTTGTTGATCTTCTGTACAAACATATCTATTTTGTCATGTAAACGTGGCATACTGTTGTTTTGTTGATCAGGTTCTGTACAAACGTATCTATTTTGTCATGTAAACGTGGCATACTGTTGTTTTGTTGATCAGGTTCTGTACAAACGTATCTATTTTGTCATGTAAACGTGGCATACTGTTGTTTTGTTGATCAGATTCTGTACAAACATATCTATTTTGTCATGTAAACGTGGCATACTGTTGTTTTGTTGATCAGGTTCTGTACAAACATATCTATTTTGTCATGTAAACGTGGCATACTGTTGTTTTGTTGATCAGGTTCTGTACAAAATATCTATTTTGTCATGTAAACGTGGCATACTGTTGTTTTTGTTGATCAGATTCTGTACAAATGTATCTATTTTGTCATGTAAACGTGGCATATCAGGTTCTGTACAAACATATATATTTTGTCATGAAAACGTGTCATACTGTTGTTTTGTTCCATTTTCAGCATCATCTGTTAACGTCACCAAACGCCAAAACTGTGTTGCTACAAATCACTACGCCAATATTGCAGGGATGAATAAATGGTGTGAAAATAATTGTAATAATTCCACATCAAAAGTTTGTTTTCCAAACCAGTGTCGATGTACAGGTACTGACTAGTTTTATTCGGCAGATAATTCGTATTTTGTATTCAGTGCTCTCGTAAAAGAATACATTTAGGTTATTTCTGGCCTTGTATGATACCACATTTTGTTTCGGCAATCTACATCTATTTTAAAATTAAAACTCAGAAGAAAAAATCGTCTTAAACAAATTTATAAAAAAAATATGACTATGAGCACTTTTATTTAATTTATTTCTTGTTATGCAGTTAAATATTTAAAAAAGATACCACTGTTCTATTTTAAATGACATGTTTGATATTCACATATTTTAAACTGGTAACTGTGTGATATGATATTTGTCCAATATGTTTCAGCATAAATTACAGTTTCAATGATATTGGTTGAAGCTTAAAGGTTTATTAGCTGTGTTTACCAAAACAATTATCTCGATTTTTTTCTACTTTTACTACTTGTATTTGATATACAATAACAGAAAACAGCTGTATATAGGCGTACAATCATATATTCCTATATATTTTATGCCAATAAGGTCAGGCCCAGTGTTATATGTATATACATAGTAAGGTTGAGTTGAGTTGCAATTGAATAAATTACCAACCTGAGTTTCTCAAACAATTTTCACAAAAATATAGGAATATAAGATTTTATATGCCTGTCTTTGGGTCGATGGGAAATTTGAAAAAAACACAACTAATGCTCCTTTAACTAATGTATAGTTCACCCGTAAGTCAATGAAACAACAATTATTCCTTTTTATTTGGATTTTAAATATTTCATGCTAGATAAAGATGGCATCAGGCATTCATATTTCAGTACGTAAATCCTGAATTTGATCCATTTTGCCAATACTAATATGACATATCAATATTAAATCGAGATGTCTTTTAAATCTAGGTATTGAATTATGAACGATTTACATAAATTTTCTAAGCAAATGAAGTGTATAAATGTGATATTGTCTCATTCATTTCTCATTTATCTAACATAAAACTATGACATTGGTCTAAAAAATGTCTAGAAAAACACTCAATTTGTCAATTGGTTAAATGTAATTCTGCTATCAACGTTACTCATCGTTAAAAGATACATGCCATTTCTTGTAATTACTTGATATTGTAATGAGTTCACTTGCACCTATATTTGATAACTTTGTCCGTATTACATAAAAGTAGGTACAATTTACAGTATTTATTTATAGCCAGCATATAGCAATAAACAATAATAACATTACAAGATAATAAATGATTTGGTAAAATGTTTGAGGCCACTCTGTTTGGAGTATTATTACTATTATTACTATTTCATAGGTTATTTATAAGTATGTGCTAAAGATATGATTTTTGTAAGTTTAATTTTGTTTATCTTTTTAACACATCAGAAAAATACTTACGTGTACATTGAATTGCATTTGTTCTCCAAAGATATCTTGTGATTTTGTCGATTTATGGGTTTATTCCTGATAGAAAATATTGTTTTTATTTTAGAGTGGAAGCGCAACAGTAAAAAAATTGGAATGTTCTAATTATGTATGTTTCTTTCAGATACTACAGTACCCAAGGTGGAAAAGTTGTCTGACTCGTCACGTGATCATTGTTTCGCTTTAGGACTGTGGAGAGGACAGGCACCAATGAATGCATGGTGCACTCTAAATTGTGCGATGGGTCACTGCCCAACCAATATGTGCAAATGTAACTTCATATATGAGTTTATTTTAATTTGTTCAATTAATTAAAAACGACTCTATTGACAAATCTATCCGATGTCGAATGTAGCCAATGAAATGTATATTTGTTGAGTTTTTGCTGACTTGAAATACAAAATACATAACCTCATGATCAATGAAGCGCTTTGCAATCTGGGTGTTGTGGGGCTGAATATTAATTGGGTCATACCTGTGATTTCACAGTAGGAAAGAATATTCATCAAACACTAACTATATTACTTGAATGACTCTGGTTTTTGAAAAGTCTAAAACTTTGGTATTGAAGTAAAATATATGATATTTTATTTTTGTATACGAATTTTTAAGCCAAGGTCACATACGTTTTTTTCAAGTATATTAACCCTTTCACCCTTACATTTTTAAATAGTATGCTCGCTTCTATAGTTCTGACTAAAGGATTATATGTAAAAGTATTTTCAGATAAATATAGTTCTGACTAAAGGATTATATGTAAAAGTATTTTCAGATAAATGCCAATGCTTTTAAACAAATTTGATGAAGCTAATATTTAGAGATTATATGAATTGTTCAGAATTAAAATAACAAAGATTGAAAATATGTATCATATAATTTCAAAGAGATTGAATAGAATAGTTAAAGAAAAAGTAATAAAGGGGCAGAAAAGTAGAAACCACGGTAGTTAGAAGTTGAAGTGGAACTTACTTGTTGCCAAAGCTCAAATGGTCAGGATTTGAAGAAGAGATATCATACAGTAATGGAAATCAAATCGCATATTACTATAACTAGAAACAGACAATTTATTTGCAATATAAGCTTCGTAACGTAATACATTTAACGATTACGTAACCGAACTACAACAATAAGATTCCAGTGATCGTGACATGCGGATTTTGTGATATTTTGTATCTAGTTGTAAGTTTCACGTGGTATTGTTATTAACCTTGTTGTGTTGACAATACAGTTTTCACCCTTTGTTTAGATCAAAGATAAACCTCAATAGGAACAAAAACATTGTAGATGACATAGGATACAGCTATCTTTCTAATATCTCCGAGCTCAACTGATAAAGTCTTATTGACAGAAACGATCATCTTGAGCATTTGTTTTGACCATTTTTCTAAAGCTGTAATTTTGGTAATTAATATTATCTAATGGTAATGAACATATCCTTTCCCCTTGCATTGTTTATTCTAAATGTATAATTTCAAATAAAGCTGGCATTTTACACGTAAAACAGGTGAAAATTCTTCAACTGTGCCCTTTCACAGAATTCCGTTTTTTTCATTATTGTATGTTTTTGGTAATTACTAGAAAACTGGACCATTCCTACATTAACTTAAAACAACATAAATAAACAAAGCAATAAAGGGGCATCAGCTTTTTTTTCCTTCAGTTTTTTCCTTTTTACTACTTAGAGCGATATACAATAACAAAAAGCTATTAACAGCCATAAACATTTTTATATTCCTACATATTTTGTGAAAATTGTTTGAGAAACCCAGGTTTGGCAAGTTTTCACTTGCAATTGATTGACTCATCCTTACTGTTTATATATGAATACCACACTGGACCTTATTTTCACAAAATTTATAGGAATATAAGGTTTTTTATTCCTGTGTGTAGCTCGTACTTGTTATTGTATATCATGTACATGTAGTCAAAGTGTAAAAAAATCGAAATAATATTTTTGGTAAACATGGCTAATGCCTTTTAAAAATTTATTATGTTTACATATAGAACTCGAGGCATCATACTAAAATTGTGCAGTTATGAATCAGTAACAGTATATATGAAAGAATAATCGCAACGATATAATATGCCTTACAAGACATTTTCATGTAAGTTGAACGCAGTAAGCAGTAATATATAAAAGTATATTTGGAAATACCAAGCCTGGGGGAAACAGTTTACAAATAAAGATAGATATTGTACTATCCATTTCTAATTATATTGTCTCTTACTACATAGGTGGATCAACAGATGACAAGACTACAATCGTACCACAGACAACAACTACCCTGCCCAGAACAACATCAAGAACGACAACAACAACGCCCACGACAACGGTCACTTTTCCGTCATCTTTCACAACTAATGTCCCTCACCAAGGTAATCTGATGACGACATTCTAACTTTGCTATTAATGATATATTTAAAACACACACTTACAGTTCTCGGTTATAGAAGTTTCTTCAGTTCGGCTTATAGTTCTTTCATTGAAAATATTTCTAGCAACTGAAGAAATCTTATTAAAAGCTTTGTTTTTAAAATCTCCATCCCTAATTTGGTTCCGGAAAGAACATTAACGTTTCATCGTTGTTAGTTTTTCATATAAACTTAGTATTTGAATTACTCATACGTCATGCCTTCACGTTATAAGCATTGCTTAATGTCGAAATATTTTGATCAACAAATTTGGTTATAACCGTAAATATAAGTTTACGCAAAAATTACAGTTTTACTTTACTTTCTGATTACCGAAAAAAACTTGTGATTGACAATTGAACGGGTGTGATCTGTTTATTTCTGTTTTCCTATCTAAAAACCTCTATCGTTAACTTATAAACAATACTACAACAAACTATTGTAAAATCAGTTGATTTACTATAGATAAATTAAGTTACAATAGTTCGCTATAGAAAATATAATAAATAAAATATTTTACTTTGCTATAGTAAACTTCTATTACGATTTTAATAAGGAGTATTTCCTCTGAGGTACTGGAATTTGACTATGAATATACGACGGGTGTAACCAGCCGACACAGGACGCTCACTCCTCCGTGGTACCTGATTCCATCTCCGAATTTGCCAGAGGCCAGGCCCTGTCGGTCACCATACGTGTTTAATGTCCTTGCTATTCATATTTTGGGGTTACACTATGACTATCTTACAAAACACTGACATGTATCGACGATTTGCCATCAGAAAATAAGTTTGGCTGCGAGGCGTTCGCCGATTAACCATGTTATAATGTCTGCAGATTTCAAAATTAGCATTTTAATGACAGGAACTACAGGAAAATAATGGCTTATGCTGATATTTACCTTTGACGATGAGCAAATTACTGTGTTGATAATATAAATAAGCTTTAAAATCAGTATCTGATATATCATTTGGATTTGATTATTTCAGTACCTGTATAGTGAATTAGTGAATCGATGTTTTGCACTTTTTGTATTTGGAACAAACAGTAACAGACATTGTGAATTGTTTCGATATATATAAAAAATAGTGAAGTGTAATGAGTACATCGAAGTCGGTCAATGCAGAATTGTGACGTGATTTAAATCAACGGTGACACATGAATCCCGTGCGACTTTTCTCACCAACTAATGAAATAACACAAAAAGCGTTACACTGTATTACTACGTGTTATTCATAATATTAAGAGTACATTATACTTTGGTATGTATGATATGTTCTTCCCATGTGATAATAGTTTATACAGGACAAGTTATTTGTATGGCATACTAAAATCACATTGATGAATGAAACCTAGTTTTTCTGAGTAACTCACATTAACTGAAAAAACTAGGTTTAAATGAGAAAAACTAGGTTCAACTTCGCCAAAATCACAAAAATAAGTTAAACCTACTTTTTTCTGGAGAAAAAGCCAAGAGATGAAAAAGTTAGGTTTAACTGCACCACAATCACATTAATGAGTATTTATATGATTTTGGCGCGGTTAATCCTAGTTTTTCTCACTTCAACCTAGTTTTTCTCAAGTAAATGTGGGTAAATCCGTTTACTATCTGCACATGGTGTTGATATATCTCAAAAGAGATGTCTGACACAAAATCGTGTCGTACATATATGTATACTATTTGGTGAAAAGTTGACGTTTCAGTCAACACTTCACATATTTTATGGTCGGTTTTAGGACCTTGTTTGAAGTGCTATTTTCCCAAATGAATTATTGCGTTGGTACTTGTTGTAATTTCTGTTACGAATTTAAAAAGGAGTATTTCCTCTGAGGTACTGGAATTTGACTATGAATATACGACGGGTGTAACCAGCCGACACAGGATGCTCACTCCTCCGTGGTACCTGATTCCATCTCCGAATTTGCCAGAGGCCAGGCCCTGTCGGTCACCATACGTGTTTAATGTCCTTGCTATTCATATTTTGGGGTTACATTATGACTATCTTACAAAACACTGACATGTATCGACGATTTGCCGTCAGAAAATAAGTTTGGCTGCGAGGCGTTCGCCGATTAACCATGTTATAATGTCTGCAGATTTCAAAATTAGCATTTTAATGACAGGAACTACAGGAGAATAATGGCTTATGCTGATATTTACCTTTGACGATGAGCAAATTACCGTGTTGATAATATAAATAAGCTTAAAAATCAGTATCTGATCTATCATTTGGATTTGATTTTTTCAATACCTGTATAGTAAATTAGTGAATCGATGTTTTGCACGTTTTGTATTTGGAACAAGCAACAACAGACATTGTGAATTGTTTCGATATATATAAAAAATAGTGAAGTGTAATGAGTACATCGAAGTCGGTCAATGCAGCATTGTAACGTCATTTAAATCAACGGTGACACATGCATCTCGTGCGACTTTTCTCACCAACTAATGAAATAACACAAAAAGCGTTACATTGTATTACTACGTGTTATTCATAATATTAAGAGTACATTATACTTTGGTATGTATGATATGTTCTTCCCATGTGATAATAGTTTATACAGGACAAGTTATTTGTATGGCATGCCAAAATCACATTGACTCACATTAACTGAAAAAACTAGGTTTAACTGAGAAAAACTAGGTTCAACTACGCCAAAATCACGAAAATGAGTTAAAAACCTAGGTTTAACTCCCACCACAGTCACATTAATGAGTATTTTTTTTTCTGGCGAGAAAAATCTAGTTTTTTAATGAAAAAGTTGGCCAGAAAAACTGGGATTTTAACTAACCCACACATTCACCACAGTCACATTAATGAGATATATTATACCTAGATTTTGGCGCGAGCTTTTAATCACTTTGAGTTTTTCTCACCTCAACTCACTTTTTTTCTCCTCTCAAGTAAATGTGGGTGGTCACTAGGGTATTTAGAAAAACTGGGATTAACTAGTAGAAAAGCTAGTTTTTAATAACTCGTAACCCACATTACAGATATAAAAACTGACAGGAGAAAAACTATATTTAGTTTTGGAAAATCGAAAATTCATTGATGAAGCCCTAGTTTTTCTCAGTTAAACCAACTTTTGGCATTTTTAATGTGGGTTACTGAGATAAAAACTTGTTTTGCAAAAATGTTCAGCAACTCAAGATCTAGAAAAAAGTGTGTAGGAGTTATTGCCCTTTTTTCACAGAATATCTCGAGTCTTCTAAAAACTAGGAAAGATTATCTCGAATGTAAAAAACTAGGTTTATCTGGAGCAAAAATAGGATTTACTCATTATGATTTTGGCGTGATATTATGTTGCGTTAAACCGTTGCTGAAATTTTTCTCAATTTAGCTCACCTGGCTTTTTTCTCCAGTTTTAACCTAGCTTAGTTTAACATTGGATCCTATAGGAAAATTTTTTCTTAGAAAACTGACACACATTAACCAAACTGGAGAAGTATGCAACTTGGTTTACAACTGACTGCTCAAACTGAGTCAAAAATCATGGCCAAGAATCGGGGCTTAGTAACAATATAGCCAAAAGAAGACTGCTGTGTCACTCCAAAATCGAAATAAATTCATAACTTGGAAGAAAACATAATACCAAAGTTATTTTATGCTCTCTGACGATCGTTTCTGTCAAACTTTAGAGAATCATCAGTTGAGCTCCATTTTAAACAGATTTTCTAATGGGTAAGTGGTACAATACACGGCCAAATAATAAATCTAAATGCATAAACCACTGTTAAAAGATCAACAATCTTTAGGATTTTTTGAAGGTCCTTTACAAAAATCATAGTTTTTTTCTCGAGAAATAAACAAGGGATACTAACCTCGAGATGAAAACTAAGTTTAACAGCTCCTAAATCTCAAAAACGGGTGAAACTAGTTTTTCTCGAGAAAAACTAGGTTTAACTGCGCCACACTCACATGAGTATAACAAAACATTTACCAAAGTTATGATTTTGGCGCTGTCAATTAACTTCATCAGTTAGCTCCATTTTTCTCAGATTTTTTAAGTTAATGTGGGGTTACGAATAAAAAACTAGGCATAAAACTGTGACAAAGCTTTAGGATTTTAGTTTTTCTCCGATAAAACCCACCTCGAGATGAAAGGTCGTTTGGGTCACAAACGGCATGAACTTACGCGATGGCCACTTTCACGTTAAAGTTCACTTTTAACGCGATAAAACATACTTTATACTGCATGCAAGTAGTGATTTTAACGTGAAAGAGGATATTTCAACGCGTTGGTGTTGATTTTAAAGTTTTTGCATGCAAAACATGTTTATAACGCGTTAGAAATAGAAAATTACGATAAGAACTTACGTGATGAAATTAACGTGATGAAATTAACCAATCAAAAGGCCTCGTTTCGTTTAATTAGTAATGAAATAGCGCCAGATATCGAGACGCATTTTCATTACAACAAGTTTGTGCAGAAAATACCGACATAGTCTATTTGATTTGATTTGATTTTTTTTGTTTTACGCCATACTCAACAATCTTTCAGTCATATGATGGCGTCCAGTTTTTATTGGTGGAGGAGAAACCACGGTTACCCGGGTAAAGACCACCGACCTTCCACAAGAAGACATAGTCTATTAATTTCTATATTATTTGAAAATCGAAATATGTATCATTACTCCCATAGTAGTTCAATTAAAAATACTGGTTCGTTTAGCTAAACGACTAGCCAATAAACTACTTACACAAGGTTACGTTGTTGAACGTTTGGAGTCGTCGTTTAAGAAGTTTTATGGTCGATATGGGGATCTTGTTAGACATTATGAAGTCCCCCTCTCAGAGATATTAGATAGTATTCTGGATCACGGCCACAGACAGTGACTCCGTTTCACCAATCATGCTTTTCATCGAACTTGACCTCATCACCAAACTTGACCTTTTTACCGAATTTGACCCGTTCATCGAACTAGAAAGGTTGCCATGGAACATATGCGACGGGTATGGCATACCAGTAGAAGACGCTGTCTCCTCCCGGACACCTGGTCTTATCCCGTTTGGGATTCGTAGTTGTTCTTCATGTTGAGACCATTTACACATCTAATTCGTCGTGTTATAATGGACTTGCGTTTTGATTATTGATTGGTACTTCTTCAAATTTACTACTTAGTAAATATCGGTGACTAAATCGAACATAACGGTTTTTTTCTGTCCGGGAAATGGCATCTCCGTGATCGACACACACTATCATTTGGTCACGTTTTTAGGTACTAAACATCGTTGGCATTTTACATCTTACATGTGCAGATACTCCCAGCATATGCATCTAGATTATCAGATAAAATCTAAAGATTTTTTTATTTCGTTTAGTAAATATTGTTAATAGAAATTTAACTTATTATCCTATTAAGTACATTTCGATTGTTCTTTTTATAATGTAAGAAGCGTTCTGATTGGCTGTTTCTCGGTTACAATACAATCATGCATGCAAGTGTTTGATAATGACTAACGTGTAGGCAAAACTTACGAGATGAAATGCATTTTGCATGCAAAAACGTGTTTCGCGTTAAAAGTCAATACTTGCACAAAATGTGTGTTTTATCGCGTTAAAAGTGATTTTTTTCGTGAAAGTTGTCATCGCGTAAGTTCATCCCGTTTGTGACCCAAACGGCCTTTCATACCCACATTAAGTAGAGAAAAACTAGATTTAACTGAGAAAAACTAGGTCTAACTGGAGAAAAACTAGGTTTACATGAAAAAAAACTAGGCTTAACTCATTAAAGTGACTTTGGCGTGCCATATATTTGTGTATAAATTTACATACTATTTTTAAAGGGTCATTGGCTTTGTTTCGATATTTGGATTTTTTCTACTTTTACTACTTGTACTTGATTAACAATAACAAATAAGAACTTTACACAGGCATAAAATACATTGTATTCCTATGTGTTTTGTGATAATATGGCCAGGTCCAGTTTGGTATTAGTATGGTTGAGTTAATCAATTGAAAGTGAAAAGTTCTCAACTTGGGTTTTTCAAGCAATTTTCACAAAATATATAGGGATTTAAGAATATTTATACCTATGTTTATCACTTTTTGCTATTTTATGTCAGTCTAAGTAGTAAGAATAGTTGGTCGTGAAGGCAGACCATATAGCTCGACTGTTTTATGCCTGTTATAAAACATTTATTTGCCCACAGTGGACTTAAACAGAAAGCCTAACACAGTACTATCCATATAGTAAATGACCAAGTCAAGGAAACTGGAAATATTGGGTCAAAATTAGAGCACAGTAAACAGCATCCCCCTGCATTGTTCAGTTATGACTCTGGACAATGTGCATCTGAATTTTCATGGCTGTAGCGGCAGTATTTTGCCTACCATGGAGAAACAAAAAGCTTAACACGGGAAAAGGACTGCGCAGACGCCTAAGCAGTAACAACAATAGCTCTATAAACAGGAGAGCTTAAAAGGACAAACATTATTTGAAAAAAAACACAGCTAATGTTCCTTTAATTATTTCATTGTTATCATTTTTCTTTTTATCATTTTTGAGGTTTAATTGAATTGTTGCTTTTTTACTTTTTAGGTGTTGATACATATTCTCTGAATTCTATGAATGGCATCATGTGTGGTATTTGTAAAAGCAATCCACTGTTGTATCAAGGCTGCTCGACAAAATTTTGTAACCTCTACAACAGTAAGTATAGCTTTAATTGTCTGTCTTCATATCTCTCCACCCCCACTTTCTTTGTCCGTTCTCTCACACTCCCTTCATGTATTTTTGTCTTAGGAATCTGACAAGTTATATATTGGTAAATATAAACTTTGAATTATAGGTTATATTCTTATTGTTGAAAATATTATATTTTGAGTTTTACACGTCAATATTACAGGCACGGCGGAACCTCCAGACACAATTGGTAAGAACATATTTAACTATTCACATATATAGAAAATTAGACAATTTTAATGATTCAGATATGATGCAACTTTCTTTAACTGTTTGAATTTTAATATTTATTTTCATTACAATAGTTATAACAGAATGTTTATTTTTAAAAAGTCAAATGTTTTGCATCATAAAAATCTGTACATTTTGAGGCATTGTAGATTTTTTTCAAATATAAACAAACTATAAGGCTTGTTTGTACCTTTCATAACCTGATCAGAATCAAGCGTGTATCATGTTAACAGTTTCGTGTCGCATAATGACAGATTATATTTGCTCAATGTATCAACATTTTTGTTTGGTTTTAAATGCTGTAAAATCGGAAATTTATAAAAATAATCAAATATTTTGTCATAAGTGTAAATATTTCTTAAATTCTTGAGTAGGCTGACAACAATTGGATTTGAATCTAGGTCAACTCGTGTGACCTCCAGTTTGGACTCAATCGGAAAGTTGTCCCTGCATGCTCAGCCCTGTAAACAAAAAAAAAACAAATAGTGAAAGAAAGCGATCGTTACAAGAAAAAGGGAATAGATCCGGTGTAATATCTAACTGGGACAAAATTACGATATATATGAGTGATTAGTTTGCACGTTGAGATGATTTTTTACAATTGTATCATTACAGTACCCCGTATCTCAGCAATTATGAAAAGGGTCAAGGTCGTTGTATAAAATTACTTTCGGTCGTTAGCCTATAATATGCGTCTTAGGAATTTCGGTCATTGCATAATAAATTAGAATAATCACATATTTAACGGCAATACGCGTTATCATTATTTTTTGACACGGAAACATTATTTTATTCTTTTTTACATCAATGTCAATCAGGTTTTCAATGGTGAAAAAATTACGTCACCAATACTTAAAATCTAAATCACTGCATTACGAATTCTATTTTAATTACAGAACGAGTATTGAACTTTTCCCCTGCACTTTTCTGTGGTTTACCGGGAAAAGAGGCACTTTTCTGTAAGTAATAATGACAAATTACTAGAAATATCGATAGAATATTGAATATCTTCTGAATGGCTCCAATTACTTTCATTATTGTCACCTTCATTGATATCATATTATATTTGACAGTGGTTTGTTCAATCAGTGTTTGCTTAGGTAGATAACGCTCTGCGTTTATATCAGTGTGTGTGTGTGTGTGTGTGTGTGTGTGTGTGTGTGTGTGTGTGTGTGTGTGTGTGTGTGTGTAAATGTGTGTGGGTGGGTTGGTGATTGATTGTTTTTAGTGTATGTGGTTTGATTTTATAAACACCTAAACCAGTATTCACTAATAAAAAGAAAACATTATACAAAACATCAATTTTTAGATAAACTTAAAGGCATACAGTATGTTATGATGATAGAAAATTGTATCCCGCGACTAGACCACAACTTTAATTAAAAATATAATACTTGTAAAGATATATTGCAGTAGAAAATTTAAACATATCATGCATCTATTGCGCTTGGAATGAATGAAACACGACGACGATTATCATCCACGTAAAATACAAATGTTATTATTCAAATTCAATTTCTTTTCACAAATATGATATTATAGCAAATATTTTTCAACCCGTGAGTTTTTAAAAGCATTTTATATTAATAAAACGTCGAATATTTGAAACTTATCATACAAAAAAAAAATATTTTTGACACATTGCATGACTTTAATTTATATCCATTTACCTTCGTATTAACAAATTCTGACATAATTTGAAATGTCAAAGTTTAACTTTCGGTCATTCTTATTTAACACGTTATCATAATCGGAATTCTGTTTCCATCTATGTATAATGTTATTTACTTGATATTGGTGTTTGAATCTGTCAATCATTTTGAATATTTCACAGGTAAACCTAAAGTATTAGTGACCCCGTTTGTGCAGAGTACAATATGTGCTGCTTGTGTTCAGCTCAGTCCTACTCAAAGCTGTGACAGATATTGTCAAAGGTAAATAAAGTTTAGAATTACAATATTTATTATTTTATATTTAACAATCATTTTAAATCAATGCAGACGTGTTTTGTGTAAACGTTATTTTACACGAATAAACACTTCAAGTTGTAAAACATCATTTGCATTTTTACAGAAGTAAGAGAAAGCTCCATCAGAATGAAGTAGAAGTCAATCAAAATTTTTAATTAAGATATAAAATCATCAAAGGGGTATTAGCTGTGTTTAATGAACTATATTATTTCATTTTCTTCTACTTTTGCTTCTTGTATGTGTTGTACAATAACAAATGAAAGCTATAAGCTATACACGGCATGAAAAATCTTATGTTCCTATATATTTTGTGAAAATAAGTTCAGGTCCAGTGTGGTCAGGTCCAGTGTGGTCAGGTCCAGTGTGGTATTCATATACAAATAGTAAGACTGAGTTAATCAATTATAATTGAAAAAGTTCTAAACCTGGTATTCTCAAGCAATTTTCACAAAACATATATAAGAAAATTAAGAATTTGCATGCCTATGTATATCTCTTTTTTGTTATTGTATGTCAACCAAGGTAGTAAAAACGGGAAAACATTTTTGAAAAAAAAACACAGTCAATGCCCCCTTAAAGATTATCATTCACAATTGTTCGATAATGAGGTCACATTCTAATTTTCGATTAAACGTATGTTTGTGGTAGTTTACTTGATGAGTTAAAAATAAGTACATCGACTTGACCTTTTTACCCCTACAAACCATAATGGAATGGTAGGAACAATAGAAAAGAGCATACCAATCAGATAATAAGGGGTGAAAGTGCTAAATAATATTGTATAAATATAACGTTTCTGAGAATGTGGTATTGTAAAAATATAACATACCTGAGAAGGTGGTACAGGAAATTCAAACCGCGAGAAAACACATTGTCGGCAAGGTTGTCAATGATTCTCGAGGGTGACAAAAACTCCACTTATCCCCTTTCAAGAATGTTATATGAAATAAGATGTAAAGTAATATATATATATATATATATATATATATATATATATATATATATATATATATATATATATATATATATATATATATATATATATACATAAATGAATCATTTTCTCTTGTACATAGCTTAAAACAACTTATTTATCTTACAGCTGATAGCAAGAACCAATGGTATGGTCGGGTGATGACGTAGTGTTGTGGGGTAAAGAACGGTAGAGCTTTCAAATCATAACGTTACTCTTATCATAGGCTACCATGTATGCTCAAATTAACATTGTTCAGTACTAGTAATAGACATTATTATGGTGTATGTCTATAAACTCTATTTTCGTCATACTAGCATGATAACCTAGAACATCCTGTGATAAAATGGCGATTGAACTCTAGGATAAAATGCCGTTATATCCATTCAATAAGCACAGCATTTCCTTTGAAGCTATCAATGTATTTAGCAAATCTAAAAAAAGCATTTTTTAATTTTTCAATCCTTGATATCCCAGTATTGGACAGTATGCTGTAATACAAACTGAAATGCAGCCAATGGAATCTTTTTGATCCTGTTTTATGGACATGCTCAATGATGTAAAAGGAATCTCTTCACCTTGAAAGAACACTGATTCAATAATTACAACAATTATTTTAATCAAGAAATCAATTTGGACGTTTACAATTTTTTCAGCACTGGAAACACCATATGACTGAAAAACTGTTGGATATGGCGTAAAAAAAGATTACAATTAAAAAACTAAAAAAGAAAAATCTGTGTTTGAATATTAAATTAGCTTTCTGCATAGCGTCAATGTTTTGTCAAAAGATGTTAAATGGGAAAACCAATGGTTAAGTATTACTTTTATATATTTGATGACAGAAATCCATTTTTGTTAATGTTTATAAGCGCTGTGTACATTTATGTTTTCATTGTTCATAATATTGTTATCACTTTTTGACTGGACATCTTAAGTCAGGATACTAAGGTACCATATTCTTTAAAGATGTTTGATATCCAAATGTCATAAAAGTTGTATTTTCCAAAACCCTGAATTTAAAGAATCAACTTTATTCTTTTATTAAATTGCATCCACGCAAACTCTTTCAATCAAACTATGCAGAAATTTACCAAAGTATAGGCTTATCAGTAGTTAAGACTTTCACCCAAAGTATCTAGATGGTACGCACTTTACTTTTGTTTAGACCAGTATATTATCGCCTGTAGGGTTGAAAGGATTAATGTAGTTGTGTTCAACTCATCAAGTTATAACCATATACAGTGAAATATCGTTATCCTGAAATTTTCGGGACCCTCCCATACTGGAGATAACCGAAACTTTGTATACGTATTAGACAGCTTTAATACGGCTACTGCCTAAAAAAATTGGATAAAGGTGATTATTAATTAAACTTTCACCTTAACTCGTTAATGGGAGTTGATTGTTCTGTGTTTTGCTTGTAAACAAATAATAAATTACTTAACATATATCGAGATAAGCGAAATTTCCAGATAAAAAGTTTGGGATATCCGAAGTAAAAGTAATATAGATAGATAGCAAAATCTGATTTTCGACTCACACGATTTCGACATAAAGAAATTTCATTGTACATATATTGACGTGAAGATTTTTTTTTACTTTACTACCTGATTCTGTATATATTTCGGCATCTTTAAACACTAATAATAACTTTTTTGAATTGATATATTGGAATATTATATTTTGTAATTTTGTACATATGTTATTAACATTAATACACTGGGCCTGTATACTTACAAATACAATGTGTTGCGCGTTTGAAATGAATGTATGTAATCTAATAAAGAAATAGATAAAATCTGTGTAATGTGTAAATAATGAATATTGCTTTTTGTACATTGATAATTATTTTAAATAGTTATATATACATAATCTCTAAAAAAGCGGACATTTTAGTTGATAATTTCTGTTATTTAGTGATCACATTTTGTTTAGTTGTATTTGACTGTGGCTAAAAGCCCAATCTTTTTATTGAAATCAAAACTGTTAAAGTACGGTAAGTTTTAAATGTCAAAATGTGACAGATTGTAGAATTTCAAAAGTGTTCGTTTAGGAAAAAATACTTAAGGAATTGGTAGTTTTCTTATGTCTGTTTTAATTTAAGTATAATTTCTAGACCACAGATTAGATATTTGTTTCTTTGACAGACTGATTATATATATTGTGTATGTATGCTGTAGTGAAGATTTTGAGTTTACATATGATTTTTATTGTCATAAATTAAAAAATGCTTTCACCATTGTCATTTATTTCATTCATGCAGACAAACAGATTAAAATTATTTCAACCAACACTTCAACCCAGCGAGTTGGCGTATATTCCTACCCGTTAAGAATATTTATTAATATTAATATTTTTATTAATATATAGTAAAATACAATATTTGTTTTATTTACGATACTTGACATAAATTCGTTTCCATAGACGCATGCCATTCTTATTCCATATTTGCATATTACAGGATTTATCTCCCATTTACTGAGTTATCACCTCTTTATAGCGAGTATATTGTAAAGATATATGTTTTTTATTTCGTGCTAAAAGAAAATTCTTAGTCACACTGCAGAGGTAAAATTTATATACCTCATATGTTAATTTTTCATGGCTTTTAAAGTTATATTGTGTTCATCAGGCTGTTTATAAATAAAAAATAATTAGCTTTTCGTCCAATAAAAGATACCTGCTCTAAAGAAAGAGAACTGTTGTAAATAGGAGGTTACTCTGTATTCCGCAAATCGAAAATATAAGGTAAGCCATAATGAAAAAAATATCAAACTCCTTCCATATTGTAGCTCCTTTACATTAGGATCACTATGACATTCCAAACTTTATCATTGTATTATCTAAAAGAGAGTACTAAAACCTAACTCTAAATGGAACAATTGAGTATGTAACTTTTATATGAACAAGCAATCACAGATCTATTGCAATCTAGAGAGAAACAATTATTAATGATAGTCAGTTGTTATCCCCACACTATGGAGACTTCTGGAACAATACATTGATAATGAACTAACATGTAAAAGTTCGGTTATATGCTTTGAAAAACTCCAAATTGTTTTAACAATAACCTTTATGATCGAAATATAGTAGATGGATACAAAAGAATGCTGAAAATATGCCATTTCAATTTACTCAAATTATTAATGTCTTCAGTAAATGGAACTATTTAGTTACAGTTATATCATGCACGGGAACATTTAGTACAGTTTATCATTTCACGTTCTTGGTCATTTATTGACATAAATATCTGAGAGCATTAATTAATATGAAGATAATATGACCTACCTAGATTCATATATTCTAGAACAAAGTAAACAACAATCACCTGCAGGAAATAAAGGTAGATTAATGTCAATGCATTCAACTTAGGGTGATCGAGTACCACGTAAATATCACTGACACTTACCTGTCCTGGACTTCTCTAAAACAAGTCAAATATTAGTCTTAATGTCATGCAACATTAATTAAATGTTCTTCGGATTTTGGAGAAAAAATATAGAGCTTGCGAGCGATTTAATTAATTTTATTTTTTTTTTCAAAACTTTATTTTTCAGATGCGAGTGATTTTTGATAGGTCAAGCAGGCAATATTTTATTTATTTGATATATATCATTTTTAATTTAAGTCATATTAAATCAAGCTTTGGAACATCAATAGTTTGTGAGAAAAAGCTAAATTGTGTCAATAGTTTGTGAGAAAAAGCTAAATTGTGTCAGTCTGCTGATAACAACTATATTTAGTATATTTTGACAACTTTTCATAATTAAGTACAATGCAAGACAGTATTTTAATTATAATGAAATATATAGTTAAATGACAGAATAATTAATGAGACCCCTAGGTCCAAATATAAAATTACTCTATAGAAACAATTGAAGGGAACTAAGTGGACTTCAAATATTGGTAAGACCTCTGACAGATAGCTACATACAGCCGAACTAGGCACAAGTGCATTTACCTGACTTGGGACAGGTATATGAAAAATAATTCAGAAGGTGGAAAAATTTAGTCAATTTTATCTGATCATTATCTCTATACTGAATCAAAAATATTTGATAAAAACCTTAGAAAAATACTTCATCTTAGATCCAAAAATGTTATACTGAAAATGCTGATTGATTTTTTTTCTGATGTCAATACTGAATCCTTGTGGAGATGTGCATGTGTAGTGTACCCATTTTACGATCATTTAATGTTTCTTTTAAATGCATTGTGACAATGATGCTTGACATGTGCATACCCACAGTAAAACATGGTTTGATACAGATATATAGTTTAGGAAAATACTCTACTATTTTCACTTTGCCAGTACTAAAGTTACATAATATCACAGTATTAAATTTTTATCACAATTCTAATATCATAGTAATACAATTTTTATCATAATTCAAACTAATTGGATTGGAGACTTATCATACATGTATGTACCAGTGGGAAGTGGGAACAAAGAGATAGGTGAGGTGATTTGGACTACAATTTATATAGTCTATATACATTGTATCTGGACGTTGCTGCGATAATATACAAATATTATGGAATTAGTATGAATAATAAGAAATCGCAACAAGTGTAATCCTTTTCCTTGTTACAGTGGCAAGGTAGAAGGGATAATTATTTTTTTTCAAAATACATGTAATAAATACCTTCCTCGTTGCCGCTGTAACTACCATTTCCCATAATTTTAATAAATATGTCAATGAATGTTCACTCTATATCTCCAATAATTGGCAACTGAAACTCATGTCATTGCCACAAATGAAGCCACATATATAGACTACCTGATACTAAGACATTGAACTACCAAGCAACTGAAGCAGCATGTGTCATATTCCGTATATGCTATCTTTATTCAAGCCTTTTTATGAGTTTTCTATCATTAGTAATACTCATTTGATTCAAACACTCAAATGATTAAAATAATTGATGCGGGTGTTTCGGACATGAGTTGATTTTCACGTGCGAGCGGTCCCGTCGAAGAACTTATTAATTTGGTGTGGCCTAAGTACAAGCTTTTACTCAAACATTTGAGGTTTTATCTCAAATATGAGAAAACGCAATCATTGAATTTCTCGAAAATATCTCAGTCGAATATTTTGCTTATGTTGCGTAAAAACATAGGCCATATCACTAGCAGGCTTAAGTAAATATTTAACTCAAATATGACTATCATATAAAGGGAACTGTACGCTTTGTCGTGTTTTCACTGAGAATTTCATTTCGTGTATACGGGCTTGTAGGATTTATAAAAATATTCACATCGAGTCTGGCGCCTTCCATAGGATTTTCAATCGTCTTTAAAACGTATTTCGAAACGTGCAAAATACATGTCCTGAAATCACTCTGCGGGAAACCTAATTTTATACCTTGTAGTGAATGTGTCGGGGTACGAAATGGGTGATATAGTAAATCCATTAACAGATATCATTTGAAAGGTTAATGAAATCATGTGAAAAAAAAATTCAATACCACTACCATTATATCTGATTTTTTGTCACATACGAAATCAGTTTATCAATTATGGTAGATTTAAAAATCTTTACGTGATAAAGACAATTACCGATATCATTTTTTCTTTATTGATCCCTTTGATGAAAATGTAAATTTTTAGTTTCTGAATAAATAGCTGCCAAAGAAAAATGATAGGCCTAATTAACATTTTACGGTCAACACTGATTTAAAGGTGGATATCAAATTAATAGAGAACATTATTACCAAAATAAACAATATTTAGTGGTGCCAGAAGGACTGCTTACAGCAAAGGAAAACTACACTCAGTTGAGTAAAAAAATCACTCAGCTGAGAAATAAATTTGTTTCGAAAAAACACAATTTGACAAAAATCTAACCTGGGTTTGAATTTTGAAATATTTTTCGGAAACCCAGGCCTCATAGTAAAAGTAGTATCTAAACGTCTCTGAGAACAACCTGATGTTACAAAAGGTTTCCAAACGTCACTGAGACCCACATGATGGTACAAAAGGTACCTAAACGTCACTGGACCCACCTGATGGTACAACAAGTATCCAAACATCACCGAAACCCTCCTGATACTAAAAGTAGTACCAAAACTCACTGAGATCCATCTGATAGTACAAAAACATTCAAACGTATTTGAAACCCACTTGATATGGTGAAAGTGGTACCATCTAAACGTCACTGAAACCCACCGGATGGTACGAAATGAATCTAAACGTCACTGAAACCCACCTGATATGGAAAAAAGTAGTACCAAAACGTCACTAAGACACACCAAATGGTACAAAAAGTATCCAGACGTCACCGAACCCAACCTGATATGGTAAAAATAATACCTAAACATCATTGAGACCAACCTGATGTGGTAAAAGTAGTAGCTAAACGCCCTTGCGACCCACATTATATGGTAAAAGTAGTATCTAAACGTCACTAATATGATGGTGAAAGTAGCAAGTATATTTCACTGGGACCCACGTGCTACTGTACAGGTGGTAGTTTTACGTCAATGAGACCCACCTGATATGGTAAAAGTAGTACCTAAACGCCACTTGATAGTACAAAAAGTATCCAAACGTCACTGAAATCAACCTTAAAAGTAGTACCTAAACGCCATTGAAACCTACCTGATTCGGTTAGAACTTAAACGTCACTGAGACTCACCTTATGGTGAATGTAGCACCAACATCTCACTAAGACCAACCTGATGGTAAACGTTGTACTTAAACGTCACTGAGACCCACCTGATGGTTTAAGTAGTAACTAAAATCATTGAGACCCACCTAATGGTGAAAGTATTAACTAAACGTCATTGAGACCCACCTCATGGTGAAAGTATTAACTAAACGCCATTGAAACCTACCTAATTTGGTAAAAGTAGAACTTAAACGTCACTGAAACCCACCTTATGGTGACGTAGCACCAAAATCTCACTAAGACCAACCTGATGGTAAATGTAGTACTTAAAGGCTACTTAATAATACAAAAAGTATCAAAACGTCACTTAAACCAATCTTATTTGGTAAAAGCAGAACCTAAATGCTATTGAGACCTAAAAGTAGAACATAAACGTCACTGAGACCCATCTTATTGGGAAAGTAGCACCTAAATGCTAATGAGACCCACCTGATGTGGTAAAAGTTACACTTCACTGAGACCCACCTAATGTTAAAAGTAATATACAAAAACGTCACTGAGATACACATGTTATTTTAAAAGTGGTAGCTTCACGTCACTGAGACCCACCTTATGGAGAAAGTAGCACCTTAATCTCACTAAGACTCACCTGTTGTGGTTAAAGCAGTACCTAAACGCCATTAAGACCCACCTTATAGTAAAAGGTGTACCACAACGTCACTGAGACTCACCTGATATTGAAAGTAGTAACTAAACATCACTGAGACCCACCTAATGTTAAAAGTAGTACCTAAACTCCATTTAATAGTGCAAAAAGTATCCAAAAGTCACTGAAATCAACCATATTCGATAAAAGAAGTACCTAAACGCCATTGAGACCTACTGGATATGGTAAAAGAAGAACTTAAACTTATGGTGACAATAGCACCCTAACTTCAATGAGACCCCCTTGGTGGTGAAAATAGTGACTTAGCGTCACTGAGATTGATACTGATATCGAAAAAGTAGTACCTAAACACTACTGAGACCCACCCGATGGCAAATGTAGCACCTAAACGTTACTAGAACCCACCTGATATTGTAAAAGCTGTACCTAACATCACTGAGATTCGTCTGATGGTAAAAGTAGTATCTAAACATTACTGATACCCACTTGGTATGGAGAAAGTAGTACCTAAACATTAATGATACCCACTTGGTATGGAGAAAGTAGTACCTAAACATTAATGATACCCACTTGGTATGGAAAAAGTAGTACCTATACGTTACTGCCACCCACTTGGTATGGAGAAAGTAGTACCTAAACATTACTGATACCGACCTGATATGGTAAAAGTATTGTCTAAACGTCTCTTATACCCACCTGATGGTAAAAGTAGCACTTAATCCTCAATCATACCCATGTAATATTGTGAAAGTAGTAGCTTAACGTCACTGAGACCCACCTGATATGGTTGAACTAGTGCCTAAACGTCACTGAGACCCACCTGATATGGTTAAACTAGTGCATAAACGTCACTGAGACCCACCTGATATGGTTAAACTAGTGCATAAACGTCACTGAGACCCACCTGATATGGTTAAACTAGTGCCTAAACGTCACTGAGACCCACATGATGGTGAACGTAGTACCTAAACGTCATTAAGACTCACCAGATATGGCGAAAGTAGTACCTAAACGTCATTGAGACCTACCGGATATGGTAAAAGTAGAACTTAAACGTCACTAAGACCCACCTTATGGTGACAGTAGCACCCTAACTTCAATGAGACCCCCCTGGTAGTGAAAATAGTAACTTAGCGTCACTGAGACCCATCTGATATAAAAAAAATAGTACCTAAACACTACTGAGACCCACCCGATGACAAATGTAGCACCTAAACGTTACTAGACCCCACCTGATATTGTAAAATAGAACCTAACATCACTGAGATTCGTCTGATGGTAAAAGTAGTATCTAAACATTACTGATACCCACTTGGTATGGATAAAGTAGTACCTAAACATTAATGATACCCACTTGGTATGGAGAAAGTAGTATCTAAACATTACTGATACCGACCTGATATGGTAAAAGTAGTATCTAAACGTCACTCATACCCACCTGATGGTAAAATAGCACCTAATCCTCACTCAGACCCATGTAATATTGTAAAAGTAGTAGCTTAACGTCACTGAGACCCAAGTGATATAGTTTAACTAGTACATAAACGTCACTGAGACCCACCTGATATGGTTAAACTAGTGCCTAAACGTCACTGGGACATACCTGATATGGTTAAACTAGTGCCTAAACGTCACTGAGACCCACCTGATGTGGTTAAACTAGTGCCTAAACGTCACTGAGACCCACCTGATATGGTTAAACTAGTGCCTAAACGTCACTGGGACATACCTGATATGGTTAAACTAGTGCCTAAACGTCACTGAGACCCACCTGATATGGTTAAACTAGTGCCTAAACGTCACTGGGACATACCTGATATGGTTAAACTAGTGCCTAAACGTCACTGAGACATACCTGATATGGTTAAACTAGTGCCTAAACGTCACTGAGACCCACCTGATATGGTTAAACCAGTGCCTAAACGTCACTGAGACCCACCTGATGGCGAAAATAGTACCTAAACGTCATTAAGACCCACCAGATATGGCGAAAGTAGTACCTAAACGTCATTGAGACCCACCTGATGGTAAATGTAGTACCTAGACACTGATACCCACCTCATGGAAATAATATACCCAAAAGTCTGAACGTCGTTTAGAAATATTGTTGTGCAAATAGAGGTCACGTCATTTTACATGTTGTATGCAAGAGTTCTTGATAAGCTGAATTAACAACAACGCGACTGTATGTCATTTTACATAGAAATAGAAAACTTCTTGTAACATGAGACTATTGAGTGCATATTAGCTGACATGATCCAATCATCTTCAGCCTTGGTCTATTGTTGAATGTGACAGAACGGCAGGTCTTACAGAAATTAATCTAAACAGATAAATATATTGACAGCGAATACAATGATCAGGTGATCACGTTGTGACCTTTCTATTAAAGAGGACATCAGCTGTGTTGTCACCTTTTTTGCTACTTAGATTTACGAAAAGAGATATAACATGCATAATAATTCCCAAATTCTCATGTATTTTGTGAAAATTGCTTTAGAAACCACAGTTTAGTACCATTTCATTTGCAAATGAGTACCACACTGGACCTTATCTTATTTTCACAAAATATGTAGGAATATAAGATTGTTTATGCCAAATGTATAGCTCCTATTTGTTATTGTACATCAAGTACAAATAATTAAAGTAAAAAAAATGAAATGATTTGCTGTGGTATACACAGGTAATGCCACTTTAAGCAAAACATAATGCTATCATCATTAGTCACTTAAGGATGACTCCCTGTTAAAGAATTCTCATGGATGTATGAGTACAAACCTTAACATTCTTTCTTTTTTACTGAATATACCCAAATCGTACTAATGTAAAGCAAAAAAGCAGATGCAATCCATATTATTTAACTTTTTACATTGACGTGACGTTGATGTGTAATATCCTTATAAAACTGTACAAAAGGGAAATCAATGAATTCATATATGACACCAATAATTTTGACATAATTAATTGTGAGCATTGACTGATACAAAACTGATTTTTCTGGTCAAAACAATGACTTTTCTTCAAAATAAGCACAATTAATAGCATACAAAGCTCTAATTAGCTAAACAGTAGCCTATCTGGGGTATCCTATGTTGTAAGGTGGCAGAGGAAAATATAACTCAGTTGCATAAATAAACAGATAATCTATTTAAAATTGGAGCACAACTGATGAAGTCTTATTGACAGAAACGATCATCATGGGCATTATAACTTTGGTATTATGTTTATAATATATATAACAAAATATATATGTATGCAAAACTAGTTTAACAGATTTCTTTCTTGAATATAACATAAAATATGTTGCATAATAAAAAGAAATAAGTATCTATCCATATTAGATTTCAGTAAATACGGCTTAGTAGTACCCCCTTACCCCCACCCAAATTTGTGCCAATACACAATATAAAATGCAATAGTAAATAAGAATGTGTGCAAAACTAGTTTGACAAGTTTCTTTTATTAATACAATTGGTTAAATGTTGTTTCAACAACAACAACAACAACAACAACAAAATAAATATCTACCCATGTCAATTTTCAGCATACATGGTTAAGTAAAACCCCCTTTTTAGAGAAATAGTATTGGCACATTGCCAATACATGTACATGATATAAAGAGCAAAATCTAAAAATATCTTTGTTTTGATCAATAAGTGGCCTTTATTTTGTTACCATAGCAACTGAAACATCCGCCATTGAATTCGTAATACGAAAATACCCGAAAGTACCATTTTTCATGAAAATCTTACTATATCAAAATTTGGACCAATCACACGTTTTTATTTTGCTACCATGGCAAACAACATTTCTGTAACATCTGCTATTGACTTCATCTACCAAAATACCTTGAACTGCTATTTTTCATTAAAAAATATCATAAAAATACCTCTTCATACTTATTTTCAGCAAAATTTGACAAAATCAAAATTGCTGAACATCAAGAGTTATCTCCCCTAATGTATCTATGACGTAATCAAACAGTGAATCATCCTTAATTGCATTTTATATTATAGAAGACCACATACCTTCACACACACACACACACACACACACACACACACACACACACACACACACACACACACACACACACACACACACACACACACACACACACACTTGTTGAGGTGTTAGTCTTTTGTTTTTTCTTTATTTCTCTTAATAAGAAGACCACATACCTTAAGTCAACCAAGATTCAGTTGGACATCCGATTACTGTTAGAAACCAAAATAATTTCTGTCTAATTTATAAAATTAGAGATATACAATTTCAACACTTTGCCTTGCTTCAATTCCATGTATTAGTGTTGGTCTAATATGCTGTACCGACAAGGATCTATCACTCTTGTTACAGTTTAATTAAGAATTTCAAAATGTTTTGGTATTTTACTGTCCTCACTACCACTTCCGAAATATACATGGCAATATGTATATCAATATACAAATTTGCTTGATACTCTCAAATAACTTAATATCTAATCACAAATGCAAAGTCATTCGTTTTCATTAGTATTTTCTAACGTATTGATGTACAATTACAGATATGAATATTATTTTGTAGATAAGACAATGTTTACTCTAGTTACTTAAAAATGAAACAAATGATTTCTCAGTAGTGTTACATAACAGAAATTGTTCGATTATTAATAGATAAAAAACGCGACTCTTCAAAATTCGACTACCGAAGTAAGAAAATTAATTACGCGTGACCTGATTTGATAACTGCACTGTAGAGTGTTGAGTAGTCAATTTAGATAATTGCAAATGTGAATAAAATCCATATTGCTTCTTGTGAATGTCTTATAGGATGCGTGATGATATATCTACTTTTTTACTGTGTCACGAGTAGTTCATTTATTATCTAATGTGAATGTCAGAATCGATAAAGCTAGCGGTGTCCTTTAATTTCACATTTAAATATATCGACGACGTTTTGTCAATTAATAATGGCAATTTTCATACATATTTCAATGCAATATATCCCAGCAAATTAGAAATTAAAGATACAACAGAATCAAGCACACACGCTTCGTACTTAGACACTTACTGACTATAGACACAGACCGGAAATTGGCAACTAAGCTTTACGACAAATGCAACGATTTCGGCTTTCCTATCGTAAATTTTCCACATTTAAGTAGTAATATCCCAGAGTCACCTGCATATGGAGTTTATATTTGACAAATGATCCGATATACAAGGTGGTGTTCAACATATGAACATTTCATATACAGATGTAAACTTCGCACTGGTAAATTGTTGACACAGGGATATCGAAAACCACGTTTGATGGCAACGTTCCGCAAATTTTAAGGCCGGTATAATAGTTTTGTTTGCAATTACTCTGTTTCACTAAGTGAAATGTTGAGTTGCCTGTATGTTGGCGGTTGTTGAGACGTCTGTACCAATTGTGACAAAGAGTCGTTCCTCACGTATTTCATTTGGACTTGACTGTGGACTCACGGCGGATGTGACCGGTCGACAGTGGGTGCTTACTCCTCCATGGCACCTGATCCCACCTCTTGGTTTCCAGAGGTCCGTCTTTGTCTATTTTGGCCGAATTTGTATCTGTATCCTGGACTTCCTAAAATTTTATACTTTGGTATCTGTTTTATAAAATGGTTAAATAGAATTGTCATGCGGTATTTAAGTAAAATTGGAAAATGGTTTATTTATGTGATATTTTTTCACCGATTCGTTCAAATGCTTCTTTAAACAGCACAGCGGATCCACAGTTGACGAAATTACTTTGGATCCCGCTTTTCCTATTGCAGTGAGTGTGGCGCATGACGACTTTTTAAAATAATTTGAATTTTTCAGTGTTTATGATTTCTGTATAACAAATAGGTGACAATAAATGTTAGATTCAGATGCTTTCTTCGACACATACATAAATACATACATACATACATACATACATACATACATACATACATACATACATACATACATACATACATACATACATAAATGAATACGTAGTTCCCACGGTATTAAGTTTTAAGTCACATTTCTTTGTAATATTTGAATTTTTCATTAGATAACCACTCCTATCCGACGAAAACGAAAACAAAATCCAAAAATTTGAGTTATTTGGGGGGTTCGTAGGAATTCTTAAATTTACCCTGGTGATATAAAAAGTGTGGTCGATTCACAGTGAGAGTACAGTTCCGGCACAGTCTCAGAACATGTTGCAATCGAATGTACCATTGCTGGAAGTAGTTATTTCAAATATGCCTATCAAATTTTCATAATCCACGTAAGTTTATGACTAAATTGCTTGCCCAGGACCAGTGTTTTAGAGCATTTGATTGGTGTTCCATTTGCCTTGGTTGTCCTGGACAGTGAAACGAACACGCTCGGTAGAGCGTCACCACGTGACCGGCAACACCTTACTTTTTATAAATAGATCAATGTGTTAGGTATTTCCTGCGATTGATTAACTAATTAGTTGGAATAGAACTTTAAAAATACGACGAAAGTTCATACGAATACGCATTAAGAGAGTATAGTAAAGTTAATTCATGAACATTACTCACCGGAATGTAGCTTTAAAATATAAAACATTTAAAGTGTCCGCAGTCAAATTCAAATCGAATCAATTTGTGATAACTCCTGATTGTACCAGTATAGAGATAAAACAATAACCTGGGAGATAACTCCTGATCGTACCAGTATAGAGATTAAACAATTACATGGGAGATAACTCCTGATAGTACAAGTATAGAGATTAAACAATAACATGGGAGATAACTCCTGATGGTATCAGTATAGAGATTTAACAATAACATGGGAGATAACTCCTGATGGTACCAGTATAGAGAGTAAACAATAACATGGGAGATAACTCCTAATGGTACCAGTATAGAGATTAAACAATAACATGGGAGATAACTCCTGATGGTACCGATACAAACGATTAGACAATAAGATGGGAAATAACTCCTGATCACAAACGGTAAAGACGATTGAACAAGAACATGGGAGATATCACGTGGTCACAGTCGGTATAGACAATAAAAACCACAACACGAGAGAAAACATCTTGCCACAATCAGTATGGAAAAATAAACAATAACATGGGAGGTAATTTCTTATCACAACCGGCATAGACGATTAAACCATAGAATGGGAGATAACTCACGATTACAATCGTAAAGACGATTAAACAATAACATGGGAGATAATTCTTGGTAACAATCGATATAGGCGAATGAATCAACAATGATATGGATAACATTTGATCACAGTCGGTATAGGCGATTCAACTATATCTTTCGAATAGTTAAAACATTGTAACTGTGAATACAGGTTCATTTTACTATCAAATGTAATCTACATGTTGACTTACAACGCAGATCCTTCGTAATGATGTGACAAGAAGTTATCTTGGTAAATAAAAAATATCCCGGTATCATAATATTTGAGAATTTACTCAAGTCTGAGAATATTCTCAACTTGGCTTGCTCAGCCAATCAGATTTCAGCATTTGCCAAAGTTGAGTAAAATATTTCTTAAGTTTTATGGTGCCAGGTCCTGGTATATAGGTATAATAGATTAAAACACTATATCTGAAGTAGATAACTTCACATCTTAATGTCACATAATATTAAAGTGGTTTATTTGATCTTATCTGTTTATATACGTATACATGTTGTAAATTTGAGATACAATCCAATTTCTAAGTAAAAGATGTTTATTGTTTTTATCAATTTGACACATTTTTATCGAATTATTGTAGAGGTTAATTGGCGTTACCAAAGGAAATTGACCCTCTTCTATTTGAGAACCTTGTGCATTCTGAGATTTGATTAAACCCACTGAAATAGAAGTACATTGTAGTATTATTGTTTTATTTTTTGTTACATGTTAATCGAGAATGCTGGAAATGTAACATGGATGGTATCTGAATATTCAAAGATATAGACAGGCGTGTGTAGAGAGTCATACTAGAGAGTATTGGACACACTCAGACATTTACAAAATTCACAAGTGGGACAAGGTGTCACGGATAGTAATAAATGTTCCCTGCCCAACTGTACTGAACATCATGAGTCTGAAAGTCAACTAATGTGTTATTTAAGTTTACATGTGAGGACTATGAAAAAAATGACTTCGTAGTCAAAGAAACATAGAACGTAAGAGATAGGAAACAAGAGGTCCAACAGTCCGATCATCTTAGTGATGTCAGTTTAATGTAACATTTTCCGAGACTGTATATCATATCTGTGTCACTATATTGGCCTTAACCTGACCTTAAACCTGTCCTCAGATTAACTAATTTAACAACACCTGGAAAAGATCTTTTCTTTCCATTCTAACTGCAGGTGTACAAAATGATTTTCTAGACTAAGTTTATTATCATTGCATGGCTAGACTGGTCACAGTCAAGACCTTGAACATCTGCTCCCACGGTAATTGCATAAATCTGTATAGGGCCTTACACTATTTCTAATAATGTATTCGGTTTTCTTCTATTTCTCCTAGGTGCTAATCAATTATATCTTTAACAATTTTGCATTCAACTGCAAATGGTCGAAAATGTATATATTAGCAGTCAATTTTGATATATTTCCTACATTTGTTAAAACAAAAGTACATGCAGAAAGACAAGGATACCCAGAATGTTGATAAGTGGTGCTTTACCATACAATGTCTCTTCATTATTTCAACGTAGAATACATGTATTTCTATCATTTGAAAAATGTCATTAATTAGATTGTTATAAAATTACTTCCAATTAGCATGTACGAGGAAGTAGCTTTCAATAGCGTATTGGACCATTATACTTTTAATTCCTCTCTTTAAATCATAAATTATAATCCATGCCAATAAATGCAAAAATATAGGCATATACGTTAAGCATGAGTTTTTTAGCCGATTTTCAGCATAAGGGGTTTACACAGCATGATTTGTTATACACACATTATGACACACATGATAGATAATGCCGTGTAAACAGTGTTATGACTGAATGATTGGAAACACGCATGACTGAAATTGGATATAAATCATGGGGTTTTAACCAAACAGAATAAAGGTGACCAAGGTCATTTATAAATACAACATAAGCAACAATACCAAAACCACATGGCAAATAAAACAAAAAATGCCAAAAAAAGATTCATTATACTTGACAAAAGTCAAATCCAAAGACTCTGAGAATCATATAAAGAAGAAGATGCATTGTAGAACATATCCATAGTCCACAATACTTTAAAAAGGATAAAATAAAAGGATGTGTCTTTCCACTTCATGAATGGAGAAACTTTCCCCAACAAATCTCATAAGATATTTAAATCCATTCTGAAACAGTCTTTAAACATTGTGGGTCTTCAACTGAAAGTTACTTTATTAAAGCATGATGTATCCCATGATTCTTACGTCTTTTAATCAATCAGATACCCATTTACTCCTTGGTCTTTTTCTCTTGTTCATTATATGCATTGCACTTATCATAATACATAAAAGAACAAATATTTCCCCACCATCCATAGTGAACAGGTGCTTGGCAGAAATGAAGGAAAATATATGGAAGAAGCTGGTCATGATTTAGACACAATACGTAAACAAGGAAGTCATGTACAACAAAGTTATACAAGTTTTAATCATACGTAATCGGTAAGACCCTGAATACCCCTTCAATATGGTAATTAGCAAATCTTTCTGTTACTTAAGTTACAAGCGTACATAATGCGTCTTACAGTACACAAACATGGTAAACCTCAAACTTCGAAAGGCAATGGATTCGGTTTGTCTTCTCTTAGGAATCGACAAAAGACCACATATATATATATATTCCTAATTAAGAGGTGCAGCGTGTAAAAGACCTGAAATATGTAAGACGTTTTATTGCGAGTTCCTTATTTAAACTATAAAAAAAAAACATGTAGAATGTCCAAAATTAAGCTCGCTTCACATTGTCTATATCTATATAGTAATATTCAGCTCATCAGATTATAAAATACATTGCTGTATGCAAATATAAAAAATGCCTTTTTTGTTTTATTTGTTTGTTGTTTTACATTCCGGCATGCCTTCTTCACTTATATTGAGATGTCACTAGTTTAGGTAAAGTGCCACAAATTTTAACCTGTTCTATGGACTGACGCCGATACAAAGAGGATTATTTTATGTGTCAGGCCTGTCGTGACTCTAGACCTCGGTTTTAGTTCTCATATGAAAGACCTGTGAATTTTACTACCATTTTGAAACAGTCTTTGGCATGATCAGGTATAAAACATCTTAGATATCAAGGTATCAATATTTAGAATGTCCAGGATATAGATACAAATCTGGTAAAATGGGACAAACACGGATCTTTGGAAACCAAGAGGTGGGATCAGGTTGCCATGGAGGAGTAAGCATTACCTGTCGACCGATCACACCTGCCGTGAGTTCATAGTCAAGTCCAAATGAAATACGTGAGGAACGAATCCTCGTCACAACTGGTACAGACAACCGCCAACGAAAAGGTAACTCAACATTTCACCTAGTGAAAGAGAGTTACAGCTTGCGAGTCGAACACTCTACCGCTAGAACACCACGAACTTGTTTGACCTTACAGACGACAGGCATTACTAACAATTAATTCAATAAATCTCTCTAGGATTTTCTTTCTACAAACCAGGAAAGGAAACGAAGACATACTATTTATCAAGCACACATAACAGATTTACGTAATTGTTTTACTTGTTAACGTTCATAAAAATTTTAATTAGTCGTCGTTACCCTTATTTACTTTCCTGTCTGTTAGCATCACACACTTTTAATTAGTGCACTCGGCAGGAAGTAATAATACGGTGTTTTAATGATTTTCGTCAGTAGAATTATTCTTACCAATTACATAACATCAATGAGTGTGGAATGATTCATTTTAAATGTCAACTGTCGTCATTAAAAGGCTGTAAGAACAGACCAGGCTTTAGAATCATTCATATTTTATATGACTTTAACTTTCGATTATATTGTCTAGACATAGATAGTTTGCTATGAAAATTTACGGGTTGTTTTTAGAAGTCATATATTTCACTAGAAACAAGTACTTGGATTCGGTTTAATACTTAAATTACACATTGCATAATACTTTCCAGATATAATTGACTCGACAAATAAGAAGACAATTCACATCTTTCTTTACCTTGTGCCCTATATCTTTGTTATTTTTTAACTACTGAGTTTTAACTTGATTAACCATACATATAATGAAAACGATATTATAAGAATTTTACTAATGAATGACTCTGAAAATGCCTTTGACACTGTATCCCTTATTCATATGAAGCAGAGTTCATTTAGAAACAGCTGAATCAAAAGAAGATAAAGCTAGCGGTGTCCTTTAATTTGACAAATAAATATATCGACGACGCATTGTCGATTAATAATTACAATTGCCATACATATGGCAATGCGATATATTCCAGCGAACTAAAAATTAAAGGTACAACAATCTCAAGCACACACGCCTCATACTTTTTACTTCCAGACGGAAAATTAATAACTAAGCTATACAACATTTAAGTAGTAATATCATACAGTCACCCGCATATGGAGTTTATATTTCACAAATGATCCAGTATGCCAGACGTGTTCAACATATGAATATTTCATATACAGATGTAAACTTCTCACTGGTAAATAATTATTGACACAGGGATATCAAAAACCGCGTTTGATGTCAACGTTCCGCAAAATTTTTGGTCGGTATAATAATCTTGTTTGCGATTACTCTGTTTTACTAAGTGAAATATTGAATTGCCTTTTCGTTAGCTGTTCTTAAGCCGTCTGTACCAATTGTGACGATTATTCGGTCCTCGCGTATTTCATTCGATTTAACTGTGAAATCACGGTGGTTCACAGGAGATCCTTATTCCTCCATGATACCTGGTCCTTCCTCTTGATTTCCAGAGGTCCGTGTTTATTCATTTTTACTAGATTGGTATCTGTATCCTGGACATCCTAAATATTTATGCATTGGTATCTGAGAATTTTCTTATATTTGTATACTCTCTCTCTCTCTCTCTCTCTCTCTCTCTCTCTCTCTCTCTCTCTCTCTCTCTCTCTCTCTCTCTCTCTCTCTCTCTCTCGTAGTTGTAAGTAGATGTGAAATCGCTGATTCATTGATTAATAAATCAATATGCATTTTCTGAAATTGGTTTTCATTTAGAACGGTTTTTTCAAATAACAAGATAGATGCTTTACATCTGGGCTTCTGATTAATGTATATTTAATGTTTCTACAGTCTCTGCTTGAAACATATATCAGAGCTTTAAACCTGTTTAACGTCATGCTAAATATGCACTTTACTTCGAAACTGGTAAGTGACGTCATATTTCATCAAATAGAATTTGATAAACACTGTGTCGTGGAGGGAACTTTTACATGAGTATTCTATGCACCATTTTATACGAAGACCGTCGAGTGCAAGTCGAAAAGGTGCTTACGGTTTGCTTGTATTGGTATAGTATGTGAATATGCAATGCAGCTTTGTTCCGCATTTTTTCGTGTTCAAAGATATTTTCCATTTTATTAAAGTGGTTAGTTGATTTGAAAATGGTACGGGAAAATGATGTCGACAGGTTACATAACTTAAATATTTGATCTACACACTGATTCTGACAATATTCTTATCAAATACAAAGGTCATTTGATAAAAGCTGATACAGTGGTTAAGAACATCCACAAGTTATATAATTCAGCTTTGGATGAAATTACACATTTGATAAGAGAAAGATAAAGTATACTGCAGTTTTCAATTTAACATCCGAATAATGTATTTTGTCTAGTGTCAGGTTGTGATTTTATATATCATATTACGGAGAATTATCATTAGTGCTTTTAAAATCATGATTTTACCACGAATGTTACCCAACCTTACATCAATGATATTGTGAAGTATGGAAATCATTAGAGCAAAATGGATTATCGACATAAATGGTAACGGATAAAAGACATCATATTTACCCAAATTTAGAAAATGTAATAGCATCTATGACAGCATATATTCATTATCAGCTCCTGTGAACTTCAATCAATATCGACAACGCGTGTCAAGTATTATCTTAATCTAGCGTAAACATTTCTTGGACGGACTATGATACAATAATTACCCTGGATATTTTACAGCAAGTTATTTTGTATACCTCTTTACAACAGTTATCGTCAAATGAAAAGGAAGGGGAAAATAAAAATGTCTGATTCGGTTGCTCCAGTGAAGGAAAACAGTACGATTCAGACTATCAGGTGTGATTCAGATCTATCAACCAGAAATGGACAAAGGATTCAGCTATCAAAAATTGTCATTTTATCTATGCTACCCGTATTGATTTTAACCGTAGAAACGTGCATTAATGTTTATAATGGAAATTGTGATTTAGAAATAAAAAGCAAAATTAAGACAGATGTCCAATTTAGCATTGAGACCGGCACATTGGTACATAATTCTCAGATTGAACGAGGAACAGCCGCACTATATGTCAGTTCAAAAGGCGACTCTTATGTATACAACACTTTGAGGCAACGCTATAAAAATACGGATAATGCACTGAAATCAATGAGTAAATGGATTTCTTTTCCAACACCAAAATATTTTAAATCTAAAGAAAGCTTCATTGCAAATTTGGAAAACTTTAGAAATACATTAAATCCAATCAATTGTACTGTTTCTGATGTTATAAGGTTTTACACGGATAATAACGCAATTTTGATCAACTGGATAGTACAGGACATCAAATACTCTAAGACCAACACAAATTGGCGGACTTTAGTTGCGTATCACATGTTGATTATGAGCAAAGAACAGACAGGAATAGAGCGCGCTCTTGGGAGTACTTTTTATTCCAAAGGTACGTAATTTTTTTTTTAAAAATAGTTCCGACAGAGAAAATGTAGTTTTAAGTAATAAATTTTATTTTAGCGTGTCATAATAACTTGTGTTGAATAAAATAGGTTTATCTACGATGGCTGATTTGTACCAAATATATGTATAATAAGAAAACTTGTAAGAAAATTATAAGAAACTTGTATAATAAGAAAATTATCAAACATATTATTATATTTAAGTTTCTTGTAGAATCACAATAGATAGGATGAAATATAGTACGTAACAATTTCAAATACAAAATATATTTCATTCTATATCATTGTTTCAGTGGTTTAACACACACCTGGTACGAGAACGCGCTTATAAAAGCTTTTTATTGCCTCATAATGTTTCGTATTACTTCAAGCAATATACGATTTGCTGTTAATATCATATTTACACTGACGCGTTTAATGCGCTCAACGTGCTACAAAAATATAATCGTATGGTCTTGTAGTGTACGTGTAATTCCATTTCCGTTCAAAATTAATTATGTGAAAAACATATTTATAAACTCGTAAATATGTGATGTAAAAATATCAGGTACAATCTAATACTTCTTTTTTTCAATTAGTGGAACTCTTTATGTTAAAGGCGCTTTTAGTAGTGTCTCAGGAACAACGTGAAAACAACGTGAACTTAAACATGGCGGCAAATACATATTACAGTCAAATAAAAAAATCAAATCAAATATATATTTATAGTCGATGTATATAATATACAGAAATATAAAATCATAAGCTTTAAAAGCTTTTAAAATCGACATACAAAGTGCAGGTATAACAAATGACATCAGACACAAATGCAGAAATAAAAACACGAGTTTCATCTTATTTACATGGCAAGCGAAGATAATTAGTAAAGCTAAGATTAATAAGTAAAATCAGCGTGAAGAGAATAATTGCAGATAATTAATATAAATAAGCAAAGTTAAAACTACTAAAATAAAAGAAGGAGTAGTTAGCAGTAGGTACATATATTAGTTTTAGTTAAGCAAAAGAATTTTGTCTGTATTTAGACGTGATACAATATGAAAGCACTGGTAGGATTCAAATGTACATTTTGACTATTATAAACATAATACCAAAGTTATAATGCTCAAGACGATACCGTTTCTGTCAATTAGACTTCATCAGTTGAGCTCCAATTTGAAAAGTATGTGTTTTTTTCTAAAGATAAAGTGGTGTCATACAGGGCCAAATAATATATCTAAAAGTATAGCCGAAATCCGTCTAAGAGTAACCACTGTAAAAAAAAAATGACTATCTTAGACTAATGAAATCTGTAAAAATAATCTGTACCTGGAGTCTATGTGTCTTAAATTAAATTTCAAGTCAAAATCAAAAATCATGTATTGATTGCATCGTAAAATATAGTAGTATGAATATAACACACACTCTGCATTAAAAACTACGCAAACAAGCATAAGCAAGTAACAAAGCAAAAAACATGTGTTTTGAGGTCCCCCTTCTAACTTATCAATATATCCCTGAAACTGGTTTAGAGTAGCAGACTACCTTATGGCATTTGGCATGTTATTCCACAACATAAAAGAGGAGTACCTTATCGAAGGTAAACCATACCTTGTTTTTCTCATCCTTTGAACATCAGCAATTGTTTCTATATCTAAAAGAATAAGAATTTAGCTTTTAAACGAGTCATGCCATGTAAATGCACTGTTGTCTATTTATTTAATATTTTAAACACATCAATGGCTAAAAATCTTAAGTTTTAGAAATGGTAATTTAGATTTTTCGAGTAGCTGGTCATATAAGCTGTTTTCGTCATCATATATAAATCCCAGAACTCTTTCGTCGATCTTTTCAAATTTATCACGAAAATGTCAAACCAATGAGCAATTATTAAAATTTGATAGAATAAAAGAATAATATATGGTAAGTTTGCATAGGTGTTTACAAATTCTTTCTAAGGCTGTTGAGATGCCTTTCTACAGATATTTGATATATGAATATTAAAATTTAGTGTAAAATCAAAAGTGACACCAAAGAGTTTAACTTCATCCTCACATTCAGTTTTGTTTCAATTTAAATCATAACTGATATTCTTGTGGTAAGTTTTCTTTCCTATAGATATGGCTTGGGATTTGTCAGGGGTAGATTGCACGAGGTTGTGTGTAAACCAATTAATTAAAATAGAGCTTTCAGACTCCAAAGTACTGATGACATCATCAAGACTTTTGCTGTCATATAAAATGGTATTGTCGTCAACATAATTATAAAGACTACTTTTTGTAATAAAACTAAAAATATCATTAATAAATATATTGAATAAAAATGGGTCCAAAATCGAGCGCTGTGGTACTCTTTTATATATATATTTTTTAGAAAGTGCTGTAAAAAGGTCCAATTTCGAGAACATTGTTTCCTGTTGCTAAGGTTACTTCGCATGCGTTCCAGAGCTTCATTTATTTGATAAGTTATACTGTTTTAATTTAATTCAAAAGAAGATCATGAGGTTAACAATCAAACGCTTTAGACAAGTCCATTAATATGGCAGCTATGTAATCAGTTTAATCCAAGCATTTTCGCCAGTCTTCTGTAATTCTGAGGAGTGTGTCTTGACAGCTGTAGACATTAAAACGAAAAAATCAACTAATTGAATATCTGTGGCCCTATTAAAGAACTTGGATACGGTAGGCAAGACACTTACTGGTCTGTAATTTCCTTTGCTCAGAGTGCTGTTCTGAAACTACTTGAACTATTTCTAAGTCGTCTGGAAAAAATAGAAGATTCTAAAGTCTTATTCATAAAATTTGTAATTGGTATTTTACTAAATTGTTAGCAATTTTCAAAATTTACCTGTTGCCTTTATACACTTAATTTATTTAACTGCTTTCAACAAATGCTTCAGAAATTGGCTTAACATTTAGCTCAATATTTTTGTCATCAATAGACATTCTTTGGATTTCATCAATACTTGGATGTTGCTCGTTTATTTCGATACATTCCTTGTCAATATATTTAGCAACATTAGTGAAAACAAATCATTGAAAATTTTGCAAATATATTGTTGGTTCGTGAGAATATTTGGTCATTTTTAAACTGTCTTCCTACGAAAAGGATTTATAAATCTTTATTTTTTGGCCCTCCAACACATCTTTTAATAAAATAGTTTTCTTTATAAATTCTTTATTAATTTTAGTTATAAGATTTCTCTGGATGCTATATTGCTCCCAAAAGTTTGAATCTTTTAGTCTTTTAAATTTATTATGGGACATTCTTTTTTTGTAGACATCTTTCCTTAATTTACTATTCATAAATGGTGCTGGCTTATTTACCAATCTACTCTCTTTCAGAAGAACATGTTTATTATAGATTTTAATAAAAGTTAAAATACTTATATCATTGATTCACATCTAGATCCCCACTGGTAATACTCTGAAAGTCTGCTTTTTTCAAGATCTCCAATGAAATTTTGACTATTAAATTTTTGTAACTTTCATAATACCTGTTCACCCTTGAATTGTGTGGAAGTTCATTTTTTAATTGTACCGCTCTAAGGTTATGTACATCACTAATTCCATAATTCCACAATCAAAAGTACTAATTTTACCACACAAATCTATAAATCTAGGAGCAGTACGCTTAGTAAAACATGTAGAGTTTTTTTTATCAAATTTGTAAAATCAAAAATATCATTTAAATTTTTTAGATTTACACTTCTTTCATAATTTAAAAAATCAAAATTTAGATCAACAAGTACCATGAAATTATCATAATTGCAGGTTATTTTATCTACTTAAGCATTTTTCAAAATCTTCTGAAAATTCATTTACAGGCATAGATGGGGGTTTATAAGCTCCTGATATGAACCATTTGAGTTATTTTGAACTATTTCAATACCAATCGATTCAATTTCATCAGATTCTTACTGTTTTGTCCTATCTGCGGCAATGTCCAATCTGATATACTCCTACACGTCCATCTTTCGATGTTCGATCAACTCTCCAGAAAGTAGTTTACAATGCGATTTGTTAGGGTAGATATTGAAGCCAAAAAAATTCAACATTCTATAATGTTCCCACTTTTTGATTTACCAGGGGTTTTACGAAATTCATGTTCCCACTTTTTGGTAAAACCCCTGGTAAATCAAACAGTGGGGACTTGATAATTCCAACAAGAAAAACGATGAACTGGTTGACCTGTGTGAGGTTGCCGACGCATTAAATATGTCCAATGCGAGTGTCTGACACAATATTTGAAGTCCTTCTCGTCTTACCAAATCTAGCCACTATTGGCAACTTTTGTTCTTCGTGTCATAAGAATGGTCAAAGGGCGGTGATTCTGATATTGTGGTCATAAAAAGTATTAAAACCTATCTCTCATTGCTTTTGATTTCTGATATGTCAGGTGGGAGATCTAACGTAAACTGCAAGGTGATCACACGTGAGTGACCTCTCATAAGTATGTATTCTTCACTGAACAATTAGGCGATCTTGAAATTCTATCAAATGGTAATGCATTTGTATAATACAGAAATCATCAGTCTGCAGATTTCATTCGGATAAACTCGTGACCCAATCTTATACAAGGTTATGGCAAAAAAGAAACTTCCGAATACTGTATGTTCACTCTTGTTTATAATGCCAACGTCTCTTTATCATTCAACAAACGTTCGAAATCGCATAAGTCGCAAGTTCATTGGTAAAATATGATACACCTACGAGGTCACTCACATGTGACCCCATAGCGATTTTAGTTTGAATTCCTACATGACACACCAGAGAAGGGGAATGATGAGATCGGTTTTTACAAGGTGACGTATGTACGTCACTCTGGTTTAGCTGGAATCAAAACTAAGATGGCTGACTGCCGAATAAGTACAATTTTCAATATCAGTTTCCTTGAATATAGTGAATACTACAAACTATTTCTTATCGGAGCATGAAAGAGAACTCCAATCCACTTAAATCTGATACGAAATATACCCGTGTTAAACTACAAATTTTGGGTTGAAAATTGGTGATCTTTGATATGTTTACTTTTATCCATACGCTCAACACAAGAGTCAACGGGAGAATGCAACATTTTCTTTAAATAATAAAGCTTTGCAAAATATAAAAGACAATCATAAGTTTATTAATAATGTTTTATGAATAATTGTACAGAAGATAGAATCGTTAAAAGTAGATATACGATTAAGGTATTCCTACGATATCCATTTGTACACACGTGTGTTTGTTATTGTCGACCTCAAAGAGTTCCCGCGATTCTGTTCAGACAATTTACTGCTAATTACGGAAATTTATAACAAAATGTGGAAATTATTTTACAACGCAGACTATCAGTGAAGATTCAATCAATTGCACTTTTCATTTAGATCAGTGTCTCACTGATCAATTTTATGTTATAAATGTTGACACCTGCATGGTAACCAGTTTTGTGTGTAAGAAAATAATGCATGTGATCAACAGACGATGAACAGAGAATTCCACAAATTGTGTTACACTCACTTCGACAGATCTAACAAACATTACAAAATCAAAACTGTGTTATTCGTAATCTCGTTTCAGTACTTTCAGTACTTTGATCCATTAGATTCAACAATCATAAAAAGCATATTTATCTAAACATTGTTATTTAGTTTACAGGCTAAAATACTGGTTATAGCTCTTATCTTGTTATACCTCGTATCTTGTTATAAATTTGTTTGCCAGTTTATTTATAGAGCACTGTAAAATATAATATGCTGCTAATATCTATGTTTGTTACTTTGCATTTTGTTTACTTAGATACTTGATTTGATACTGATTAAATACCATTATTTATATACCAGGGCATAACTGATACTTCAGAATTGTTGTTATATTGCTTTAAAATATAAATACATGTATCACATATACCAAATTATTAATCGTTAGGAGGTACGAATCTGGTGAACACAAGGACTTCTGAAATCCAGAGGCGGGGTCAGGTGTCATTGGGGTATGGCCATCCCCTTTCGACCATTCATATAAAAACTTGTGAAAAACACCTGTAGAAGGTTAAGTTGGGCTAGGGGTGCCGCAAATTTTGTCATTAAGCCATTCACTTAACTATTTGAAAACTATGGCGATGACAAAATATTCAGATTGAAAAGGAAGGTTTATAATGAATTTATAGAAAAAATGTAACGCTTTTAGGCGTGAATGTTTTAAATTTGGGAGGTACCCAGAACAATACCTTCCCCACAACCCCTGAAGACGTGGTAAACCAACCGATCTGGTACAACAATTCTATTAAGATAGAAAATGCAGTTGTCGTTAATAAGCACCGGTGTCTAAATGGTGATTATTTCATTCGTGAGCTACTGAATTAAACGACGACATTTTAAGGTTTCTTGAATTGAGCAAAATTATACCAAATAAATCATTTCATCTTCACACAAATCTGACGGTATCATAAACGCTATTTCAGACAACTGGAAAATAATTCCATCAAACGTTGATTGAATTAAAACTGTAGATCTATATTGATTCACATAAGAAAGGTAAAAAAGGTGGTATATAAATAATACCAAAATCAGTTACATATAATACGAAACTAATCAATTTTCAATTCCGGCTTAACGACAGGATACGATATACTAACACAGTACAAACTATTCTAACACAAAGTTAATGCGGTGTGGCATAAAAGATACTGAACTTTGTGCATTCTGTGAAATTGCTAGATTAAACATTATGTACATTTTCAGTGAAAGTGTTCATAGTCAAGCTTTCTGGTTTCTGACTTCTTTAATATCATTTAGAGCTCTAGAATGGTTTCAGAAAAGGGAACTCATCTTCTTTCTTTTGTTTTGTTTTACATTCCGTTATATAGAGATGTCACCAGCTTTAGGTGAAGTATAACTTTGGGTCTGTGCTATGGACAGGAGCCAGTGCAGTGAGGGATCTTTTGCGTGCCACATCTTGCTCGGATTTAAGTCTCATTCGTAAGATTCGTGATTTTCACCTTGTATGCCAAACGTTTTGCGAATTAAAAGTCAATACCATTTTAAAGTCTTTGGGGGACCCGGTCCTGGAATCGACCACCGGAAGTAGCCCATTCTTTTGTTAAGCAGGTATTTTGTATAAATATATAAAGTAAGGGAAACAACCCTTAGAGCTGATGTATTTCCATCCCCTTCCTGAAATATTATAATAGAAGAATATGTCATCTATCTACACTCATAGAACGTGCATTTGAATACCTTAGAAATGGCAATTTCTTGAACAACTTTGTCGCTGAAATTAACCATTAAAATATTTGATGACAATTGGAACATCCGAGTCTTTGGACATAGGTAAATATCGGTGGTACGAGGTAAGCAACATTCATTTAGTGAGCGCTGCATTTCTAAGAGACGGTTGCACTTCTGATTTAATGATTTTAAATTTATTCCTGTTGCTATTTGTTCAGCTTGTATGGCATATCCTATTTGTAATCTCAATCAGTGTATCTCAATACATTCAATTTAATAATAATTTTTAAAAATGTGAAAAACACCAACATACGGTAAAGTTCAGGAAATTGTTATTAATGTTGCTGACAAATTGCTTTTGGAAGGTGTTTTGTTTTACTTCAGATAGTGTTAATTTTACATCGACGGGAATTAAAATATGTACAATACCTAAAATCATTTACTTCGAATTCGTCAATTTCCAATAGTGAAGTAGTAATATCCTTTTATCACCTATTTATGGTGTTTAAGTGTGTTTAATGTTGCAATACGACGCAATCTAACTACTTGATAATAAATAGTAAATGTATGTTCTAGAAAAGTCATGTTTAAGGTCAACGGTTAGATAATTATGCTGTTAATATATCGTGTATTTACGGTGGCATGGAGGTGACATGAAAAAAAATTGTAGCACGCGCGCACGTACGTACTACTAGTACGTGCTAATACGTGCACACACAGTGGCTGAGCCAATCACATGGGGCATTTCAAATATGAATATTTGAAACGCCCCATATGATTGGCTCAGCCAATAAGTGCGCACGTAATAACTATTACGGGCGCACGCACTAGCTGAACCAATCATATCGGGCGTTTCGAGTACATATATGTATGGGGAATCCCAATTTATTTGCATTTATCCGGAAACATCGTATATTTTGAATTATTTGCAATGACGGATCTAGAGGGGATTATAACCACCTTTTAATTTGGTAATTTCGTTCGAAATAAAGAATTGTCAGTAGATGAAACACGGTTAAAGTTTCTTTTTAATGGAAATAAATCAGTGATATTGATTTTAGTGTTTGGAATTCAGTTAAGGGTTTCCCACAACTTTTAAAATTCAAAAGATTTCTAGACCCACGCATGATGTTGGCTGAAACTCAATCTATTGTAGATAAATAATGGTTTGTCAATTTGATACAACAATTTTGATAAAAAGTCCCACTCTTAGTTATTTAAATTGATCATTTCTAGGTATATACCCGGAACCGCATGGAAAACCGTGATTTTGTGTCTTGGAGTTAAAATTAGCACTAACCGTCTTCCGAATTAGATAACTCTAAAATGTAGGGGGCATTTACTCGAACATCCTAGCCATCGCTTAATTTCACTTAATGTAGCTAATGAATACTAAATAGAAAAGAAAAATATATTTCGATTCAGTGTTTGGGGGCTATAAAAAGACTATTTAGCACAGGTGTTTTTCACAACTGAATTTGAAAACAATTTTGATGATATCTCAAACCCCTAGGATAAAGTTTGTACTTTGGAAAATTCGAAAATGTACCGTGTGAGCATACACCCGAACCCATAGCATTCAGCTGAAATGTTTGCTGAATTTTCCTTTGTTTTCAGGCGTAAATAATCTACCAGTGAATTATATTCTTGAGGGTAAAGAGGTCATAATTCAGTGTCTGGAAGTCTAGAAACTACAGATTAGTCTTGTAAAAATTGAAAAAGATATATGGAAGAGCTTACCCCCGGATTGCGAGAAGTCAGTTGAATACTAGACAGAATTATTACATACGGAGTTTCAAAATCTTAACTATTAACTATTACTATGTAACAAATAGGATACTATGGAGATACACTTTTTTCGAATTGATCCATTCCGTCGGAATAGTTTGTAATCAACAGAAAGTCCAAAAGAATTACTTCCGATTTCCATAATATTTCGTTGACGGAATTCATTGAAATCTTGTTTCAATTTATCTGCGAAGAATAAAGTTAAGATAAATATTCTGTGTTGTAAAGATGACAAGAAATTGGTGCTATAACTTTTTGTAGGTTGTTTTTCAAATCTGGCAATTATCACTGCATAACATGCATATAAACCAGGACCCAGATGCACAGCACATTGTTAGATTTAACGTACAGTTAGCCGACTGGTTTAACATTGGCTAATTTCACATTAAATTTAATAACCTGTTGTGCAACTGGGTCAAGGTCATTTATACGATAAACTGCTTAACCGAAAGTAATGCTGTCCGCATTTCCCCTTTGGAACTATACATTATTATGACGAACAGTGACAGAACAGAACGACTCTATCTGTGATAATCTTTTAAATGTTCATCTGCTGTATTGAATAATATAACTTCTGGGATTTACAAACACTCTTCGTGTTTTTAAGCAGCCACACAGTTAGTTGTTGTTAAAGGGGAGCTATTTACCCCCAGAAATTATTTTTATTTTTTCTAATTTTACTACTTGCACATGATGTACAATAATAAATAAAAGCTATAAACAGTCATTAAAAATTTAAATTCCTATATATTTTGTGAAAATAAGGTCAGGTATAGTGTGGTATTCATATACAAATAGCAAAGACTAAGTCCGTTAGTTTTGTTTCAGCCTCTGGGACTTCGGATGTTTCGCGTTGAGAGTACAGATATACAATGATGACTGATATAACAAATCCGCCTTTTATACCTGTTGTGGGAATTGTTTTCTGGTGAAACATTTACAAATATGTCTGCGGTGGGGAAATGAAGTGGGAATGTTTCAAAACATTTTTTGTCAACATTTTTTTTTATTAAAAGTTCAACAACTGTTTATGATCCTAGTTCAGCTTTAAGGTTTATACATACACCGCAAGTAAATTATCCAAAATTTAGAAAAACGTCACAGGTGATATTTTTCATCTTTCCAGTTATCAATTAATAGTTTCCATAACATTTAGTAAAAATGGTATATCACCACACTTCCAACAAAAATATTGGTATGTACACCCACCCTATGTACTTAGTTCTTACAAGATGTAGCCAACATAAAAAAACATATTTGTTTAAAAAGAATAACAATAAGTGAAGCAGAATTCTTTAAATAGAAGACATTGTATTAATGACTTACAATAACAAATATTAACGGTACAGTCCTTTTTTTTTAATTATGGCTGAAATATACTACAACTCTACTATTATAAGTGAAATATTATCTACAAAATATTATTACTGGAAAACGCCAATCTAAGGTATTTTGGCAACATACCATTCAATAATTTATCCACGAGGCTCCATATTTCGACAGTCAAAATTATCCCATCGCTTCGAAACGTTCATCAAGGAGTTTCTTTCAAAGTTTTCAGTTCAGAAAAAACTAATTAGTTGAGACATCTATCCTTGTTATCAGTTTATTTTTAAAGACATTCTTATGTTTTCCATTCATGAAACTGTACTGATTACGTATTACCTTTGAACAAATCACCATGAAAGTTTTACAAAATATTCCTACTGTAGACCCAACAACTTCCAGATGCATAGTACATACATATTATAAACATAATACCAAAGTTATAATGCTCAAGACGATCGTTTCTGTCAATTAGACTTCATCAGTTGAGCTCCAATTTAAAATGTAAATGTATTTTCTAAAGAGAAAGTGGTATCATACAAGGTCAAATAATAAATCTAAAAGTATAGCCGAAATCCGTCTAACAGTAACCACTGTAAAAAGATGACGATCTTAGCTTTAGAAAACTTTGGAATTTAAATGGTGTTATCAGTGCCAACTATTACTTTAGTATAAGATTATCAGCTGACAAAACAGACGTTTTGACCAATTGTAAGCCTTTATTTTGTTACCATGACAACCAATGCTTCTGTAACGATTACCATTGAATTTGCAATGTCAAAATACCTGTGTATACCAATTTTCACCAATATCTGAAAATGTCTAATTTTGACCAATCAGTGGCCTTTATTTTTTCACCATGTTAATTGACAATTTAATAATATCTGACATTAAATTCATTATGCAAAATGACACTCAATTATTATTTTTCAGCAAAATCAGATAATGTCAAAATTTGACCAATCAGGGTTTTATTTTGTTTCCATGGCAATCGACACCTCCGTAACATCTACCATTAAATTTGTACTAATAAAATACCCCCTAACAGCAATTTTTAATGAAAATCTATCATTAAAATACCTTTGTATACCAATTTTCAGCAAAATCAATAATATTAAAATTATGTAGTAATGACAATGGTATATATAGTACATGTTCAATATTGTAGTGATATTTGTATATTTTGTATATAACAATGGTGTGAATGTTCCATCTTTTCAAAAAAAAATGCTGTAATATGTTTAATGGTATAACTTTATTTTCCTCGCTGGATCCCTACAAATGAGTCCCTGATCTCTGATGTATATATAAACACATCTTGCAAATGAAAGTACATTAGTTGGTATGCCATTTTATAATATGAGAAAACAGGTTGAATCGCACGAATCCCGTCTCTGTGGTACGTGTCTTTTATTCATTTTCAGGTCAAAAGTGAGAGATTGTAAATCGCCATCATTTCGTTAGCTGTACATCCGTTAAAAATAACACTTCTGAGTTTTAATATTCACCACCCTAAAGTGATAACTTCGCATTCGAAGTGAGCTTCAGAGGTTTTACAGAATTAATGTGTAAGAGGCGTATGCCGTGAGAGAATAGCGCATGAAAATGAATATTATTATTATGAATATTAATTAAACACGTAGTATGCGGTTGAATAACAGCCGGACTGGAGGTTATTTAAGTTCCTCGTTGTTAATTAACTCTCATAAATTTGAAATTTATACCCTTCCTTTTGTCACCAAATTGTTAACATATATATGAATCTAAATATGATTTGGCAAAAGTGTCAGATGACATTAAATCATTAATTCGTAGCTGTGCGGTGTAATGAATTAACACGAAAGTTCTGTAGCTAGGGATAACAAATCAATATTTCCTCAGCTTAACGATTCAAGTCCAGGGTTATTTACCTTAAACACCGCTGACATTATACCAACAGACTATTACGTAAATCAATTATAAAAGATTTTGTGAATTTTTTCAAAACATTCAGATGTTTACAAATTTTGCACAAGCATAAAACATATTAAATCCACACACCTGCTCGCGCACGTACACATACACACAGTTATTAGACTTTTCTTTTACAAAGAATTTTGATAAAAATGTCATTATTGTTGTAGTAATTTGAATTCTTTACATTTCGCAATTATACATTCTTAATTATGCCCGGTAAAATATCGAACAAGGTCAACTGCAACTCAAATGCCAAATAAGAAAAATTCTTTATTTATATATTGTTAAATGAAGAAAGTATTTCATTCACATTGATTACACAATCAATTTGAATAATAACAACAGTTAAAAGTTTACCTTTAAATTCAGATTTGTTTAAATCGACTTTAAATTGATTTTATTTCAGGTAACTTCACAATCGAGGATCTTCTTTGGTATAACGAAAAAAAGATATTAGGTGAAACATATCTTAGAAGAGCTGAACAATATTCATCTAAGATCAACACAATTCTAGACCAGAAATATATTGGAACCGAACTACAAAACAATATCAATAAGATGCAGAACCAAATCATCAACAATTCTTGTTTCGCGCCGTCTGTAATGCAAGGAGTTATCTGGTTTGACAATATGACAGAGTATATCAACATGCTGAAATACGTGGAAGAATCTATTGGAAAGGTAAATATTATTAACAATACAGAAAGCGGTCGTGGCTCCGCGATAGAGTGCTCGATTCGAAACCGGAGGGTAGCGGGTTCGAGCCTCGGCAGAGGCGGCTGGCGTGTCCTGATCTTTGTATGAGGGAGTAAAAACCGAGGTTCAGTGTCACAGTAGGTGTCGGCACATTAAAGAACAATCAGTGCTCAATGTCCGTAAGTGCCGGACATAGACCAAAATTTGAAGCCCTTCACCGAATTTTGGTGACGTCTCCTTATGATTGAATGATTCTTGAATGGAACGTTAAACAACAATACTACAACAACAGCATAAACAATACCAAAATAACAGTTCCACAAACAAGTCCAAAACAAATGCTCAAGACGATCATCTCATTCAATAAGACTTGTTGATTTGAGCTCGAATCCGACATACATAAATTTAACAACGTATTGTGCAACTGAGTCCTGATCTTTTTGTGCACTGGCGATTTTTTCGAATTCTAAACTATTAATTACAATGCCTGTATAGTTTTCATCTACACTAAATTTTACGTTTGTATTTGAGGTTATGTGTCCTAATAGTGTATATAATTTTAAAGGAGCAATAGTTTTTTTTTTTTTTTTTTTTTTTTTTTTTTTTGGTCCAATTTTACTACCAAGATTGATATACAATATCAATATTGACAGAGGCATACAAATTGTTAAATCCGATGTATTTTGTGAAAATTTCTTGAGAAACACAGTTCTGGCACTTTTTCAAAAGCAATTGATATACTCATTTTTACTATTTGTATATGAATACCACACAGAACCTGACCTTAATTTCATAAAATAGATAGGAATATCAGATTTTTTATGCCTGTATATAGCTCTTATTTGTTATTGTACATCAAGTACATGTAGTAATAGTAGAAAAAGGAAATCAAAATAATTATTTGGTAAAATAGCTAATGCCCCTTTAAGGCAATACAAAAATGAAACCTTTTAAAAATGTAAGAGATATTTTTAGAGTTTTAGAATTATTAGCGTCATTTTAGACCACAAGTAACATTTCTTCAGGTGTATGACTGTCGCGATTTTCCATTTCTCACAAAATCAGTCTAGGTTCCAGGGGCTCAAACCTGTGTTAACTAGCGATGCGAGGTTTGTGGTTCAAAGACCAATGCTCTATTCTGTTTGAATTTATTTCATTATTCAAATTTAATAATTACAGGACCTTATTCAGAATCTGGATGAAAGCATTAAAGACCTTCAAGAGGGTTTGCTGCTGGACATATTGCTGATGCTAGTTTCGATTACGTTGTTTCCGACAGCTGTGTTTCTGATATATAAATTGACAAAGAAAATTCAGATGTACGCTCACAGTCTACAAGAAAAAACGACAAGTCTGGAAGCGGAACGAAAACGTAGCGATGCCCTAATTTACCAAATGCTTCCAGTTTCTGTTGCAGAGAAACTTTTACAAAATAAGCAGGTACCACCGGAACACTTTTCCGACGTTACATTATATTTCTCTGATATTGTTGGGTTCACATTCATCTGCTCCCAACGTACACCGTTTGAGGTTGTCGAAATGCTGAATTTTATGTACAAAACATTTGACTATCGAATAGGAATGTATGATGTTTACAAAGTGGAAACAATAGGTAAGATTGAAAACAAAACATTGTTATAATAGTGTTTTTTTTCTAGTCTTTCTTTCTTTTCAGCGTAGATAATCATATTTTTGATAATGTTGCAAACACGCCAGCACGTGGACTACACATTTTTATCTGTTAAATATGTTACGATGATAATATTATAAGAAATATACAGGAACATAACATCATGCAAATCTCACAATCGCTAGTCGTGTTAGTTTTGACGACAGATAAATGACCTCAATAAATCAATACAATAGCAACGTTGGTATACCGATTATCATTTGAGATCGTTATGGCAAAATGTTTCATTTTGCGGACCAAAATGTTTCATTTTGCGGACTAGACCTAATTCATGCCAATATCATACGTTTTAACATGTTTTAACCTAGGTATTCATCATGACACCATGTCTCACGGAATGTGCCCGTTTTAGTATCATTTTGGTATTTCTTGAAAGCTTAATTACAAAATTGTTATTCCGCTTGTGGCAACTAGTAAGAGAGTTTTTGATTTAGAGTTCTTAACCTGCATGACGATTATAAACACATGGATACACAAAAACGATCAGTTATATATCTGAAGGCCAGATGATCGCCACTTGTACTTTTATATTATAGTCATTTACTAGATGGGTATCTTCAGTTATTTTATGAAATCATACATCTGTTCTGGTAACTAGGTAAACAACTTATAGCGGAAGTATCTAGGGCTAACTAAAAGCCTAAAATCTAAAAGAAATCTAGAGTTATAATGAACAGTCCAGAACTCGAATCTCTCCATTTCTTGATCACTTGAACGTTTGAAACAAAGAATGTTTGCAATAAATAAAAGTTGCCATTATTCCATACATGTTTATTATAAAATTTACTAAACAGATTGGATTTTATATTATAGGGGATGCTTATATGGTTGCTTCCGGTTTACCACAAAGAAATGGAATCCGTCACGTGGCCGAAATATCTTCTCTAGCACTTGACACTTTGCAGACGATAAGTACACTGTGTGTACCGTATTTGAATGGAAAGAGTTTGAAAATTAGGATAGGGTTGAACACTGGTAATTTATTATTTTATACTTTACTTAATACCTCTTCACCTATTGTCATATATTGTTTCTATTTGAATGGTGTTATACGCCACTATCAACAAGTTTTCAGTCATATGGTGGCCTTGATTTTTTTATGGTGGCGGAGAGAATCCGATTATAATAAAGAGATTACCGGTCTTCCGCAAGCAAACTGGACCTACTATCAAAAAGTAAAGTAAAATATTATTTTTCGAATAATAATAAATGTCAATGAATAAAAAGAATAAACGGTTTCAATGACATTAATCAGTATGTTTACCATTATTTTGTAATAGTTCCATGATAAGCCTGTTCGAATTATCAATAACATGAAATAGTACTACATAAAGTACATCTACGATACATCAGTCATTTATAACACTAGTTTTACCAGTTTCACATCATAAGGCTATGTTACAGAAAAATTAAACAGAATTATGTAACTTATAGTACAATGAAACAGTACTATGTAATAGTACAATGAAACAGTACTATGTAATTGTACAATGAAAAAGTACTACGTAATTTTACAAGGAAACAGTACTATGTAATTGTACAATGAAAAAGTACTACGTAATAGTACAATGAAACAGTACTATGTAATTGTACAATGAAACAGTACTCTGTAATTGTACAATGAAAAAGTACTACGTAATTTTACAAGGAAACAGTACTATGTAATTGTACAATGAAAAAGTACTATGTAATAATACAATGAAACAGTACTATGTAATAGTACAATGAAAAAGTACTATGTTATTGTACAATGAAACAATACTATGTAATACTACAATTAAAAAGTACTATGTAATTGTACAATGAAACAGTACTATGTAATAGTACAATGAAACAGTACTATGTAATTGTACAATGAAAAAGTACTATGTAATTGTACAATGAAACAGTACTATGTAATAGTACAAAAAACAGTACTATGTAATAGTACAATGAAAAAGTACTATGTTATTGTACAATGAAACAGTACTATGTAATACTACAATTAAAAAGTACTATGTAATTGTACAATGAAACAGTACTATGTAATAGTACAATGAAACAGTACTATGTAATAGTACAATGAAACAGTACTATGTAATAGAACAATGAAAAAGTACTATATAACTTACAGAACAATGAAAGAGTACTATGTAATTGTACAATAAAATAGTACTATGTAATAGTACAATGAAGCAGTACAGTACTATGTAACTTACAAAACAAGGAAACAGTACTATGTAATAGTACAATGAAAAAGTACGATGTAATAGTACAATGAAAATGTACTATTTAATAGTACAATGAAACAGTACTATGTAATTGTACAATGAAACAGTACTATGTAATAGTACAATTAAACAGTACTATATAATTGTATAATGAAACAGTACTATGTAATACTACAATTAAAAAGTACTATGTAATTGTACAAGGAAACAGTACTATATAATTGTACAATGAAACAGTACTATGTAATTGTACAATGAAAAAGTACTATGTAATAGTACAATGAAAAAGTACTTTGTAATTGTACAATGAAACAGTACTATGTAATAGTATAATGAAAAAGTACTATATAATTGTACAATGAAAAAGTACTATGTAATTGTACAATGAAACAGTACTATGTAATTGTACAAGGAAACAGTACTATGTAATAGTACAATGAAAAAGTACTATGTAATAGTACAATGAAACAGTACTATGTAATTGTACAAGGAAACAGTTCTATGTAATTGTACAATGAAAAAGTACTATGTAATAGTACAATGAAACAGTACTATGTAATAGTACAATGAAACAGTACTATGTAATAGTACAATGAAACAGTTCTATGTAATTGTACAATGAAACGGTACAATGCGAGAGTACCAGAAAACATTAATATATACCGACTGTAATTTCCTACATTTAGGCACACAGACCGATTGTATAGTTATTTCAATAACGGAAAAGGTAGGTTGTCACGTGATCCAAGTATTAACCACTTTAATTTTTAGAATAGGAATACATGGATCATTAGGAAAAGCTTTCTATCTATTTATCGGACAAGTCGCCTCTGAAATTTCAACATACGAAAAGATCAATAAAGAATAGAATATCACATATTTATTTCTTATTTATCCATTTATTCTTAAAAGCCATATATCACCACAAAACAAACAAAAATCACAGAAAGAAACCAGAAACACAAGACTAGGGCCTACTGTATACTACGTCAGTAGTACAGGTACATATCACGATAGATATGTTATGACAAGAAGCACAGGTCACAGAAATGAAAGTTCGCTTTGTAGTAACAATCGCAACTTGTCTGTTGAACAAAGAAAAAGATAAATAGGCCTATTGCAGCTTAGTGAAGAATATCTGATAAATAGGTCGCTTGTCTTGCCACTCTATATTTTACGTTTACTCGAGCTTCGCTGTTCCATCATAATGAGACCGATCACGTTTAAAGCAGGGTTTTCGATTCGATTATTTTTTTTCAATTTTAAAACTATTATATATAATATTATAACGAATCAATAGGCCCCTATGGATTTTTCATAACGAGGGTGCCGAGAATTAACTTAAACAGACCAATAAAAGTTTGTTATTTCACAAAATAATTTGCATTTGTCTTCAAATGATTTGAAGGATTTACTAGTAGGCTATACTGCAGAACGGTATCTTGAATTTCTTGTGAAACAGTCATCACGGCATTTCCCTGATTGGTAAAAATGGCTTCTTTCATTTTTCATGAACGAATATTGACAGTCCCCCTTCTCTTAAATGACACTAACCACGTGGTCGCCGCCATTTGCATTGGGCAATACTCATCTGACACATTTAACCTTCCTCCTCCGAGCTGTCGAATACCAATAACCACAAATCAAATGATTTGAAAAAAGAAAATAAATCTCAATTCCATTTTGTATTTCCGGGAAGAAAAGAAAACTAATTCTCATGTCACACAGCTGTTTAGCTTTTTCGTCATATGGAAAACACCACCTTCCCCCGTAAAGCCAATTATATGGAATTCATTTAGTATCCAGCGGACTACAGTTTCACATAAAATTGGTACTATATATAAATATAGGGATTGTTTTTCAGTTTTTGAAAAACATTAGGATATGAAAGCAATTGCTCATGGAAAAAATTCATTGTGCTGCACTTCGTTAATGCTGACCTATAGTTTATGCAGATCACCTAAAATAAGATAATACGAATGTATTCTGTAGATTATTAAATCAGGCAACAAATGACTTGTTTGTACGTATATCAAGAACGGCATACAAAATATATTGTATTTTGTATTGATTGCTAAATTGAAATATTATCTAGACAATAATCAAAATGTGATGTGATTGTCTTCTATAACAGGACCAGTAGTAGCCGGAGTAGTCGGAAACAAAATGCCAAGATACTGTTTGTTTGGTGACACAGTCAACGTGGCTTCAAGAATGGAATCCTCTGGACAACGTAAACATTTCTTTAGACATTTGAATTGATATTAAATATTGAAATTCATTCACAATATTTTGTCATTATGCTTTAAATAATCTCTACATTACTGAGCAACATAATATATTGGTGATGAAATATAAATATTATAGTTTTACCTTTTATTACCAAGGACATTGATTAATCGTTTTCCTTAATTTTGGATGTTTTTGTAGCATTGAAGATACACATTTCTGAAAGCACATTGAATGCTCTTAAAGACTTTCCAGAATTTATAACTGACAGACGTGGAAACATCGACGTGAAGGTATATATATATCCTAAGATGTCTTCATGTACTTTGATGTATTTGCGACTCGTTACGTATTGCACAAATTGGTAAAAATAAATTCGTCCTTCCATTACACGGATCTTTACGAGTGTCTGCGAGTTGTGAAGAGTTAGTTCCGGATACAACCGAAAATTGTTCGGATGCTTACGATTAAGTACGAGTTGAGTTATCGATTCGCAGTGACTCGTTTAAATGGCGTTTTACGACCCACCCTGCAATTTTTCCGATTTATGGTGGCAGCCATTTATTTCATGGTGGTAAAGAGAAGCCAGTTACAATGTATACCCTAAGACCACCAGCCTTGTGAAAGTAAAGTAAGGACTCGTAAGAAAGGGGATGAGGTACAATAAAATGAAGTATATGAATACAATCTTAATTTATACATGCAATAGAAGGGATCACCAAAATCAAATAAATGAGTTAAACCTGGACGTTTAACTGAGTTTGTGATTTCAGTGCAGTTTAGCCTAGTTTTCTCCAGTTCATACGAGAAAAAGTAGGTTTAACTGGGGAAGAGGTTTACGAAAGGTGACTTGCCAAAATTCTTTTAACGATTTAAACATTTGGCAATGTTCTAAATCATTTAAACATATTTTTGTCAGTTCTAAATAATTTAAACATAGTTTTTTGGCAATGTTCTAAATCATTTAAATATATTTTTTGTCAATGTTCTAAATCATTTAAAATAGTTGTTAGGCACTGTTTTATATCATTTAAACATAGTCTTTAGGCGATGTTCTAAATCATTTAAACATAGTTTTAGGCACTGTTCTATGTCATTTAAACATAGTTTTAGGCACTGTTCTATGTCATTTAAACATAGTTTTAGGCAATATTCTAAATCACAAAAAACGTTCAGTCCTGTGTTTCGCCATAGTTTTAATTGAAGCCCACGCCTTGCATTTTATATAGCTATACACCTAGCACTGCATCCAAGCTATTCAATTGCAAACGAGTTTTGCAGTGACTAGACGTCAACCATCTTCTACACAACAACGTCACATGTTCATGTGCATCATCTCCCTTCAAAATAAAAAAACTCAAAAATTATTTTAAGAGGTACTAAATACCGCGAAGCCCGTTCCTTTGATTGGCGACAGAATTTCAGTTTAGTATGAATTTTGTCGAAGACTATGCCAGACGATGGGCCAAGCATGTAGATATGGAACCAGACATTTTGTCTAAAAAGCAATACAATGGTTGATAAAATCTCGTATTCGAAACCTTAAAGAAAGCATGAAACACATTATCCTTCTGTATTTAGTGATCAAGAAGTAGTAACCGATCTTGATAGATCACATGACCAATGCGTACTGATCCCACCAGACAAAGCCTCAGATCCTATTGATTTATATTTTGGTATCTGAGATTTTTATATATAACAGCTTTTATTTGTAAGGCACATTACTATAATTGTTTATTAGAAGAATTAGGTATTAATACGTTTCTGGTAATCCTGCATACACACGTAGCTCACTTTCAAAGGACGAGATCCTCCAAAATCACGCGTCCGTATTACGCTCTTTTGATGTACCTACAACCGATACTGATTTTGATCTACCATAATTATATTGGATACCTTAACTTAAAAAAAACCCATATAAGCAGAGGTACATAGCAGGATCCAGCAAATGTTCTACCAAGCCTTTATCTTTACTGCTTACCAAGATATTGACAGCCGTTAAGGTGAAACTTCAACAATACTGTACAGCTGCTTATTCCAGAAGCGTTGTAAATTAGATGTGGATACTTTAAAATTCTAAACAACTTTTTAAAATTGAAGGCACACATTTTTTCTCAAATTCACAGTATCAAAATATACGACTTCTCTACTCTTTACAAAACATTTCCACATAAAAATTAAAAGAAAGACTTTTTAGCATCATAGATAACTATTTTTTCACTAAAGGTGGTACCCGAAAATTTAAATATTGGTTATCATGATACTTATTTTGTCTGATTTTACATATAAATACACTGTAGCTTATATAAAAAAGATGCTGGAATTTCTAATAGACAATATATTTGAAATGCTCGAAGACGTAGCCTTTCAACAAACTGTGGATATTCCTATGGAAACCATTAGCGTACCTTTACTGGCTGACATGTTTTTTAATCATACGAAGCAGACTTCATTCAGAAACTGCTAAATTAAAAGAAGAAAATGCTAACAGTGTCCTTTAATTTGACATTTAGATATATCGACGATGTTTTGTCAATTAACAATGGCAATTGTCATACCTATGCCAATGCAATATATCCCAGCTAACTAGAAATTCATGATACAACAGTATAAAAATTTCAGATACCAAAGTATAAATCAATAAAATGTCCAGGACATAGATACAAATCCGGTAAAAATTGACAAACACGGACCTCTGGAAACCAAGAGGTGGGAACAAGTGTCACGGAGGAGTAAGCATTCACTGTCGACCGGTCACACCCGCCGTGAGTCCACAGTCAAGTCCAATGAAACAAGTGAGGAGTGTATCCTCGTCACAATTGGTACAGGCGTCTCAACAACCGCCAACGAAAAGGCAACTCAACATTTCACTTAGTGAAACAGAGTAGTCGCAAACAAGACTATTATACCGACCGTAAAATTTGCGGAACGTTGACATTAAACGCGGTTTTCGATATCCCTGTGTCAATAATTTGTCAGTGAGTAGTTTACCTCTTTATATGAAATCATCATATGTTGTGCACGCCCTGCCATATCGGATTATTTGTGAAATATAAACTCCATATGCGGATGACTGAGGGATATTACTACTTAAATATGGAAAATTTACGATGGGAAAGTCGAAATCGTCGTGTTTATCGTATAGCTTAGTTGCTGATTTCCCGTCTGTGTTTATATTAAGTAAAATGTCTAAATATGAAGCGTGTGTGCTTGATTCTGTTGTATCTTTAATTTCTAGTTCGCTGGGATATATCGCATTGACATATGTATGAAAATTGTCATTATTAATTGACAAAACGTCGTCAAACATACACGCTTTATACTTAAACATTTTATTTCCTATAGATACAGACAGGAAATTGGCAACTAAGATATACGACAAATGCGACGATTTCGGCTTTCCCATCGTTAATTTTCCACATTTAAGTAGTAATATCCCACAATTACCCGCATATTGAGTTTATATTTCACGAGAAATGCCAGGGCGTGTTCAACATATGAACATTTCATATATAGATGTCAATTAGTTACTGACAACTGACAAATAATTGAAACAAGGATATTGGAAATGCGATGTTTCTGTTATGTAAGTTCAAAATCATTTTAAATTAACTGGTGAAATATCTTAATATATACTAAGTGGAAGTGATCGTCATTGATTCATTGTTCCATGTTGTAGGCGCAGTATTGTACTGTAAATTTTAATCTTGTTTTGCGATTTCTGTTTCATTAAGTGAAATACTGAGTTAACTATTCGATAGCGATTGTTGAATAATTTTTGACGAGCATTTCTTCCTCACTTATTTCATGTGAATGTGTAACCTGTCAATTTAGGATGCATACTCTTCCATGACACCTAATCCCATCTCTGGATTTCCAGAAGTCCTTGTTCGTCCAGTATTAATGCGATTGGTTTAAGTATCCTTGACATCGTGAAGATTTATACTTTGGAATCTGATTTTTTTAATCTAAAGTATTGTAGAAATAAAAAAAAACATTCACTTTGCATCTGATTCCAAAGTGTACACACAAAAAGTTCTATTCAGGGTATAATTATAACCGATCATTGCTTAGTCTTTTAATTACAGTAAGATACGAAAATTTTCCTTTCTAATAAAAACCTTAATATGACGTGTAATAAATATGAAATATTTATGTGTTAAAGTTTTCCTCGAATAAACCAGTAAGTCTAGTTCTTCTCCATCACTACTGGGTTTGCATATAATATATATATATATATATATATATATATATATATATATATATATATATATATATATATATATATATATATATATATATATATATATATATATATATATATATATATATATATAACTTATATTGATAACTTTAAATTGATTTACTTTCAGGGCAAAGGTCTCATGACTACTTATTGGTTACTTGGAAAGAATACAGTAAATGACATGAATGTTTGACAATTTGTTTGATGATAAAAGATTGAAATTAAATCTATCGATGCTATCCAAGCGCACATACTTGAAATTGCTGACGTATTGTTTGTTACTCATGTAAGTGAAGTAAGATATCAACTTTATATCACATTACAATTAAATACTTGTAATATTGGTGGTTTCTTTTTTTCCTTGAGAAATGATGCACATAAAGTGAATTACTTATTTCTGTTTTTTATAAATAAAATATAAAACATATGCTACAGTTTTGTTAATTTACTGACATAATTTCCTTTGTATTTTCAAAATATCAACTTTACACATATTTAAAATAGTTTGTTCCTAGCAGTAATTTATATATAGATATATATATATATATAAACAGCCTATAGCATTCTTATCTATAGGTATATTTTTACTGTGTTAAAGAGTTAAAGAGTCAAAGTTTGTATATAAATATGTCGTTTTAATATATATATATATATATATATATTAATATATATATATATATATATATATATATATATATATATATATATATATATATATATATATGACTAACGACACGGACAAAATAAATGTCAAATGTTCGAGACGCCCTGCTCTTCATCAGAACAAAACAATTAAAATAACATGAAAAAACACACTCTCACGCAAACATCCACTCACACACACACACACACACACACACACACACACACACACACACACACACACACACACACACACACACACACACACACACACACAACTCCCAAAATTTGAATTTTATTTTGTCCCACGTCCTTAGTTTTTTTCGTGCTTTATTTATTTATATATATATATATATATATCGGTTGACGTTAAGTATAAATGTTCCTATTTAAAAATTTATAATATAGTTTATAATATAACCATGCCATAAACAAGAATATTTCTTTGTTCCAAAAAGAAATAGGAAGCCATTTTTTATAATGTAATCAGTTCCAGCGCCAACACAGTCTGTTCATGCGATTTATTTTGGCAGTGGTAAATTGTCTCCGTTCATCTGTTTTCTGTAGTGTACAAATTATAACTTTTCACCAGAAATATTTCAAAACAAACTGTGGTAATGTTTTCACTGAGTCAATAATAGCGAAAACATCATGGAATGAAAATGGAATTAGAATTCTATTAGAATTTTTCATCAGTTTTAAGTTTAGCTTAGCATCCATCATTTGTAATTTACATTTATTGTCGCCATATGAATTTGGTTTGTATCGGCTTAGAATGCGAAAAATGTTTCAACGAATAAAACATGAAGAAATTTATATATATATTTCCTACTGCAAAGGTATAATCAGCATTTTTCAGTCACTCTTTTGCCCTTCCACTTACACATGTATAATGTAAAAAAAATCGAATTATTTCTTATTAACCGCCTAAAAGTAAAGACACGGCAAAGGTTACACACAGCATGACATTAATTTGCCAGTTGCTAATCGTATTTCGCTTTTAGAGGTACTATGTCTTAATTCTAATTCTAGTAGTAATCTTACATACACTGGAAACCCGATGTAAAACACCAAGGGTCAAATCCTCCAAACGTCTATCAGCAATACACGTATTTGTATATATTTACAAAAGATACCGATTTTGAACTATCAAAACTGCATTGGACACCTGAACATCATGAAAAGGCAATATTTACTCAGCACTTCTTTACAAAGATACTGAAAGCCATTTTTCGAATAATGTATAGTTCTATATTATTTCCGAAAGCTGTGTAAACCATATTTGGTTACTAAAACTTCCGTTAGATACATTTTCTTCTCAGATTCAGTTATAATTATTTTTCATTTTACATATAAAGTTTTTGGTTATTTTTAATAGTTATTTTGTATGCTGTTTGTTTTTATCACGAGTACACTAAAAAGGATAACAAAAGGTTATATATTAGCAATATGTATACAATTTGGGGAGACCATAACATTCAAAAATTCGTCAGCATTGCGATGGGTACTTATTGTACTCAATGCTAAACTGTCACTCCCATGTTTATTATATCTGGGTCAAATAAGTACCCTGTGGTGGAAAGATCAATATTTTTGATAACAAAATTTGCAATCAAAAGTATAGGTTTGCCGTTGATTTTTACTTCAAATTTTCACTTGTTTACAACTCGTAGTAAAAATATCTATTCTCATATGACCCCTCCCTTTCAATTTTCAACCGTCAACCCTATAATTTCCAAAGTACTACCAATATTCATGTAATTTTACCCTCCGCACAACTTTGGGTGTCCAAAATGTCTGGTGTTGTAAACAAAGCCGGTGTTTTTCCTATTTTGCATTTTTTGGAAATCTCACTAACTGTACACCAAGCCCCCTTAATAATGAGGATGGGAACCCAACATGAAGAGAAACACAGTCTATAATGTGTCACACACCCCTACCTCTCAATCCCATTCATTGATATTAACAAATAAATGTATTATATGAAGAAGTTGTCTGTTTTTCTTTCATGATTTTCATTCAGAATTGTTTGTAACACATATATTTCATTATTTTGAATGATTTGATACCATTATTTACCAATATTGACCATGATATCATGTATACCAGAAGTAAAGAAGAATTTCTGAAGCTCAAATAGTAAACCATTTGGACTTATTGTGTTCATTTATATAAAATATGTTATGTAATCATTTTCAGACATGTCCATGTTTTGTTTCATCCCTTAATTACAGTCTCATGATGTAAGTAATTAAATACAGAGGGCAGATAACTGAGTCTGACTTTAAAATGACTGACACTTAAATGGTGCAAAATGATAGTCAAATTGCTTTTAAAAGAATATGACATATGTATAGTTCTGTTTCAGGTGAAAAATTAAGTCCTGGTATAACCCAAGAGAGTGTTAAGTGACATTTGCTGGAACAAACAAAAAATGCATGACTGAAAATTTTGAAAACTTATGAAAACATTTATTAGATGCGTTAATACAGAAAAAATATATAATTGATACTTTATAGTTATCTTTACAGGTACTTGAGTAAAATTAGATAAAAATCTCTTATTGGAAATTTTGCGTTAAAATGTTGATAGATTATGAAAAAAATGTTAAAACGCCCTATTTCTAAAGAAATTTTCTATTTACAAAATTTTTATTACCCAAAGTTAACACAGTATGACCTAACCACAATATGGAAATACTCAGCATAAGGGGGGGGGGGGATTTAAATTAATTTTTATACTGTTTACAGTGTATATGGCATGATGAAATATTTTTACTGTGCTTATATGCCAGTTTATACAATTTTCATAAAAATGCCCTTCAGACAGTACATATATACAACTAAAGGTACAAAATACACTGCATGAGTAAAATGACATGGTCCAATGTAGATTTTGCCCTCAAAAAAAAAGAAAATACAACCAACCTCAGAAAAGATTTTAAAAATGAGTTAAAATTTACAATAGAAACATCATTCCAAAATATTTGCTAAAATCACTATACATAACCATAACTATATGATTTACCGTAGGAGAGGGTGGGGGTATATACTTGAATTTTTCCAAGAACAGATGGAATTTTGACCAATAAATGATAAAATATTAGTTCTACAACAAATGCATAATAATGTGTGTATATTAAATTTGCACCTTGTGGACCCCCAACAGGTGCCCAATTTCATATAGACCCTCAGATCTGTTTAAAAGTATTAGTAAAAGTGAATGAATTGCAATTTGGGTGATAAAAATGAGAAAATCCAGCCTACATGTGTCAAATGTGAATTTCTCTATAGGACAGACACCACCAAATATTTTCCCATAGGCCTTAATGCTAATTTACAAAACTTCAGGTCACTGTCACTCCCATGTTTATTATATCTGGGTCAAATAAGTACCCTGTGGTGGAAGATCAATATTTTTGATAACAAAATTTGCAATCAAAAGTATAGGTTGCCGTTGCATTTTTACTTCAAATTTTCACTTGTTTACAACTCGTAGTACTCCGCACCAAAGGAAAATATCTATTCTCATATGACCCCTCCCTTTCAATTTTCAACCGTCAACCCTATAATTTCCAAAGTACTACCAATATTCATGTATCTTTTTTATCACCTTTATTTCACTTATATAGGCAAAACTAATTTTTTCATTTAATGACCAATCAGATCGCTGGGCTCATTTTACCCTCCGCACAACTTTGGGTGTCCAAAATGTCTGCGCCCATGTTGTAAACAAAGCCGGTGTTTTTCCTTATCAGCCGACCTTTTCCTTGATTCATGTGTATTTTACAAAGAAAACTACATATTATTTATCAATACCGATGTACATTCATGCGCAAAAATGCACATACTTATTGCGATACATTTAAAGTACTTACTAATACATTGTTGCCGCGTTTTATGTCAACAAATTTTATGATCGTCATAATGGTCTTTTTTGCAATAACAGTGTTTCACTGATTGAAATGATGAATTGCCTGTTCGATAGTGCTTGTGAAATCTTCTTTGCCGATTATGATGAAGATTTATTTCTCAAATAATTAATTTGAATTTGACTGGATTCGCAACCGGTGTGAATAATCGACATGAGATGCTTACTCTTTCATGACACCTGATTCCACCTCTGAGTTTTCAGAAGTTCGTGTCTCTCCAGTTTATCTTGTTGTCAGTATATTGTCCCATGAACATTTTTTCGATTAATACATTGGTAGTTTTGGTTTTTATACCCCAGTGTTAGCAATAAATCAAATGATAGACGAGAAGAATGGATAAGACATTACCAAATTTGACGTCTTTTAATGTGCATGTGCATGTAAATTACTATTATTATTTTTGTTAATCTGGTTGCTGCTCGATTTTATTGTACAAGAACAAGAAATCTGTACATCTTACCTATGTGCCTTCAGTGCAGAACTTTGGGATTTTACTTTTGTTAAATCAATATCGACCACTAATGCTGTTCCAAAGACATTGTGTAATCTTTTATCCTGTGTTTATATACAAACATCACGTGGTTGGGCTCGTTTTTCAGTCGATAGTATAGTGTCCCTTTTGAAACATGTTGGAATCGTCATCTATCTACAAGTAACGCTTCATATTTTCAAAGGCTGTTCCAGTACAAGGACTATAATGAATAAAGTAGATGTTTGTGATATTCGTACAACTCGGACATATTCAGAGTCTGATGGAGATGGAAATTCATCCGATAAAAAACTTGAAAGAGAGCAAAACAGACATCTCGTAAAAGCAATAATATTATGTGTTATACCCCTTGTAGTTCTCATAGTTGTTGTGATCTTTCGACTAATGGATCAACATGATGTTAGACAAAACAGACAAATTATGAAGAACAACGTTTTAACGAGTTCGCAAATTATTGCTGTGATTCATAATTTGCAGTTGGAACGTAGCATGACAGTGTATTACCTATCGTCGAGAAGAACTGAAGATACCCTGACCCAACTTCACTCTCAGTACAACAGCACTGATAACATAATACAATACTTTAACAACTGGCCAGTCATGAGTAGTCCGACAAAATTACGGTCTAAAATTACGTTTAATAATTATCTAAATGAGTATAGATCATCGATACACCAGAAAAACAAAACTGTAAAAAATGTCATAACATTTTACACGGATTGCAATGTGGATATGATCAAGTGGGTCCTGAGAAGTTTGAAAAATTATAAAAATGGTCCCAAATGGGAGTTACTGGTTGGCTACCATTCACTTACGGTAATGAAGGAACAATCGTGTATAGAACGAGAATTAGGAAGTTTATTTTATTCCTCGACAGGTAAGATTGTCGTATTTTAGTTTTATGTCATTTTCTCTTGTATTAAGATGGCACTTCTTTATATTGAAATTATATGGAGTATAAACTGTATTATGCAATTATCAAAATGCGGCGAGTACTTTAAAGTGCCACAAAGATATGTCTGAAAGGTGCAACAGCGGTTACGACCACATGTGAAAGTCTTAGAATTGTCAAAGACTACCCATTACTCTATTTGAATGATTTTCGCTCATTCACTTGAATAAATAATGATGTGAGATCACATTTGATTAATTTTAATTGATAGATTTCAGTCATTCAAGCCTTTATTATACACTGTTATTTCGTTGAAATCACAATATTGAAGGTTTCCTCATTTCCGAAGTCAGCAATGCGGACATTATATGTATTTAACCCTTCCACCCGTAAGTTTTTAATTGGTACTCTCTTTTTAACTCAGATGCACCTGACCCATTCGCTGATTGCATTTTATGCTCTCCGTGACATATCAGATAAGATATCAGTTTTTAATTAGATTGTGCTATACCTGACTTTATTTAACTTTTGTTTTGATATTTTGTAAGCAAACTAATGAATTATCGCAATATATCTGATCTATCATTTAGATTAGCGTAATCATTTGACAAACCTAATTTCTATGGATGTAAGACTTCGCTGTCGTTAAAAATATCGGGTAGTTCATTACCTGAAGGATTATATTTGATAATGCCATAGTGTGATACAGTACAGACCTAATATACCCATCTACTGTAACTACATTATCGAGGACAGAATCATTGATTACTACTTAAAACGCTCAAGTTGCATAATAACATTGTAAGAAAATCATTCTCTTATACACTGGTAGACTCATATCTTGAAAATAGAAAGTGGAAGATAAGAGTTTTAGAAATATGTCAATTAACTAGTAATTATTAGCTGGATATAATATTTCATTATTCTATCAGAATATATAAAAAATCTCCGATACCAAAGTATAAATTTTTAGGATGTCCAGGATATAGATACAAATCTGGCAAAAATGGACAAACACGGACCTCTGGAAACCAAGAAGTGGGATCAGTGCCATGGAGAAGTAAGCATTCCCTGTCGACCGGTCACAGACGCCGTGAGTCTAGAGTCAGGTCCAAATGAAATACGTGAGGAACGATTCCTCGTCACAGTTGGTACAGACGTCTCAACAACCGCCAGCGAAAATGTTTTATCGTCATATGTTATAGCATCTGACTCACAAAGGTTGGAGTCATTGCAAAGGGGTTCCGTGGACAGAGCATTACACTATAAAAGAAGTCTCGCATCTCTAGTCAGCTAGGACCTCAGTTGATTTTGAGAGAAAGTGGGCTCGGAAAGGGATCACCGGCCTTCTGCAAGTAAACTGAATAAAAATAACGTCCTTCTAAAAGCCGACCTAGTACAATGCCAACGTATTGGCTTTTGTGTTATTTATAGTGTAACACTGATGTGGAGTCTATGTCAAACTTATACATTTGTTATCAGAAACAACAATTCCTCCGATTTTTTTTTCAGTCCAGTTCATTTAATGTATCCATTGTATAAAAGGTAAAATTTGATGCCTGGTAAGGTACTATAATGATTATATTTTATGATAGAAAGGTATGTCCCATGTACAGATATAAGGTTTTTAGAGACCAAATATCGAAATTTTGCACATTCTTATTTTGGATTTATACTTGCCAAAGCACTAATCTTCGAGACATTAAACATAAAAATATAGTTGTTGTAATCGTTTGATGATTTCTGTACAATAATCATTAACAAATATTTAATTAATATCAAATATAAGACTTTCTTATGAAGAAAACTTATTTTAATGATATTGCAATGAAATTATTTTTTTTTCTGGAATTAGCCGAGATTGTGAAGGATTTATCTGAATGTAACATACTCATTTATAAAATGGATACCTTAAATAAACGTTTCAGATTTAATTCTATTTACAAGACATATACTCACCGACAAATTATTGACACAGGGTTATCGAAAACCCTTTGATGTCAACGTTCCGCAAATTTTACGATCGGTATAATAGTATTGTTTGAGACTACCTGTTCGATGACGGTTGTTGAGACGTTTGTATCAATTATGACGAGGATTCGTTCCATACGTATTTCATTTAAATTTGACTGTGGACTATCGGCGAATGTGACCGGTCGACAGGGGATGCTTACTCCTCCATGGCACCTGATCTCACCTCTTGATTTGACGAGGTCCGTGTTTGTCCACTTTTTACCAGATTTGTACTTATATCCTTGACACCCTAATGATTTATACCTTGGTATCTGAGAATTTTTATATTTCATATTCTATAGAATATAAATCTACATATTTCACATTAACCTGTAAAATATTTTTTCCAGAACTTTTTTCACATAACACATTTTTGTGGTATCACAGGATCATTACGCTACAGGATAAATATATGGCAAGATCAAAGCAATACTCATCTAAAGCCCGGAATATGATAGAAATGATGTACTCGGAAACAAATCTAAAAAACAATATTGTGTCAATGAGAAGTGCTATATTGAGGAATACAACTAGTACAAAATCAGTTGACAGAGATATGCCTTGGTTTGGTAATATGACAGGATATATCAGTGTTTTAAAGATGGTCCAAGATGCATTAGGACAGGTAAAGTCGTTATTAATTAACATATAAACTTGAAATGGGAATATTAGTAATTTACAAGTGGTTAAGACAAACTAAAAAACAAAAACCAAAAATAACAACAATAAATTAAAAAAGAATGCCATTATTTATGTACGTACACATATATAAATCATATTTTATGATTAAACTATACAAGTCTCTGATCTATTATTTCAGCGAACTATCAACACTCTTAACTATGTATACATTTTACATGTGAATGTGTCATGTTTTTATAATCAGTACCAAAAACAAAGTCTTTAAACATTTGAGATATGAATACTATATACCAAATTTTTATGCTTTAAGTTTTATGTATGCTTTAAGTTTTATAATTTCAACTATCGGAATATATAAAAATGTATTTTAGCGAGTTATCAATGCTCTATACTATGTATATGTTTTACACGTGTATGTATGTTATGTTTTATAATTGTCACAATCGGAATATATACACATTTATTTTAGTGACATATCGTTACTCTGATCTGTGTACATTTTCGAAAATGTGCCCAAAAAGGTGGTTGTTTTATAATTTATCGGCTCCTACTGAACCCAGGAGTATATATTTGTATATATTTTACACGTGAATGTACCATATTTTATAACTGATATCAAATACCATGTCTGCATACTTTTACTTTAGCAATACTTCCAAAATCAGTTTTCTTTTGCTTCAGGATATCATTAAAGTACTGGAAGAAGACATCGATACAATAGAAGGGGATCTAATACTAACAGTTCTTACTATGATTGGCTCATTTATCCTTACAGCTGTTATCGTGCTTGGCGTTTACAAACTTACAAAGAAACTCCAGTCATACGCTCATTCATTACACAGGAAAACGTATTGTTTAGAGCATGAAAGAAAACGCAGTGAATCCCTTTTATACCAGATGCTTCCGGTGACTGTGGCCGAGAAATTGATTAAAAACCAATTAGTGAAACCCGAAAGTTTTTCATCTGTGACGGTGTATTTTTCAGACATTGTAGGGTTTTCAACTATATGTAATCAACGGACGCCTATACAAGTTGTCGAAATGCTTAATTTGATCTATGAAACATTTGATGACCACCTTGAATTATTTGATGTATATAAAGTTGAAACAATAGGTAAGACGATATATATATATATATATATATATATATATATATATATATATATATATATATATATATATATATATATATATACATATAATAAACACACGGAGAATGATAATAAGCTTTGAAGCTTTTGGTCGCAGTACCGAACTTCATCAGCTCATTCTTTATTTTAATAGATATGTATATTCGTCGATAAAGTTTTTACGATGATTACTGTACAGTTGCTTTTATTCGCGAGGGATTTAATCCCGCTACATTAACGGTCAAAGAAAATACCGCGAAATTAAATACCCTTGAATATAATACCTTACTTACACGTATGAAGTATCAGAAAGACAAATCGCGACTAATATTGCACGAAATTTGGTACCCGTGAATAAGTTCCTTTCAGAAAAAATTCTCTCCGCGAAACTATACAGTATTGAAATTGTTGATATTGAGACGGTGATAGTTTCTAGCTAAAGTGTCAACATTCAGTAATTGGCTATAGAGTTGTACTTAAAAGGAATATCAAACGTCATATGTAACTAGAATTGAACCAAAAGTTCTTAAACTCTTAAAGCCCTTCACATCTTTCGCCAAACTGGCAAAGACAACACCCTCATCGAGAGTCGAACCAGTAAGGAATCACCCATTTGTCAAATAAACGCTCAAAACACCTGTCCACAACATACTGTCAACTGCCGATAGTATTATAATGTCAAATGTAGAAAATACAATTGCAGTCAATACCACAATATATTTATGGTCTCATAAAAGCAATTTACATAATGTTTGCCATTTACATCATACATATAGTGATAATTTTTAAAATCTTTATTTTGGCAGGAGACGCTTATATGGTAGCATCGGGTTTACCTCAACCTATTGGAGATCGCCATGTCGCGGAAATAAGTGGTTTCGCTTTAGATATCATGGACACAATTGCACATTTATATGTTCCCCATCTACACCCTGAGAAACTTGCCGTGAGAATTGGCATTAACACAGGCAAGTATATAAAATTATAATTTGTTTTAGTAAAAACCAAACAAAGCAAAACAACGCAATGTATGGAGATCTTAATGGGTGCTGATTTGCTGATAAAATGATTACATATGGTAATTAGTGTAATAACGAATTTTTATCTTTTTTAAATGTAATATGCATTTTAAAAAACTCTTAAATTACTCTCTCAATTAATTCCACGGGGTCTTAAATTTTCGTTTTATTCTTCCATTTTTTTATTCTTTATTTCAAGTGAAAAAACAAAATGTATATGTTATTATGTTTAGATACGCAATGTTGATTTTTCTTCTCTCAGGGCCAGTAGTGGCAGGGGTAGTTGGACATAAAATGCCTAGATATTGTCTGTTTGGTGACACCGTCAATGTAGCTTCCAGAATGCAATCATCAGGACTTCGTATGTCAGCTTTTTATTTATACCTCTTTCTTAGAACACTACACTCACGTGCCAAAATTATGTCAGCTTTTTCATTTTCATATTGCTTTCTATATTAATTTTTTTCTAATCTTCTGAACTTTTCCAAAATTATGTGGAAGTCTGTGGACCATCTTTTTAAATTGATTTAGAATGTGTTTATATCTTTTTGTATAATATGCAAGTATTTATAAGTGGCAAGCTAACTTTGTAGCGCCATTTCCGTCTCTCTTCTTCGTTAGTAGCGTCATCAAAATATATTGCAATGAAAATATTTGCTACTCAGAAATAAAGCCCCAAAGAAATTTATACCAAGAACTAAAATTTTTTTTTTCTAAACATATGAAGTTTGATATGAATTGATGAAAGCGTTAATTCGTGAAAAAAGAATGAAACAAATTTACATACATTTGACACGTGTGTTTTTGGAGAATAATGGAACGATATTAAAATGACATAAAATGATTTACTTAAAATCGACAGAATAAATGTATCTATCACTTTGTAAATCCTATCTATAATGTATTGATATCTTACGATACATTGTGTCAATAATGTTGGTCACAGCATTCGACTCGTAAGTGGAGAGTTTAGGTTTAGACTCGTAATAAGTGAGTATAGGGTTAGACACGTGAATGGAAAGTCTAGGGTTGAACTCGTAAGTGGAGAATCTAGAATCAGACACGAATGTGGTTCAACTTGTAAGTAGAAAATCTAGGGTTCGTCTCGTACGTGGAAATTCTAGGGTTCGATTCTTAAGTGGAGAGTTTAGGGTTCAACTCGTAATAGGAGAGTATAGGGTCAGCCACGTAAGTGGAAATTCTAGGGATAGACTCGTAAGTTGAGAGTCTAGGATTAGACTCGTAAGTGGAATGTATAATGTTAGACACGTAAGTGGAGAGTCTATGGTTAGACTCGTAAGTCGAATGTATAATGTTAGACACGTAAGTGGAGAGTCTAGGGTTAGACTCGTAAGTGGAATGTATAATGTTACACACGTAAGTGGAGAGTCTAGGGTTAGACTCGTAATTGGAATGTATAATGTTACACACGTAAGTGGAGTGTCTAGGGTTAGACTCGTAAGTGGAATGTATAATGTTACATACGTAAGTGGAGAGTCTAGGGTTAGACTCGTAAGTGGAATGTATAATGTTAGACACATAAGTGGAGAGTCTAGGGTTAGACTCGTAAGTGGAATGTATAATGTTAGACACGTAAGTGGAGAGTCTAGGGTTAGACTCGTAATTGGAATGTATAATGTTACACACGTAAGTGGAGAGTCTAGGGTTAGACTCGTAAGTGGAATGTATAATGTTAGACACGTAAGTGGAGAGTCTAGGGTTAGACTTGTAAGTGGAAACTTCTAGGGTTCGACTCGTAATTTGGAGTGTCTAGACTTAGACTCGTATGTGGAGAGTCTAGGGTTAGATTTCTGGCACAGATGGACGTTCATGACGATATTGACTGTTTCTTCGCAAAGCAAATGAAGTGATAATCAAGGTTCTATCGTGTGAGATATCGTGCAACGTCAAACATGACGATGATCACACACAGGACTGACATGTGTACATTTTAAAAGAAAGTTGTCAGTTTACTTGCAGAAGCCAATGGTCTCTATTCTGGGTACATTGTAACCGGGTTCTCTTCTCCACCATTAAACACTGGTTGCCACCAACAAGTGAAAAAATGTTGAGTGTGGCATTATATACTATTCAGAATTTCATTGAATTGACATCTTGTAACTTTTTTCATTTGGCTTGTAAAATCTACGTTTAATTGACAGATTATGAACCGTACGGATGACAGCTTTAAAAAACTCAGTACTGTGGGATATTCTAGACAGTCAAGAATTATTGTTTTTTCAATCATTCATTTTCTGAAATTATTCTTTTTGTTGGGATGGACGTCACGATATCGGAAATCACTTTATAGAATGCACCGGCAAATAGTTTGACAAATATAAATGACTTCCTCAAACTAGCTATATTGATATTATAAGTATAAATCTAGGGGACCTGACCTAAATAGCAATGCAAAACCGGTATAGCAACGAATATCAGTATAAGCTTGACCCAGTGTAAAGAGTTAGTCTACGTAATGAGTCCCGCTTACAGTGGTCTATTGAAAGAGCGTTCGACTTGCAAGCGGGAGATCACGGGTTCGATTCCCGGACCGGGTTATGTCAAAGACAGTAGTAGTAAAAAAAGTAGTGACTATTCCTTCGCCAAGCGCTCAGCATACGAAGTGAGCGTTACAAGTCTTTCGGAGGAAACTGAAAACCGAGGTCACGTGTCGCGGAAGGTGTGTCACTTAAAAGAAATCTTATTTCATTCGTGTCAGTCCGTAGCACAAGCCACAATTTGTAGCACTTCACCTAAAGCTGGCGACATTTCCATAAAAGGTGACAAAGTATTGGTGAGATCTAAAACAATATTCAAACAAAAAACAACACGAGTCAACTTGTTTGCTTCTTTTCCGGTTATCATTTACCCCAGTATGAGACGTGTACCTAGTGTCTAAATATTTCGCCCTAAACTTGTTTTAAATTTCATAATTTGAATTTAAAACGTGTGGAAGTCGAAAACATGACAGGTTTTGACAGATAAAAACAATGAAATCGTTTTAAAATCGTATATATAGCGAAATGCTATACACAAATTTGAGTGGCTATTTATTCAACGTACATGATTGAAACGCAATTTAATATACCCTTTCCGAGTTGTCCCGTTACGTCATGGTCCCTCGTAAGAGTGTACAGATTTCAAGAGAAAAGTAGGGCTTCATTATATTCCGGATAATCTGACGCAGATTATCGCAAATATGACCAGGAATATAAATACCATGACGTAATAGGTGCCAAATTTGACAAACATAGTGCGAGAAAGTGAAGACACAATACATATTTACAAGAGAGATAATTCAACACTAATTAATTCCACGCAGATGAACTGAATTAAGATATTGCTGAATGTATATGACCTTGCCCGACTTGCAGTTGAAGTCACGTGATTTGAGTACACGTTATTCTGACAAAACTGAACGGGATGAGACAACTCTAGGAAATGGTATACATTGTATAAAAATTGTTTACACTTCTAAATGACAATAATATCTTATCATGAACCTTAAGTCGACACACACTACATAACCCCAGAAATAAGATCAGAAAAATCGATTACCAGTACATTTTGATTTGTTTACATCATGTGTCGTAAATATATCATTATGATGATTTCAGGGCGATTCTGTGGTAATTGATTTTGGCTTATGGTACATGGATTATTACAATAAAATAACTAGTTGTCCTTTAAAAATAGAAGGTTGTTGATGAATATTGTCCCTAAAGATTCTTTTCAAAAATCTTGGATATAATAAGAATTTCTATTGCCCGACTTCGATGACTCGGATTATGGGTGTAACACAGGTTCTTTTCCTTTTTTCTGATCTACGTAATTTAATGATTAATTACAAAATTTGTTATCAGTCAACAACATGTCAAATAATGCACCGAAATCAAAGGCTTGATCTTATAGAAATATTGTAGTGCGATTTCATAGAAACATTTCAGTGAACGAAAAGCGTTGGACTTAGAAACCACCGGATACTTTTAAACAAAATATCAAAAACATTAAACCAAAGTTATAGTTTTGCAAAAAAAAAAAAAAGCCAAAAACAAAATCTGAAAACGATGGTTTCTGTTACATTGAGTTCGAATTTACTATAGATGTAAAGATACGAATCAAAGCGTGGTATCATACACGGCCAAAAAATAATCAAAATGCAATCCTAAATCCGTCTAGGAGTACTACTTAAAAATGACTGTTTTAGCTTTTGAAGAGTTTAAAACTTAAATAGTTACCGAGGTACATTCGTTATGTCCAGTCAATAACATTGTTATGTTCGCAAACTTATTTTATAATATACTCTCGCGAGGTCCAGTGCAACTGTCTTCGTTGCATACAGTAAATGAAATAGATATTCCTTTTTATATTACATGCCACCGTCTACACAAACGAAGAAAAATAATTTTTAAAAAAACTCCAAAAATTGCCATAAAACAATACTGTAAATCAGAAAAGTTTTGCAATACACAAGTTAAAAATTTATTCGCGGGATATTTTCGCGATACACAAGTTACAAATTAATTCGCGGGATATTTTTGCGATACACAAGTTATAAACTTATTCGCGGGATATTTTCGCGATACACAAGTTATAAAGTTATTTGCGGGATATTTTCGGGATACACAAATTATAAATTTATTCGCGGGATATTTTCGCGATTAAAATTACCATTACGGCATACTATTGTTATGCTTCATTACGCGATAATTTTATTTCCGCGAGCAAGGGCTCGCGAATGTACGCGTAAATAAAATTTCACGAATAAAACCGAATTTACAGTAGTAAACAAACCTGGTTGATGTTGGGTGAATAAAATAAGCATCTGATCCATGTAGTGCTTAGTTTTGTTGTTAATGAAATTGAAGAAATTTTACGATTAGTTACATCATATGGTATTCCAAGAGTCAGATTCCATTATTATTCCCTTTTGTGCTTTTATTAATTTCTTCGTGTATATTTTATACAAATTTGCAAAGTATAACTGTATTTTTAAATTCATGTTTTTGTACGATGTGTTTTATATTTAGTCCTAATGCAATACGATATAATACAATATATCAGTTTGAATTGTTACCATGCCCTTATGCCATTAAATTCCTAACACCATTTATTATCTATAATTAATGTGTCATAGAAATCGTATTCTTAACCGTCCCTTGAATCCCCATTTACTTGCAACGACCTTTACAAAGAAAAATAATTCAGCCATTTTTTACATTAGTTCCCTTAGATTACTTTTTTTAATATGAACTGTGTGCGCGCTCTCTCTCCCATTCTATCTGACTGAATTTTCATGCACGCAACTATAAACCATAACATGACAACATGCATATTAGTCAGACAGTTGGTGTCAGAGGTAGAGAGTTCGAACCCCAGACGGCGCCGGGTCAGCTTGTTATCGTTGATTACCTATATATATATATATATATATATATATATATATATATATATATATATATATATATATATATATATATATATATATATATATATATATATATATATATATATCTGTTTTTGTAAATGGTTTAAGACACAGAAAGGCATTGCCATGCAATCGCATCGTGCTATGTTTCAAACTCATTTACATAAACCGAGAGTTAAACCAATCGCATGGTATAATATAA